>WFMF01000007.1:290166-471876 GCA_011033025.1 Beroe forskalii | reverse complement strand
AAAATTATTTTTAGGTTTAAATGCTTCATAACCATGAGACTTTAAATTTTTCAAACCCATGAAAAACCGACAAAAACGGGCCCTTCCAACCATTTTCAAAATTGGGAAAAAATTTTTAAAAACGCCCAAAATACTTAAATTTGGGTTTCTGTTGGGAACTTTCCCCTTTAAAGTAAAAAAAATTTTGAGAATTTTGGATACCTACTGAAAACCCTTTTTGTAAAACAAACTGGGGTAAGGTTTTCCTAACAAAGGTCAAACTAATTCCCCTTTTCCACAATCGAAAACTTTGAAAAGGCCAAAAATTTTACAAAAAAACTGGGTTTTCAACCTAAATATGTTTGGGTCATGTTTTTTGAAATTACGAGCTGGGTTATTTGAAATGGGTTTTTTCCATTAGCTTTTTGAAAAAAATTTCCTTTATGTCTGGAATTCCTGTTGAAATTTCGTTAAAAAGATCCAAAAAAAAATTTTTGGTTTGTTTCCAGGTTTGCTTCCTGGACGTCATTGATTCTTTCAAAGTGAACTAAAATGTTTTTCAAAACATGGATTCAAACTTCGAAAAAAATCAACTAAGTATCCCAAATTTTATTTTTTTCCCCAATCTAAAACCATTTGGGGTTTTTCTCTTTTACTTGTCAGAGTGTTTTTAAATTTACAAACAAACAGGACACACTTTTTAAAACAAAAAACATCTAAAGAAAAATGGGACAAATCAAGGCAACTTTGAATCGCTCTGCGGGAAACCCCTAGGTCACCCCTGCCTCTAGGCATTTTTGGCTTATGGAACCAAAAAACATTAAAATTAATTTTCAAAAAAGAATCTTGCCTTTTCCCCCAAAAATTAAAATTCTAAATCAATCAATTTTTTTCAATATTTTTGAAAAAACATCTGAAATTTTAACATCGATTCTTAAAATAAAGAACTTTGTTTCGCTTTGGAGGGGGGTCCATTTTTTGAAAAGGGTTGGGGGAAAAACTTTGATTTTGGGGGGGAAAAGGGGGAAAAACCAAAAAAGTTTAAATGAACTCCCATGTTTTTTCTTTAAATTTTCTTTCAAATTTTTTGTCTTTTAAAAGTCAGTGATGCAAAAAATTAAAATAAATGCACGAAAAAATTTCAAAAATAAATTTTAAATTATATTCTTTTACCCAAATGGGGGAGAATATTAAAAGATTAAATTATTGTCCCTTCTATCCCCCAAAAAAATTCTAATTTTCGATTCCAAGGTGCTATTTTTTTTAATTGAAAGTCAGCAGGTGGGGGGAAAAAATCCCATCGGGTCAGAAATCTTTCAAAAATTCAAAAATTTCCCGGATAAGCAGAAAGAACACACAAAAGGGAAACCCCAGTACTGAGTTTTCACAACTAATTAACCAATAATAATATTAATATTCTAAATTCAATTAAATTTTTCGGTTTCTGATCACTGCTGTGATTGTTACTAGTTTGCACATGACGCGCGCAGTATTAGGAGAAGTCAAACAGAGGTCTGTCGGATCGATGCTAATAAAGTTCGGGGAAATACCAGGATTCGGCACCACCAAATAAAAACGGTCGATCCTGAAAACGTATGATACATAAATTTTTCTGACAATTAACAATCAATGATTGATAATCAATATCAGTCTTCAGAATTCAATTAGAATTTTTTCGGTTTCTGGTCTACCTGCTAATAGGTATTATAGTTTACTACTGTTTTGGTAACAGCACTGGTATTGGAGAAAGTCAACAAATTGCAAAATGAAACTCTATCGGATCAGAGAATCTTCATCAGTTCAGGAAAATTTTCAGGATGGCACCGACGAAGCATCAGCAGGGCTTAAGTCAATCACCAAGCGTATGATACATGGTTTTCTAATAATTAACCATCGTGATTGTTAATCAATAATAGACCATTTAGAATTTTAATTATTTTCAGTTCAGTCTACTAATGATTTATTATGGTTTTACATGTATTGCGTCGAGGTCTCTAGGTCAGCAGGTGTGGGCAGTGCTCAGTAGCATAATGTATCGGATCAGGGAACTTCTTCAACAGTTCAGTCTATGACTGGAGCAAGGCAGAGCTTCCCAAGCCTGGGCTTTTGTTTTCAGTACATGGTTGTACAAGTTATTACGACGACCTTCATCTAACTATACTGCTCATACACTAATGGCAATGTGATTATGCATTTATTTAATATCGATTCTGTGGTGTTTGGTAGTAAAGGTAACCGTATATTTGAATACATGGGCTTTGCCTCCTTGACATGGGACCGCTCCCAATCCTTTACCCCACTCACACACAGTATAGTACTATAGTGGACTTTCCATCATGTAATGGAGTCCACTGTCAACTCAACTTGACTATGAAGGATCTGCATTTGAGGTCAAAACCGTTTATTTGGGCTCTATATTGCCAACCCCATCAGGCTCCATATTTAACATTCAAACATATTTATGAAATCTAACTTTTATTAGTTACATTATGTTGAAAAGACTTATATTGATGATACTTGGCCAACAGCTTCGAATCATTTTTTATATACTTCAACAGTTTACGAAGGCGAGGCTGAGGAGTAGACAAACACTGGACGGGTATTACAGTACATGAGTTTTAGCTTTCAAATTAGCTGACCGCTCAACATATAGTTACCTTGAATTGGCAACTATATTTCATCTGCTTAATATTGAAATCTGGTTTCTTGCTCAATGTTACTTCACGGTGTATAGTTTACTGTTGCATTTGTGATAATTCAACTGCAGAAGTCTACTGACTGCAGCGTATTGGGTAATCTGCAGTTCATGGGAGGCACAGTGAACAGGAGTAGGCAAATCTGGACATGTGTTACTACACGAGGTTGTAACAACTGTGACAACCAAATAAAACTTTTTAGATGAGAATAACAGCTTTCAATTGTAACTATAAAACCTCTCAGAGAATTTTTGGTGATAATCTACTAGCTTTGTTGCAGGCATGTTATTTATTAATTTAAATTTGTTCATGTCCCAAATAAAACTATTTGCATTTAAAGGAGTTGAATTTTCTATTACCCTAGTTTCACTATGTCATGTGGATTGAAATTGGATACATCATTGCACTCAATCTCTAAATAGAAAAGTCTTGAATGAATTACCATGTATTTTTCACTGGACATTGCATTGTGCTTGGCATGAATTTTTTAGTTCAAGGGGCTATGTTAGAGAAGCAATTTTTCAATTTGGTGAAAAATGCATGAAATAAAGAAATTTCTTTTAAAACATCAGTAATATAGCTTTGCAGAAGCAGTTTACATTCATCACAAATAACCCCAATCTTTATGAGCATGATGTAAGATTCATAACATATTATGAATATTCATGGTTGTGAATGTTTAACAACATGGAAATAGTTTGATTTATGGCAGCTTTTTAAAGAAAGCATTCAGATGGATAGCTTAATTGTAAGCATCCCATGAACCTCTATCATTGCCAAATACTAATTGATTAATGTGATAGAAAGATTTCTTTTTCTTCAAATAGAATAAATCAATAATTAATTTTATATGAAAAAATCGAAGATGATAAATAAACAAATATGTTCTGTGAAAGCACTAGAGATTGCATCCGCCAATGTGTATCACAATTTCTGTACATTATAATTTAAGTTTAAAAGTAAAATAAATGACCTAGAATTACCTGAACATTCTAGGTGTGAAGTGTTTAAAAAAAGCAATCTGACATTAAAATACCCCAATAAGGAATAAAAATTGATTAGATTCTTTGTGAACATACCAGACAGAAAAATGTACCATAGATGAATCATGCAGAAAAATATTTGTCTGGCCACTGTATGAAAAGAAAAACAATATGACTTTCGTTGAAAATTTGGCTGGCACCATTAAACTGAAGTTCAAAATCTAATAATTAAAATGATTTACTAGGATGTTTAGATTTAATGCTGATTAGATCTGTTGATTCCAACGAAACATTTATTTTCAACCATTATACTGGTTTCTACATTGAAAATAATTATACGGCCTTTTCATCAAATTAATTTGAATAATTGCCTTTCAGGCATAATCTGACTCAAATAATTCATTAAGAATTCCATGTTGCGCCACCATAAATCTAACATAAATACAACAGTACAAACATTGTGGCCAATAATGCATTATGCTGATGGATCTGTGGAAGCGAGGAGGATCAAAAATTTCACGTGAGAATAAGGCGGTCAACTATAAACCCTGCTGATGAGCGAAAGGCTCAAAATTTTTATGAAAATTTTTTGGTCCTCCTCGACACACTAAGATTGGACAGGCTCCATTACATAAAGGTACCTTAATGAGCCTGCTCAAGGCCACCCATTGGTGTGACACTCGCAATGTATGTTATCAGGTCAGGCCTTATGAATATTTATTGTTATAGGCTGTAACTCTTTATTTCTGTAACCTCGTCAGCATGGCTGTAATTCTAATGAGGTGGTAAACAATCTTGGTCTGCACGTGCATTTTGTTGCTTGCACTGTTAATTCATGAATTTCACACTTGTCTTACAATTTCATTAAATTTCTTGGTTGTTCCTTTGCTCTTTTGTGGGTTTCGCTGCGTCTCGTAGCCCATATCTGAAGCGTTGCTGTATTTAAACTTTATTTATTGAAAAATAATATGTTTTGTCATACTGAAATATACATTATTTTCTTCAGACTATGAGTTTGATGTTGCTATTTAACATGAATGCCTACAATTCAGAGGCAAACTCCATGATCAGTGATTTAACTGCCTCATGGCTTCTAGGAGATTTTCAGCAAATGCTGTAAATTGTGATTTCCAGTTCTTAAAGATAAATAGAAAGACTATGTATCTTGATTGTCCAGAATACTGATCACTCACACAATCCCACTCCACAAACACTCATTTCATTTATAAACGTCTCACCTTCTTCAACTGGCGACGACAATGCTGATTTTCAGCTTCTGATTTAAGTTATCTATCATTTAAACTTGCTCTTTCTAATGAATTGAGGATCTTCCATGAGATACTGGACAATTTCGATGTCTTTCTCATTATGGGTGTCATCACTGATCAGATCATGAGCTCTAACATATTGTCAATTATTTCTCCTGCTTGAGAAAATGATAATTTGATTAAAATGAAAGAGTCTTGAATGGTCTATATTTTTTCTTATTGCATTATTGTGGCATGAATTTTGCGGTTAAAGGCTATGTTAGAGAAGCAGCAGTTACCAATTTAGTAGAGAAAATCCATAAAATAAAGAATTTCTTTAAAACATCAATGTACAAGCATAGAAACAGTTTACATTCGTCACAAATATAGCCCCAATCCTTTTATAAAACATAATTCATAAGATAATTCATAACATAATTCATAAGATAATTCATAGTTCATGAATCATTTAACAACATAAAATAATTTGATTTATAGCACCAAAAGCATTCAGATGGATAGCCCAATTAACCAAAGCATCCATGAACCTCTATCCATTGCAGAATACTTCATAGAAATTGATGTCTTGATGAAAGATTTCTTTTTATTTCAAATAAATTCATAGAAATCAATAATTAAAATTTTTTTATATGAAAAATCTCCGAAGAGAATGAAATAGTATAAATATATTCTGAGAAAGCACTAGAGGTGCATCACCAATAGTGTATCACAATTTCACAACACATCATCAATATAATTTAAGTTTAAAAAGTAAAATAAAAATATATTATAAGTCCTGAACATTACAAATTAACCAAGTGTTTAAAAAAAAACAATCCCTGACATTAAAAATGCCCCAATAAGGAATGAAAAGGCCAAAAACGGTCAGATTCACATGAACATACAAACAAGAAAAATGTTACCATAGATGAATCATGCAAAAAAATAGCTGTGTCTACAGCCCACTGTATGAAAAGAAAAAACAATATGTATGAACTTTCGTTAGAAGAACAGCTGGCACCATTAAACTTGAAAGTTCAAAATCAATAATTAAAATGATTTATAGGATATTTTGATTTAATACTGACATTTAAGATCATTGATTCAACAGAAACATTTATTTCAAAACACGTGCCCATGGTTCATTAGAAAAATAATTATACGGCCTTTTCATCGAATTAATTTGAATAATTACTGCTCAAGGCAAAAAATCGACTCAAATAATTTGTCAGAATTCCATGTGCGCGCCACCGCGCCGCGCTAGATCGGCCGCCTAACGCGCGCGCGCGGCGCGGCCACAGCAGGTGCAAACGACGTGGCCAATGGCCATTATGCTGAAATTAGATCTATGGAAGCGAGGAGGATCAAAATTTTCTATGTGAAATAAAGTGATCCTTCTCGGCCACTGCAGTGGACGAAAAGGCTCAAAAATTTTTACATAAAATTTTTTGATCCTCCTCGGCCACGGGGTTGGACGAAAAGGCTCAAAAAATTTTACATAAAAAATTTTTATGTAAAATTTTTTATGTAAAAAAAAGTGAGCCTGCTCGGCCACCGTACGAGTGTGACATCGCAATAACAATATTATCGAATCAATTTTATGAATATTCCATTCGTAAGTATAAACTGAAAACAATAATGGCGCTCTTTTATTTCTGTAACCTCGTCTAGCGCTTAAATTCCATGAATTACAATGAGGGTAGTATACGTGATCACCAGTCGCACGTGCATTTTATTGCGCGCGCAAATTAATTCATGAACACCTGCCATGTTCTGTTCACGCGCGTACGCATTCATTCTTGGTTGTTTCCTTTTGCTCTTTTGAGTTTCGCGCTACGTCTCGTGCCCATATCAAGCGTTGCGTATTTGAAGCGTTTCCATTGAAGAAAATAATGGCATCATACGAAATCACATTATTTTCTTCCCTTGCAAGTTTCTGCAGTTTGATGTTATGTTGCTCAGATACCACAGTCAGAGGCCAGAGCTCACTTGATCGATGATTGCTTCATACTCATGGCGACTATTGAGGAGATTTTCAACCAAATGCTATGTTCTTCCTGGGCGTCGAAATTTGTGATTTCAGGATCAACTGTGTCAACTTGAAGATAAATAGAAAGATAACTAGCCAATATTTGATTATCCCGTCACCTGATCACTCACACCCACCACCCATCCCCCACTCCCTGACACCACTCATTTCATTTATAAGCATCCTCTAACCTTCCATCTTCAGCTGACGACGATAATCACATGATTTTCGAAAGCTCCTGATTTAAAGTTTATCGTATCATTTAAACGTTTTAACTTACTCTCTAAGTAGCCAAGATTGAGGATCTTCCATGAGATACTGGGACCAATTTTCGTGTCTTGCTTTCCTCAGCGAAATTGCTAAGGTCAATCATCACTGATCGAATCATCGAGCTCTATTGCTTATTGTCAATTATTTCCTCCTGCTTAAAGAAAAATGATAATTTGATTGAAACACTATCAAAAGACACAATTTTGATGGAAAATTCCAAGAAAATGGAAAGACATTCATGCACATTTTATCATTGAAAAGTTTAATGAAATTGAAGAATGATGAAGATTTAAAAAAAGAATCAATTTCCAAGTATCAACAAATTAGGATGAAGTGAGCATTGAACCCGAATAACTGTAAATTAATCTAGCTGCAGTGCACATTGTACAGTATGCCACTACACCAAGCTATATTAGCGTGAGTGATATTATAAAGGAGCACTTAGATGTTTAAAAATGGAGCATACATGCATACGACGACGACATACGGCCAAGTTTGGTCGCGCGCAGCACCACCACCTATTTCAGATTTAACAGTACGCGTAAAGGTAGTATACACACAACCCCCACAAACCACGATCTCTGCTAACCTTTTCTCAATGCCTTTTTGTAAAACAAAAACGCGATTTAGTAAGGGCTATACCAAACATGGGTGTGAAATAAATCTTAATCTAGGTTTGAGGGTTGGATCCGATAGCATATAGGTCAAATATATACCAAAAAAAAAGTTTTAAAAATTTTCGATGCGGAAACCCATTTTTTGGCCACGCCCATTTTGGGCAGTGGCCAAAAAATGAATCAACGATATCTCAGCTTCTGTTTATGGAAAAGTTATAAATGACCACTCTAACCGACGTAGAATTGTCGGTTTTGGTAGGATAGAACATGGTTTCAAAGTTCTATCTCAACCCATTCCCGAGATAATCCCAAATTTGGCTATTTTGGCTGTCCGTCAGGCCCAATTTGGGCATATGGGCAGCTCATGAGATGGAGGACATCATAACCATGTAACTCGACTGGAAATGATCGGTTTATGAGGGTAGAGCATGGTTTCAATGCTCTATCTCAACTCGCTCCCGAGATAATCCCCAATTTGGCCATTTTGGCTGTCCATGAAGCCCAATTTGGGCGTTTGGACAGCTAATGATATGGAGAACGTCAGAACCATGGAACTCGACTGGAAATGGTCGGTTTATGAGGGTAGAGCATGTTTTAAAGGCTCTATCTCAACCCGTTCCCGAGATAATCCCCAATATGGCCATTTTGGCTGTCCATGAAGCCCAATTTGGGCGCTTGGACAACTAATGATATGGAGACCGTCAGAACCATGTAACTCAACCGAAAATGATCGGTTTATGAGGGTAGAGCATGTTTTTAAGGCTCTATCTCAACCTGTTCCCGAGATAATTCCTAAATTTTAGATATTGGCCGACCTATGGCTCAATTGGTGCACTCAGCTGAGGTACTCAATGTTATGACTAGCTTAGTCATCAAGAGACAATCGGTATGTGGTGTAGAAGATTCTAGATCCCAAGTTCTCTGAGGGATATTTCTCCCCTGCACTGTGGTTAATGCTTTAATGGTGGCTCCAAGACTCGTGATCCGATGAACTCTGAAGTTTTAACAGGTGTTATTGAGGTGAGTATACAATGAGTTTCTCTATTTCAGATTATCCCAACATTTTCGGCGCATTGTTATCTCAATATAGCCGAATCAGCTTTTGTAACAAATTATAGACACGTGTCATAGTAGTATAGAAAGACGTCAGTCATAGATTCGTACAATGAGGTTTATTGAAAGAGTTTAAATAGTTAAGTAATATCGTCATAACCAGTTTTATATTATGAAATTAAGAAGATAACAGGTAACTGCAGGTTGCCATTAACAAGGACTTAGCGCAATTGAGTGCATCTATTGGCGAATCCCTTGAAACACTATCAATAAATCAGTTTTGCGAAGATCAAGAATCGGCAAGCTTCCTGGATTTCTGTTCCATCGGAATTACATTCTGGAATAAAACTTTACAGTATCCTTGATTATGAGATGGTTGGTGAATTAATATACAAGCAATTATCTGGCATCAATGAAACGAACTATGCTATTGACTACTCAAAATTCCTTCGTGCAACAAAAGGCTATTTCGAAAAGGTATCATTCTTTAACGAAAATGTAGTATCTCAATTTTGTTGAATATTCCCTAGGCTTATCATGATGATGAAATTCCCATTTCTAAAGTTCGTCAAATTGGTTTTATATCAGTCTCTGGAGATCCTTGCCTAAAGTTAGACTTGGGAGAAACCTATGCTCTCAAGAACAATACCTTTTACAGCGTCAAAAGTAGGTTCTGGAGGAGTCCAGTTTCACTGACTCCATCATGCCTGAATGACAGGCACAACGTTTCATCTAGAATCTTCTACAGTTCTACACCACATACCGATTATCTCTTGTGACTAAGCTAGTCATTACATTGAGTACCTCAGCTAGGTGCACCAATTGAGCCATAGGTCCGCCAATATCTAAAATTTAGGAATTATCTCGGGAACGGGTTGAGATAGAGCCTTAAAAACATGCTCTACCCTCATAAACCGATCATTACCCGTCGGGTTACCTGGTTCCGATGGTATCCATCCCATAAGCTGTCCAAATGCCCAGGATGGGCCTCATGGACAGCCAAAATGGCCATATTGGGGATTAATATTATTTCGGGAACAGGTTGAGATAGAGCCTTAAAACATGCTCTACCCTCATAAACCGATCATTTCCGGTCGAGTTACATGGCTCTGATTTTCTCCATCTCATCAGCTCTCCAAATGCCCAAAGTGGGCCTCATGGACAGCCAAAATGGCCATATTGGAGATTATTTCGGGAACAGGTTGAGATAGAGCCTTAAAACATGCTCTACCCTCATAAACCGATCATTTTCGGTTGAGTTACATGGTTCTGACCATGCCATTACACACTTTTTCGAGCTAGTGGGGGCCAAGGCCCCCCCCTAGATTTTTTCTAGGGGGGGCCTTTCGAAAACTACGGGGGGCCAAAATTTACAGAAGCAACTTTTCATTTTCCATAGCCCTACTTTTCACAATTTTGTATAAAAATGCGACTAAAATCATATTTTATTCATTGATTAACTCTAAAAAAGGTGAATTTCAGGAAAATTTCTGTCTAAATGAACTAAATTTTCACTTCCTTTCTATGTTCAAATTTTTGAGAAAATCTTAGGTAGGGCCAAGGCCCCCCCTAAGATTTTTCTAGAGGGGGCCTTTTGAAAACTAGGGGGGGCCTGGCCCCCCCCCTAAGGGGGGGCCGTGTAGTCCCATGGTTCTGACGGTCTCCATATCTTTAGTTGTCCAAGCGCCCAAATTGGGCTTCATGGACAGCCAAAATGGCCATATGGGGGATTATCTCGGGAACAGATTGAGATAGAGCCTTAAAAACATGCTCTACCCTCATAAACCGACCATTTCCAGTCGAGTTACATGGTTTTGACGGTCTCAATATCATTAGCTGTCCAAAAGCCCAAATTGGGCTTCATGGACAGCCAAAATGGCCAAATTGGGGATTATCTCGGGAGCGAGTTGAGATAGAGCCTTGAAACCATGCTCTACCCTCTTAAACCGATCATTTCCAGTCGAGTTACATGGTTATGATGTTCTCAATCTCATGAGCTGCCCATATGCCCAAATTGGGCCTGACGGACAGCCAAAATGGCCAAATTTGGGATTATCTCGGGAACGGGTTGAGATAGAACCTTGAAACCATGTTCTATCCTACCAAAACCGACAATTCTACGTCGGTTAAAGTGGTCATTTATAACTTTTCCATAAACAGAAGCTGAGATATCGTTGATTCATTTTTTGGCCACTGCCCAAAATGGGCGTGGCCAAAAATGGGTTTCCATCGAAAATTTTTTTGAAACTTTTTTTTTGGTATATATTTGACCTATATGCTATCGGATCCAACCCTCAAACCTAGATTAAGATTTATTTCACACCCATGTTCAGATATATCAAATACAGCCCTTACTAATTGGGAACAGGAAAAATCTCAATTGTAAGGTTATCGAGCACTCCTTTTCGAGCAATCTGCACACATGTGTGTTAAAATTCAACTCGGGCTCAAGTTGAAAAACTGGACAAGACTGAAACAATCTGTTAAATGTAGAACAGCTAAAAGCATTTAACATTTTTTAAACAAAGAATTTGGTCTTAAAAATAATTTTCACTCTGAAAGCACCTCGGCAAAAATAACGTTACCAAAACCGTCCATCATTTCGAATAACGATGCAATAATTATGTAATATAGTAAATATACTGTTTTAAAAATGTTTAATAAGACATAACGACCCAGTGTTAATGAATTAATTACAAAATACCTACATAAAAACATACAAATTCATTTTCCAAACAGTATTGATAAATGCTGCCCTTGAGCAGGTAAGCTATAGAGGATGGAGTTTGAAGCACCTGTTAATGTTTCTAAATCTGAAAATCATTCCTATCCACCACATTTTATCATTTTAAAATGAGAAGTCTAAAAAAATATAAAGTTATTGTGATATGGGAACATCTTACCCTATTAGCCTTTATCTACTGGACAAAAAGACGTTCTAATAATTGACCTAAGAGCCGGTAAAAAGGACATTTTATTTATGGACTGTGACTAATATGTCTCTTATAGGTCGGAACCCCAATGCCAAAAGTAAAGAGGCTCTTTTGTGGAAACACGGGGATTTCATCCTCCGATCAGTGGCCACAGCAAAGACAATATATTTCTAAACCTTGATGAGAATCACCCAGGGCAGCACTATCAATATCAAACTCCTGCCATCTGATGTAAGTATATAACTTAATAAACTATTACAACCACTGGAATAACAATCATTGTAATCATTTATAACCATAAAATCCAAACTATAGATAGAACTGTTATTGAAGATGAGATACCTCGCATCGGACAAAATTCTCACGAACTCTAATTTTCCTGTAAATAGTTAATCACGAAGTTTAAGGATTGTTCGTGATAATTCAGTCCGCTATATTATGGCATATATATATAGTAACAGTACATAAATTTTCAGATAAAATCTTAAAAGCAAAAAGATGAAACAAAATTTACATACATATAACGAAAGCATAAATAGTGATCAGAATTTTAACATCGAATCACTATAGTAAAACAAAAGCTAAAACATATAAAATATCATAACCGTCTTAAAATTTTAAGACATCTAAATTTCTATGATTAATAATTTTTAAAGGGATATATTTAAGATATAAGCATGGAAATTGACTTTTCGACCATCATCCTAATCCAATCAATCTCATTGAAATAAATCTTCGTATAGAAAGTAAAGCGGTATCAGTCCATGGGTTCCACAGCACCATCTACCCATGCTACACAGGTGCCACATCGAGACTAGATTTGCCACTTGCGCGCCACCGTGTTTGCTTGTGATCAGTGCGATCACCGATCACGTACTTAAGATCGTTCACATATTACGTAATCAGCCAAGGGGAGGGAGGGGTTTTTCAAATGATTACGTAATATGTGAACGGAATGTCACGATGGCGCGTGACATCCCGATCTCACGACACCCTTGTAACATTTGTAACAAGTGCTGCTAGAAGGCCCATGCCTGATTCCAGACTCCCATGGATAGAAATTGAGAGTGTTCAAGTGTAACGCGGCCGAGGGGTATAATAAATTATTAAACGGGTCAGTTCAAAGCAATTTAAACATATTTCAATGCAAAATAAACTATAACTAATGACTCAAGACTTATCCCTGGCAGAAACGTTTCAAGTCCCACTACCCAGTACCCATATGTACTTTGCCAAAATACCGTCTCCTTGAATAATCTGAGTTAATGCTTATATGCATATATCGTGTAAACTTGCGTGTATTGATGGATCTACTAAGAATTTCTCAAGCGCATGAATAGAATCTAAGAAACTTGGAGTATAACCGAACATGGTGGATAAGTGCTCACAGAATTCAGCCAAAGATAAGCCTGAGTCACGGTCCGTACATACACAAGAGAGGGCAACACTGACCCAAATATAGCTGTTGCTCGGCAACAAAAAGCATGACAAGTAAAAGAGCAACCACAAGACACCATTCTCCGAGGAGATTCCAGGCACTTCTTCACATGAAACAATCCAAGTGCTCTCTAGATACCAGAACAAGCTAGAGCCGGTGCCTAGAGATAAGAGGCACCGTTCATTAGGCATGTCTTACATCATGCCAGTGTCAGAGAGAATGGTGTCCCGAGATGGCCGTAACGAGTGAGCAACACACGAGTTTTCCAGTAGAAATTAACATTATCACACTCTGTCATACATCAGCACTTTACCGCGGTGTCACGGCCTTGTAGTTGCGCGGCGTGTTCCGCCGCGCGATGTGCTCTCTTGCGGCGCGCAAGAGCACGTGGCGCAAACAATAAACATTGTACAAATATTTGAGCGCCGTTATTAAGCACGACAAAAGGCACACCGTGCCGTGCGGCGTAATACGCCGCGCAACCAAAAGGTCTTTACACCACTGTTACACGGTTAAAACATGACGTCTTTTAAAACACCTGTACAACATACAATATAATATATATCATGTAATCAACAAACGATTACAGAATATAACAATCCAACCTACATTCATGATGCTTTGCTCTTAAAGAGAGATATATAGATTACTTTCATACAATTCTATGCTAACTAAACATGCTAAACATAAAATGTTCAAATAGAGTTTATTGACAACAGCGTGATATGTCAATCCCAAGCAGTTGTGGTAGTTGAAAACACGTGACAGTAATACCATGTAGTTACCATGGTAACACACCTGTACAGGGTACAGGAGTACTGTTATACCATGCAGTTACCATGGTAACACACCTGTAGAGAGTACAGTAATACAATGCAGTTACCATGGTAACACACCTGTAGTGTACAGCGTGTACTGTACAGGAGTACAGTAATACCGTGCCCTATGGTAACACACCTGTACAGTGTACATATGCAGTTACTAGTTACCATGGTATACAGGGTCACAGGGCCGGGTTACCATGGTAACACGCCTTGTTACCATGGTAACACTACTTGTTACACACCGTTACCATAGTAACATCTCTTGTTACGTACAGTTACCATGGTAGCAGTACTCGTGTAAACATCTACCGGAGCGGAGTGGAAGCTAGCCGAAGAGCGTAGTCATCATGTCACGGGCATTGTTCCGCAAGTCTGAAGCTTCTCCGATCAGTTCCACTGAAATAGGGGACGGGTTTAAGAAGAGGACTCATCTTGAAGAATAAAACAATGTTCTAACATTTTAAAAAGCATTTCTTTGAAAAGAAGCTGCTAATGATAAAATTGTTATCTAGAGATATGAACATTGAACGGATAAATTGCAGTTTTGCGTTGCAGTTTCAAATTGTAGATACTTAGATAATAATGTAGAACATAGAATTTATGATGTCATCATGGTTGAATGTATGTGGAAGATTCTATATTATGGCATAAATAAAAGGGGGCATCTTATCTTGATTATTCACTGAAGTCGTTATGACTCAGAGAAGTCGCTGCATCAAGGAATTATCCAGAAATTTCCATGCTTGCGTCATTTGTGCGTACGTGATACTGACGTTACACTTACAGTGTACTCACGAACGCTTTTTCGTGCGCGCTTTTTTTTTTCGAAAAGTCACACAATCTTTGGTTCCAGCCCAAAATATGCTATAAAAACCTAGCTTGGAACGTAAGGACAAGAATTTTTCGTAATTTACCAAGTAGCTCGCACCAATTGCTTGGCTAGCACATGGCATATACAGTGAAACCATATTCAGATTAATCAGAACTCAGATTATAAATATACTCAAGTTTTAGTCACCCCACCTCCTCTTTCTTTATCTAGCTCCCAAATCTCGAGAAAACATCATATGACTCGTTCACACAATAATACGACAAATTTATATTTATTTATTATTATGGGTATTGCCGTAATCAGATGCGTATTTATGGCTTTAATTAATGGTTTTTCTGACTATATAATATGATAAAAACGAGTTTTCTGAAGAATTTCATGGAACTCAATTTGAACCAAGTCCCACACAGTCATGACAGTCGGGCATCATTATTTTAATTTACAAAACACAGTGCAGAAGTGCTGTGGTTTGACCCGTTCAATGTTTATATCTCGGTTCATGTAATTTATTACTGATTTCATCCCAACTCGTGAGATTACTGGAGTATATTATCGAGTTGGAATTTAATAAGCTTATCAGAAATGTCTTATCATGATTATTATCAAATTTGACCATGATTTGATTCGATTCAGAAAATAAATTGGGCCTTGATGCCCTGAATTTTAAATAAATGCCCTAAATTCTAAATAAAATCAGTGACTTGTGCTTTTGAAGATCATATTACTAATTATTAAAAATGTTAGCTCTTGTTTCATTCACGTGATATGAGCTTATCAGAATATACGATTCAAACAGACAACAGTATGAAGGGGTGGGGGAGCAAGGTAAATTTTTCCTTCTTTTGAAAAAATTGTCAATTTTCTATGACTTGTTGAAATTTCTAAATTCCTAAAAATTTCGTGAATAAGCATCCTGCGAATGTTCATTGTTCAACTGTTCAATGTTAATTGTTCAATCTTGCCAAAATATATTTATGGCCAGATGATTGAACCAAACTGCTAGAGGTCTCCCCCGATCCCCAGAAAATACGTGAAGTCAAATTACAAGGTTCCCCTGAATTACCTATGGCCTCATTCTGCGTAATTGGATTAGTACGAGAAATCACGCTGGAAGATAAGGAATGGAGATAAAATTACTGCATTTAAAAGTGTGCGTTTAAGTCAGCTGCCATGCGTGCTTCTCAGGTCATTTCTCTTTTCTTACACGAATTCTTATTCTAGTACTTTCGTCAATTTCAAGAAAATTCTTTGTCAATTAAAAAAATCGTATCTTATCCTTTCATTGTAACCAATAACCATCTGATTTAAACTCTATTTTTGCAAACTTATGAGTGCACAATTATCCTGTTGTATCACTCTGATTGTAACCCTGAACTCTGTTTGCAACCCTCAGATTGCAACCCTCTGATTGTAACCCCCTGACAGTAACCCTCAGATTGCAACCCTCACTTCTGATTACAACCCTCTGTAACCCACATTACCCCTCACTTCTGATTACAACCCTCTGTAACCCACTTTAACCCCTCACAGCTTTGAGTTCTAGATTAACTATGGGTTGCAAGTGTGGATCCGGCTGTAAATGCTCCAACTGCTGCAAGTGCCCTCAGGGCTGCAAATGCGGTGAGTTACACTTTGAATGCGGTGAGTTACACTTTGAATGCGGTGAGTTACACTTTGAATGCGGTGAGTTACACCTTGAATTAGCTCCTAGCATGGATAACATAGTCGTTATCATTGGCATTCAACTATAGCATACATTACATTTTGAATCGGCGTGTTTCAAACAATTTCTGAGGGCTGCAATTGAAAATTCAGACTGCCAGTATATGATGGAAATTCAGGCCCATAAAGGCCAATTTCTCACACAAATTACATGCGTTGCAATGCGTATCCTCTTATTAATCTCAATTCCAGGAAAGAAGTGCTGCCCCTGCTGTGGATGCAAGTAAACGAGACACTTCAACAGCGAGAAAACGAGCAACAACTCAACAAGAAGGCAACAACAGCAAGATGGTGCCAGGACTGAACCTTCCTAAATGTTTCCTAATGGACGTTATACGACACGATATGTCAAGAAATCATTCTAAATTCTGTTGTTTTGTTGTGCTTAAAATAGATTTTTAAGGAAATAACGCATCTCATTTCGTTTCAATGAAATGTTATTATTTGCCCCAAACTCAAGAAGAGATTAGAGAATGAGTGCTTAGGTATAAAGAGGGTAGTTTAAATCATGGCTAATTAGAATATATGCACTGTCATTGCCGAATGCCGGGTAAGGGATAAATTGGAGAATGAAATATCATCGACAGGAGATTCAAAACTGAGAGGAATCAAACGTATCATGGGAAATCTCGCTTGTGTCGCTATAGCAACTGCAAGGTAATTACACTAAATTTACAACTCCTGACGACCCACACATCCACGCTAACCTAGAGAGAGGTGCTCGATGATGGCAGATCTGACGGTGCAGAGTGGTGGGTAGAGGAGGAGCAGATCACTCAGTTTCTCTCCCTTGTCAGACAACTTGGACTCCAGCTTGTCACACGCCTCCTGCCGGAACTGCTTCACTCGCTCCCCCTCCTCCTCAAGAGCTTCACAAGCTGCGGTTAAAGGGTGGGGTGAGTAGGGGAAGGGGGTAAGTGGGGACTAGAGAAGGGTGGGGTAAGTGGTGGAGGGTTTGGTGAGTGGGGAATGGTTGGGTGGGGAAGTGGGGAAGTGGGAAGGGTGGGGTGAGGGGTAGGGGTGGGTCAGTGGGGGAGGATGGGGGTGAGGTGGTGGGGGAAGGGGGTGAGTGTGGGGGTGGGGTGGGGGGGATGGTGGGGTGGGGGTGGGTTGAGGTGGGGGAAGGGGTGAGTGGGTAGGGTGGGTCAGTAGGGAGAGGGTGAGGTGGGGGTAGGGGTGGGGTGAGTGGGGGGAGGGGTGGTATGGGGATGGTGAGGTCCTGCCGGAAGTTTGGGTTCAAGCGTAGGACACAAGGTGGTAAGGTTAGGTGGTGGGGGATATTAAAGGAAGGGGATGGAGTGGATGGGGGAGGATAGGTTGAGTGACCGGGAAGTGTGTGTCAGTGGGTTGAGGGTGAGTGGGGAATGGTGGGTGGGTGGGGAATGGTGGGTGAGTGGGGAATGGTGGGTCAGTAGGGAGAGGGTGAGTGGGGAAGTTTGGGGTGAGTAGGGGAGGGTGAGGTGAGTGGGGAAGGGTGAGGTGAGTGAGGGAAGGTTAGGGTGAGTGAGGAAGGGTAAGGTGAGTGGGGGGGGGTTGGTGAGTGGGGAAGGGTGAGGTGAGTGAGGGAAGGTTTGGGCGAGTGGGTAAGGGTGGGTTGAGTGGGGAATGGTGGGTGAGTGGGGAATGGTGGGTCAGTGGGGAAGGTTTTGGTGAGTGGATAAGGGTGGGTTGAGTGGGTGAGTGGAGAGGTTCGCGATGAGTGGAGTGATGGGGGGCTGGGGACTGGGGAGGCCGAGTGGGAAAGCGGTGAGTCATAGAGGCGGGAGCTATGTAATAAAAGTAGCATACATTACAAACAATCAATGAGGCAACACATGGGATTACGACCGTTTTGTCTTTTAAGACACCGGGGCTATTTTATTTATTTTATATAACCAATAATTACAATTGGATAATGGACACGTTATGTGGATTACAAGTTTGAAATATAATAGCCTTTCCAAGCAAAGTCAATAATTTTGGTTCCAAATATGGCAGTCTCGTAGAATGACCCCCTCCCTAGGCCTATATTTGGGGGGTAAAGCCGCATGAGGTTGTGAGTTCAGGTGGACACGGCTTTATATGTTTATATATCTTAACATTAAACACCGATAACATGGGAAAATATATGTGATTGTTAGTTGTAACCTACCTACACGCCTAGCCGAGCCTAGGATTTCTAAGAATTTGGTAAATTAAGCCATGAGACACCCAAATTAGAAATTTATTAAACAGAACGCTAGTTCTGAGAAACTCACAAGGATCGAAGAGTATGATGGCCATGAAGTACTCCAGCTCCTCGTCAGTGGTGATGATGTTCTGGAGGGGGGACACCAGCTTGTCCAGGATCAGCTTACCTACTTTCTGAACCACCTGCTAGGGGAGATGGGAGTGGTGAGCAGTGAGCAGTGAGCAGGTGTGCGAAGGGGATGGGAGTGGTGAGCAGTGAGCAAGTGAGCAGGTGTGCGAAGGGGATGGGAGTGGTGAGCAGTAAGTGAGCAAGTGAGCAATGGGAGTGGTGCAGGTGGTGTGCGAAGGGGATGGGAGTGGTGAGCAGTGAGCAAGTGAGCAGGTGTGCGAAGGGGGGATGGTGAGCAGGTGTGCGAAGGGGATGGGAGCAGCAGTAAGCAAGTGAGCAGGTGTGCGAAGGGGATGGGAGTGGTGAGCAGTGAGCAAGTGAGCAGGTGTGCGAAGGGGATGGGAGTGGTGAGCAGTGAGCAAGTGAGCAGGTGTGCGAAGGGGATGGGAGTGGTGAGCAGGTGTGCGAAGGGGATGGGAGTGGTGAGCAGGTGTGCGAAGGGGATGGGAGTGGTGAGCAGTGAGCAAGTGAGCAGGTGTGCGAAGGGGATGGGAGTGGTGAGCACTGTGCAAGGGGATGGGGTGGTGAAGGGGGTGTGCAGAGGGATGTGAGTGGTGAGCAGTGAGCAAGTGAGCAGGTGTGCGAAGGGGATGGGAGCAGTGAGCAAGTGAGCAGGTGTGCGGAGGGGATGGGAGTGGTGAGCAGTGAAGCGAGGAGGATACCGTGTGGTGAGCAGGTGTGTGTGGTAGGTGTGCGCTAAGAGGGGGGGGGGTTTGATGGTATAGGTCGAATTGTTCGAAAGTTTATTAACCGATGGCAGAGTTGCAGTATTTTACTTAGCTCAATAATAATAAATTGTAGCATTATAATATAATTGAATATCACAACTATCGGATTAGCGATGTGCAGAGTTCATGGGAGTAATGAGCAGGTGTGTGCAACTATCCCACGTTACCTCTGAAGATCCATCACTAGGGTTGTAACAACTCTGTATTCCATCCTGAAGCTGACTGGCACTAGCTTTGCTCGACTTGAAGGCGAACTTGAGGAGCAGGAGCAGAGTAATGGAGTTGGTAAACAGAGCTTTCCGGACATCTCCAGACAGCGCCTGGGGAAGTTGGGTTAGGGAATGTGTTCAGGAGTTAAAATATAATTCCCAGGGTGGGGGTGGGGTGAGTTACCTGAAGATCCATCACTAGGGGGAGTTGGGAGAGGAGTGGAGAGGGAGTGGGGAGAGGGAGTGGGGAGAAGGAGTGGGGTAAGGGAATGGGTGGGAGTGGGGTACTTGGGTAAGAGGGTGGGTAAACAGAGCTTTCGGAGAAGATCTCAGGGTTGGGGGAACACAGCCTTCCGAGTGCCATTAGGGAATGGGGAGAGGGAGTGGGGTGAGGTGACGGAGTGGGGCTAGGGTTGGTGAGGGAGAGGGGTGAGGGGAGTAGATTGAGGGAGTTGGTAAACAGAGCCTTCCGGACATCTCCGGGCAAGGGAGTGGGGTTAGAAAGAAAGAGAGAGAGGGTGGAGCTGTGCCTTAGATGTGGTAACATCATCAGACGGGGAAATGAATTCACAGGATCAGTATGGACTAGGGAATACCATAATCGTTACAATTGGCGAGCATAACCAGACCCTCCACAGTCTACATTTAAAGTAAACAGTGTAAGATACCTGGAAGGTGTCGAGGTTGCTAGCCCAGTGGTGGAGCTCAGTGAGCTGCTTCTTCCCACTGTTCACAATCTTCCCACTGTCTATGTGGGTGATCAGGGGCGACGTTTGCTGGGGCAAAGGTTGCTGTTTCAATTAGACATACGCAAATTTCACAAATATATATCCTTCATTTCAAGAGGTTAAGTTTAAACGTTAATGTAACTGATACGAAAGTGTTATTATCAGAAGTATCATCGAAAATCTTGTGATCATCGTCGTCGGCAATGCAGTAAGTATTACATGATGTATATCTTCTGACCAAGATATGTGGTTTTGATTTTTCAATCATCATTACAAGAGATGAAATAATCTGTCAATTCCGCGTCCGGCAGAACACTCCTAACTAACCTCGTTAGAGACCGAGTACTGCCCGTCCACATATTCCTCAGGCCAGCGGGGGACGAGGGGATGGACTCTGACCGTCTCAACTTTACCGTCCTCCGTCCGCAGAGTCCTCAGTTCCGTCCTCTGAAATACACGGCATTGAGGACGGAAATCAGTTCCGTCCTCTAAAATACACGGCATTGGGACGGAGAATATTCGGTTGCTTTCATTTCCTACTCAAATACAGTCCTACATGATGCCATAATCAATGCGTAATGTGAGAGGGGTGTTTTCTGAGTGTGTTAGATTGATGATATGGGACTATCGAGGGTGATGTTTGTAAGTTGTTTGTTTGAAATTTTGTTAATCTACATTCTAGAGTTGATGATGAGATCTATTCTATTTCTAAGCATACTTTCTATAAGTTTTCTTCTTTGTAACTCGTCTCATAAAATATTTATTTAGAACAATCAGATCTTTGATAAGAAAGCAATCTTCATACAAGTATACAATAGTTAAAGACAATTTAGAGTAGTTGGAGCGTTTCTCAAAGCACGATGAAGTATATAATAGCACATTGTAAGGCCTCTATCATTATCAAGCCCCAAAAAAGCTAAATTAGAGATTCTTTATCAAACGTACTTCTAGAAGAGATTTTTGTAATTTTGTGAAGCGCATCTTCTATCAAAAAGCTGATGAGGATTCAACACAATAAAATGATTCAATTTCAGCGAGAAATTTGAGATCGCTTTAATAAAACTGATGAACTTCAAAGCTAAAAACTAAAAATCAATTTCAAAATTTTAAGTGGGAAGAGCATGTTAATTGAATATTGATATACCTAAATAGCAAAGCAAGAGACGATTTGTCGCTTGTGATGAAGAAAAAGTTGAGCAAAAGGTTGGGCGACGGGAGATTAATCACATCAAATTGCTGATTCAAGAATTCCACGGAATTTATTTACACAGAAGAATTCCTCACCTTCTCATCATCCACAGAGTAGACGTCAGATCTCCTCCGATAGCTGACCATGTTACCGTACGATTCTGAAAGAAATAGTAATGTAGATGGATGTATCGAGCAGAGAAGAGAGATAAGTTATACGATCGTGTTGTTCAGGGCACCAAACTGATCTGTACACCTATAAGCAAATAGGGAATTTAACATTCTCCTCTCTACTCCAGAAAAGATTGAAACCGCACAGGGCACCACCAAAGGCATTCAAAATTTATCGAACTTCCAAGGAAATCCCTAGCCTAGGAAAGAAAACCCACAACATTCACAGAAAGACTGAAATAAAACGATACTTACAAGAGACTGGTGATATATCAAAACAACTTATCGACTTTATGTTCTCGAGAACAACCCGGTTGGTTCCAAGTGAACAAAATTTGTGAGGCCCGTAATGTAACACTACATATAAACGAGGCAAACTAAGAAAATATAAAAGACAAAACGCACAGGGATTCAATGTTGTCCCTCTCTTTCTCTGATGTCGTGAGGACAGGAGGAGGAGTAGGGAAGTTTTTAGGAAGGGGTCCCGGCTGTTACTACAATTGGAGAGTCTCGCGGAAGTTGACCCCTTTAGATGAGGTACGTTCCCTTGGTAGTGTCTCCAGCAGTTACAGCTCGGAGAGTAGTAGTAAAACGTATACACATCCAGGGGGTGTACAATACACACTGACACTTACCAATCTACGTGTGTTTAATGTGCCAGGGCCCGTGATGACCTGCTCTAAATCTACTACGAGTGTGTCACACGCATCAAGTTACCATCCAGCCCACTCAGCGTGTGGTACTTGACCAGAAATTAAAAACTTACGTAGTTCTTTTGGGCATCTTTTGGCATGGAGCCAAAGGCCCGGAGGAGTGTTTCATCATAAAATTGACAGCTGTTTCGATATAACATAAGGTCGTTGTTTCAATCACGATAACTAATCCAATACATCCCTCAAAACACTTTTGTTCACACTTTTACATCTATTGTTCACACTTTTATTGTCCACTGTAACTTCTTTTATTATCTACTAGTCGGTTCCCGTCCTACGGACGGCGAATGATGGCAGCCGCATGAGCTAAGGGCCACATGTCCCTTTGACAGTGATTTGACCGTGCGAGTTTGGAGGGGAAATTCGAAACTTTAATTTCTGCGAAAAAAAGCTTCCCACGCCCGCAACGGTAACCCAATATTGCCGACAATATTCTCAAAACCTTTACTCATCACATGGAGGAATTTCGAAAAATTCGAATTTTAATTTTTCGCGGAAAAAAGGGCGTGGCCTCCCACGCCCCTCAGGGCGACCCAAACATGCGGACAAAATTTTAACTTGATGGCGAAGGAATTTCGGAAAAATTTTTGCGAAAAAAAGGGCGTGGCCTCCCACGCCCCTCAGGGTGACCCAATAATTCGGACAAAATTATCAAAATTTTTATTCATCATAAGCAACTCGATGGCGAAGGAATTTTGAAAAATTCGAAAGTTTAATTTTGACGGAAAAAAGGGGCGTGGCCCCTCACGCCCCTCGGGGCGACCCAATATTGTGGGAAAAATCCTCAAAATTTTTATTCATTATAAGCAACACAATGGCGAAAGAATTTTTTAAATTCGAAATTTTAATTTTGCGAAAAAAGGGCGTGGCCTCCCACGCCCCTCAGGGTGACCCAATATTGCGGACAAAATTCTCAAAATTTTTATTCATCATAAGGAACTCGATGGCGAAGGAATTTTGAAAAAATTCGAAACTTTAATTTTGACGAAAAAAAGGGCGTGGCCCCCCACTCCCCTCAGGTTGACCGCAAAAAGAATTCCTTATTTTTCTGATTTATTATAACTTTCTTACAACACGATTAAAAAATAATTTCGATGCTTACTTGAAAATGAATCGCCACAAACATATATATATATATTAATAAGACGCATTATATATAGTAAGAAGTAAGATAAGATTGTAATTAAATTACTTTTAGTATCTATTTTAATTATTTCAACCAACTATTTGAATAACTTTCCTATATAAACTAAGTAAACTGTCAATTACTTTAGTATATAGGGGGGGGGGGCAACGCGCTTTTAGGCTCTTTTAGGCCCCACTTTCTAGGGCCCTTTTCAGATTATTCATATCCTTTGGAGCCTAAAAGAGCCCTAGACTAAAATCGTTCTAATGATCGATTGCATAGCCCCATTTCGTCAAAATGCCATTTATATAGTCTGATTAAGTGGTTTCTTCAATGAAGCAACAGTATTTCAACAATCCAGTATAATTTGAGGACACTATGGCTATTGATCCTAGACAACTGTGGGAAACTGTTTAACCCAGATTGGACAGCTTTTTTGTTTCTCGATAAAAATCAATGAAATTTTAGTCAGTTGGTGCCATTGGTCTAACTAAGAAAATAATTCAGTATTTATGAGTATATGTTTTACCGTTCTCGAGAAATCGATGGGGTGGAAATCCACCCCTTTGTCCAATAAGCCAGAGGTCGTTCGAAAAAAAAGTTTCATAAAATTTCAATCTGAATGATTTATTTTACTATTTATATGGTTTGGTACGGTGAACAAAACTCCTTTTTCGACAATATTTGTCCATTCAGGATTTTGGGGTGGAAAATCACCCCTTTGTCCAATATGAAGTAAGAAATTTCAGAAGATTAACAAATATGTTTCCATTGAAAGAATAACGTGCCAAGGTGATTTTTGGCGATTTCTGTGACAAAATATTCATGCTAGAACAGGTTTTACCTACGAAAATGGTATATTTTCGGGATTTGGGGTGGAAAATCACCCCTTTGTCCAATATGTGGGTACAGGTCGAAACTCGAAATGACGAAAATCGATCTCTGAGCCATAAAACTGAATTGTACGTAATTTTTTTCATTATTTCGGCATTGTATAGACGCCTTTGAACAGAATTTACAAGTTTGGAAAGGTTTGGGGTGATTTTCCACCCCTTTGGCACCCGAGACCCTGGTTTTTGAAGGTTGAAATCTTGAATATCAGAATTCATCAAAAAAACTTCGGTTACCGATAATTTACATGGAAGATACGTTTATGTGCTCAAAATTTATAGTTTTGGTGTCATTTACGTTATTGTCATTGCTTTTGTTCTGCGAATAAGAGTATTTGAAGATATTTGTGGAACAAAAAAGGTTATGAGAAGGATTTTCGAACTTCTGAGGAGAGTCGGCCCACGAATTCTAGGAGGTTAGCTGTTTTGGTTCTCTTCAATGGTTATTGCTCTGGAAGACTTACAGTATCGGCTTCCCAGATGTAAGGGCACCCCGGTCATCTCTTTGGTACCACAGCAGTTCTGTGGCAGTGTGGCTTAGCCACAGTACTGTTGGAACCTATCTAAACTACTATTTGATATGGCAGAAGATGTACATAGTGCTGTAAAACGGCAGCTTCATGATAGTCTTACAGCAGTGTCACAGCAATTTAATGTAGTATCAGGGCAACGCCATAGTAATCTTATGGGCCACGGCAGTTTCATATTGCAGTGCTACTGCCATCTTTATGATGCAGCACTAACTCAGTAATAAGAGAATAAGATAGAGGGTACAACGGCAGCTTCAACTTTCAAAGGCCCCTTTTCAACAAGGTGGCCGCAACGGTACGTAAATAAAACGTCTAGTACACAATATAATACGATTCTTAAGATAATGAACGCATTCTTAGAGAATAAACGCAAATTCAATTAGGCGCAGCGTTTTTATTTTCTATCCTTACGTCCATTACTAGTATAAATGGACGCCTCACTCAAACAATAAACGCATTTCTTTGCGACTCTTATCGAAATGAACGCACAGACACGAATTTGAACGCAGTAGGTATGAGGAGAGGCTTGAACAGAAACAAACGCAATTTAACTCTCTGTAAACGCATTGGTCAGTGACTCTTATTGAAACGAACGCACAGACAAGAATTTAAACGCAGTAAGTATGGGACAGAGCTTTTACTGAAACAAACGCGACCTAACACCTCGTAAACGCATCTGTGTGTGACTCTTATTGAAACAAACGCACAGACAGGAATTTGAAGATAGTAGGTATTAGGCGTGGCTCTTTACAATTATAAACGCAACTTAACACTAGGTGAACGCATTTCTTTGTCTGCTTATCAAAATGAACGCATTGGCACAAATTTGGGCGCAGTATTCATGAAAAGATACACACAATGTAACTGCATTATTTATTATGGAATAAATGGAACTAGAATGTAAGAGTAATTAGATTACACACACTGCGTGCCATAGTAGATGCTACTGTTTAGAAGGGGTGGGTTAAATGAGTGGAAAGGGGTGGCGTATGAGTGAAAGGGGTGGGTTATGAGTGGTAAGGGGTGGCTTATGAGTGAAGAGGGGTGGGTTATGAGTGGAAAGGGATGGGTTATGAGTGATGAGGGGTGGGTTATGAATGGAAAGGGGCGGGATATGAGTGGAAAGGGGTGGGTTATGAGTGAAGAGGGGTGGGTTATGAGTGGAAAGGGGTGACTTATGAGTGAAGAGGGGTGGGTTATGAGTGGAAAAGGATGGGTTAGGAGTGATGAGGGGTGGGTTATGAATGGAAAGGGGTGGGATATGAGTGGAAAGGGGTGGGTTATGAGTTGATTGGAGTGGGTTATGAGTGAAGAGGGGTGGGTTGTGATTGGAAAGGGGTGGCTTATGAGTGAAGAGGGGTGGGTTATGAGTGGAAAGGGATGGGTTATGAGTGATGAGGGGTGGGTTATGAATGGAAAGGGCTGGGATATGAGTGGGTTATGAGTTGATTGGGGTGGGTTATGAGTTGATTGGGGTGGGTTATGAGTGAAGAGGGGTGGCTTATGAGTGGAAAGGGATGGGTTATGAGTGAAGAGGGGTGGGTTATGAGTGGAAAGGGGTGGCTTATGAGTGAAGAGGGGTGGGTTATGAGTTGATTGGGGTGGGTTATGAGTGAAGAGGGGTGGGTTATGAGTGGAAAGGGATGGGTTATGAGTGATGAGGGGTGGGTTATGAATGGAAAGGGGTGGAATATGAGTGGAAAGGGGTGGGTTATGAGTTGATTGGGGTGGGTTATGAGTGGAAAGGGGTGGGTTAATAAATGAGGGGAAATGGGTGGCTTTTGCGTGGAAAGGGCCGTTTACACAAATCCTCACATTTGCTGCAACTTCGAGTCGAGTAAGATATATATCTGAAGAACATATCCAGTCGATTACCTATGATAGTAAGTCTGTGGACGTCGACTTAATCACCAACGGCGGACCAAAACTTAGTTGGGAGGAGAGTAAAGCTGCAAAGGTAAGGAGATATGACACGGTTAATATTATTTCGGTGGGAATTTTGGTTACATTACAACCTAGAGTACCTCACTGACAAGGTACAAGAATCTAAGACTCTAACGACTATCAGAAAAAATTTGGCGAGGAAAAGAGAAAAGTTATGTGTGAATCTAAGATGAGCCCACTCGGAGAACACTGGTGATCCAGTCCGCTCAGAGTACATTGCAATCTATTCCGCGTAGAGTGCACTGCAATCTAGTCTGCTCAGAGTGCACTGCAATCTAGTTCGCTCAGAGTGCACTGCAATCTAGTCTGCTCAGAGTGCACTGCAATCTAGTTCGCTCAGAGTGCACTGCAATCTAGTCTGCTCAGAGTGCACACTGCACTACAATCTAGTTCGCTCATAGTGCACTGCAATCTAGTCCGCTCATAGTGCACTGCAATCTAGTTCGCTCAGAGTGCACTGCAATCTAGTCTGCTCAGAGTGCACTGCAATCTAGTCCGCTCATAGTGCACTGCAATCTAGTCTGCTCAGAGTGCATTGCAATCTAGTTCGCTCAGAGTGCACTGCAATCTAGTCTGCTCAGAGTGCACTGCAATCTAGTCCGCTCAGAGATCACATCAATCTAGTCCGCTCATAGTGCACTGCAATCTAGTCTGCTCATAGTGCACTGCAATCTATTTCGCTCAGAGTGCACTGCAATCTAGTCTGCTCAGAGTGCACTGCAATCTATTCCGCGTAGAGTGCACTGCAATCTAGTCTGCTCAGAGTGCACTGCAATCTAGTCCGCTCAGAGTGCACTGCAATCTAGTCTGCTCAGAGTGCACTGCAATCTAGTCTGCTCAGAGTGCACTGCAATCTAGTCTGCTCAGAGTGCACTGCAATCTAGTTCGCTCAGAGTGCACTGCAATCTAGTCCGCTCATAGTAACTAACTTAACTAACTAACTTGGTAGAGTTTTCGTAGAGTCGTAGGGTCATCAGAGGTCCGACCACCGCGTTGGTGAGTAGTCTACCAAAGAGTTAGACCAGCTGCAGCTGTAACCGACGACCGGAGGCTTGTCCGGTATCAAAGCAATATATTTCGACAAACTGGTTTTAAACGTGTCAAACTTATCGAATGCTTTAATAGTGCTCGGTACTTGGTTCCATAGTTTTGGACCTAGGACTGCAAAAGATCTATCATAAAGCGTCTGATTGGCTAATGAACTTAACCTAGACAGAGGAGGAATAACTGCTACTGCACCGTGCCTTGATGTCAAACTAAACTTGATATTGCAACAGTTTGGGACAAAATTGTGGAAGATCTTCCACATCATAAGAATGATGTACCTTTCCCGTCTGCGTTGAAGTGACATCAATTTCAGCTTAGCCAATCTCTCCCAGTAGTTCAGGTGGCGGAGGCCTCCTATCTCTTATCTATTACTGATAACGTGTATATAACTGCTACCCAGCACTGCATTACTGTGTGCACATTCTAGCGTGTATAGTAAATACCATACAGTGTACACGTCATCATGGTCAATGTGGGTAAAAGTCGTCAGCAAAATGACAGTGAAATGGTTAAGATTATCATAGGTAAACTGATAGACAAGGCTGACATATCTGTAAGACCTATCATTTCTTGCTTTGACAGTTTTCAAACTCGTACAATCAATATTCAGCGACTCAGTCAATTTACAGTAGTATTGCTCGAAAGCTGCGCTGAGTTCCTTGGAATCTCTCTTTCTGATAACAACGGGTATAAACTGTTCACGAAAACATCTCTTGTGAACCGCATCTATCTCGGTTTGATGGCGCTAATGCCAGCCAAGTGCGGTGAGTGCGGTGAGAACTACGTCAATGAGTATGATCCTGACACTCCGCCGTTCTTTCATTGTTTCAGGTGCTTCAAAGGGGCTCATTCGTGTGAACGGAACAGAGTACTGCATCAGACGTTGTCTGCTTTGGACACACCCTCTGGTTTCGTGTGGCTCTGTGACACGTGTCATGTGTTTGTGGACCCTATAGAGCCCAGGAAGCAAAGATCACGCCACACTTCAGGGACGTTTTCCTCTGTTGAGAATCAGTCTGTCAGCAGTGCATCTGATATCTCAAACGTCGCCCTCGCGGCGGCACTTTCCTCTACTCAAGCTCAACAGCCCGAGGATCCCCCTCCTGGATTACCCCGGCCAGCTCCGAATGAGACTCACTCATCTGCTCCGGACTGTCAGAGATTCTTGAACTGGAACTGTCCTCATGGAATCAGTGGTAAGAAGCAGATTAACGGACAGAGCTGTCCGCACACTCATCCCAGAGTCTGCTTTCAGTTCAGAAATGCGGGATCTACTGGGAGGAATGGGTGCAAGAAGGGTGAAAACTGTGCCTTCTTCCACCCAGATATCTGTAACTCTGAGGTGCAGAACGGCAAATGCACCAAGAGAAACTGTTCGAAGTTTCACACCCGGTCTTCTAGGCGAGGAAATGAAGATGGAACTCATCCAGAACCACGCCCTCGTAACGACAGACAGGAGAACACAGGGCAGGTGAGAAACAGTAACAGAAACACCAGCTCGAGTGATTTTTTAGAGTTACGAAACCTGGTCGCAGGGATGGCGACCAAGTTAGAATCGCTCGAGAAGAAAGTGGACCAGGGTGCGTCAGTGTCAGGGTGCCAGACAGTGCCACGCCCAGCTGCAGCTCCACTTCATCCTCAACATCATCCCCAGATGATGGGCCCCCAACATCACCCCCATATGATGGGCCCCCAACATCATCCTCCGGTGATGGGCTACTCGGCTCCAGTGACCCACCCCATGATGCCTCTAGGAGTGTCCAGGCTACCCCAACACATTCCCTACTCTCTTCTCTCCTACTACTAAATGCTAGGAGCCTCAACCCGTCTGCGCAGAGTGTCGGCAGATGGAAGCTCAATGATCTCATTGGGCACGTGGAGGAGAAACGACAGACTGGTCAACTGTTTCCCTTCATCGCAATCACCGAATCTTGGTTGAAGACGTACATCAGTGACGCTCAACTTCAGATCCCAGGCTACAGCATAACGCGAAGTGATCGCAGCAAACGGAACGGTGGCGGGGTTCTACTCTACTCAATGTCATCACTATTCACTTCCTATCTCTGTGTCAGAGTGCTTTGACGACGGTACATGTCAGGGGCTGTGCAATGTCTTCCCGTCCGCTAAGCTTCTAGTGGCAGTTGTCTACAGACCTCCTGATGCTAGCTATTCTAGTTTCTTTAACGTTCTAGAACATATCAGGCACACCATTGACACCCTCCCAGACACTGATTATGACATCTTTATCACAGGTGACTTCAACCTACCACAGATTGATTGGGAGTCCCTTCAGATCGGGAGTGGTGGAACATCTGAATCGAATTCGTCAGCTCAATGTCTGCTCAACTTCATGTCGACGCACCTGCTCAGTCAAATGGTTTCGGTACCTACTAGAGGACTCAACATCTTGGACCTAGTACTCTGCAACAATGATAGACTCATAGCAGATGTGAAAGCTGAATCGACTGAGATATCAGACCACGATATGGTGAATGTGTTACTGTCCTTCACTCCTGGTACTATGGAGGAAACTCAGGCTACATATCTCGACGAAATGAACTTCCGGTCGCTAGATTTCAGTCAAGCTGATTTCGACCAACTTAATGAGATGTTCGCAAAGGTTACCTGGAAGGAACTGCGAGACTCAGGCACATTCGAGGAATTTCCTGCCAAATTCAACCAAGCTATGCTCGAGATCTGTCTGGAGTCTGTCCCTCGAAAAAGCCTCCAACCGGAAAACCAAAGGTGTATAATTCCCTTAGGAGTAGGAAAGCGAAGCTAAAAAGCCGTCTCGCTGCTGCTAAGTGTTCAGGCAACTCGGCCCGAATCAAAGAACTGGAAGACGAGATTGGACTGGTATGCTTCGAAATAAAAGACGCTATAGTCAACCATCTTGATAAGGGTGAGAAACGGGCTGTGGAAAGAATCAAATCCAACCCAAAGTATTTCTACTCATACGCTAAGTCCTTCTCAAATGTCAAGCACAGTATAACAACTCTACTGAATGATAGCGAGGAACTGGTTACTGACAGGAAAGAACTTGCTAATATTCTTCAGAAGCAGTTTTGTTCGGTGTTCAGCGACCCGAACTGTCCAGAAAAGTCAGACCCTTCCTTCACGGTGCCCCCTCTTGGTAGCCATGACCCAGAGCCTGTTGTGACGCTGGATAGCATAATGGAAGCTATATCTGAGATAAAGATAGATTCTGCCCCTGGTCCCGACGGTGTTCCAGCTGTTCTGCTAAAGAAATGTGCGGAGATTCTCAGTGTTCCCATCCATCTTCTTTGGACGGAGTCCATGTCTTCTGGTGTTGTGCCAAGCTTCTACAAGAAATGACTCATTACACCGCTTTTCAAAAAAGGTAGTAGATGTGAAGCGGCTAACTGGGGGGGCCAACCCCCATAAACCCCCGGTGGATATCGAAAAATGGCAAATGGGGGTTTAATTTTTGGGGGTTTATGGGGGTTTATGGGTTTTTTAACGGAATGGTACCATTTTTGTTGAGGATTTTCGACCCTTTTCTGAAATGGTACCATTTTTTGTTGGCGATTTTTAACCCTTTCCTGAAATGGTACCATTTTTGGCCCTCTTTCAAAATGGTACCATTTTTCGTTGATGATTTTCGACCCCTTTCTGAAATGGTACCATTTTTTGTTGACGATTTTCGGCCCTTCTTTGAAATGGTACCATTTTTCGTTGATGATTTTCGAACCTTTTCTGAAATGGTACTATTTTTGGCCCTTTTCTGAAATGGTACCATTTTTCGTTGATGATTTTCGACCCTTTTCTGAAATGGTACCATTTTTTGTTGGAGATTTTTCGCCCTTTTCTAAATTGGTACCATTTTTTGTTGAAGATTTTTGGCCCTTCTTTGAAATGGTACCATTTTTGATTGATGATTTTCGACCCTTTTCTGAAATGGTACCATTTTTTGTTGAAGATTTTTCGCACTTTTCTGAAATGGTACCATTTTCTGTTGACGATTTGAGAACCTTTCCTGAAATGGTACCATTTTTGGCCCTTTTCTGAAATGGTACCATTTTTCGTTGATGATTTTCGACCCTTTTCTAAAATGGTACCATTTTTTGTTGGAGATTTTTCGCCCTTTTATAAATTGGTACCATTTTTTGTTGACGATTTTTGGCCCTTCTTTGAAATGGTACCATTTTCGATTGATGGTTTTTGACCCTTTTCTGAAATGGTACCACTTTTTGTTGACAAATATCAACCCTTTTCTGAAATGGTACCATTTTCTGTTGAAGATTTTTGGCACTTTTCTGAAATGGTACCATTTTCTGTTGACGATTTGCGAACCTTTTCTGAAATGGTACCATTTTTGGCCCTTTTCTGAAATGGTACCATTTTTTGTTGATGATTTTCGACCTTTTTCTAGAATGGTACCCTTTTTTAGAGATTTTTGGCTTAACTTTCCTTCCTTTCTTCGCTTCTTAGTTTAAATACGCCTTTAAAATTGAGCTAGGATCACAAGAATTACACATTTTCACCACAATTGAGCCATTTTTGTCTGAAATTTTGATCATTTTGGAAATGGTACCTGGAAAATTAAACCCCCATAAACCCCCAAGTGGATATCGAAAAAGGCAAATGGGGGTTAAATTTTTGGGGTTTATGGGGGTTTATGGGGGTTGTCACTCTGACTTCTCATGTTGTCAAGGTCTATGAAAGGGTGGTCAGAAAGCACATGGTACAACATATTGAATCCAACAGTCTTCTCACCGATAAACAACACGGATTCAGATCAAATAGAAGCTGCCTTACCCAAATGCTCGACCATTTTGATGACATCTTTGAAGGGTTCACGCAAGGCGAGGACACAGACTCTATTTACCTCGACTATGCAAAAGTGTTTGATAAAGTGGATCTAGGTCTCCTTGTTCAGAAACTGAAGAGATATGGATAAAATCATTGATTGGATTCAGTCCTTCCTTTCTAACCGGGAGCAAACTGTAGTACTTAATGGTACTCATTCTGACAGTGCTCTAGTTCTTAGTGGTGTTCCTCAAGGAAGTGTTTTGGGGCCGCTATTATTCATCCTGTTCATTAATGACCTGGAACATATAGTACTCTCATCAAAGGTGAGCTTCTTTGCTGATGACACAAGAGTTTCAAAACAGATCAGATGCTACGAAGACTGTTTGTTACTTCAGGATGACTTGTTCCGTATTATTGGTTGGTCACATGCCAATAACATGAAACTTCACGAACAGAAGTTTGAGCTTCTGAATCACCTCCACAATCAAAGAAGCCTTTTCCTCGAACTACCGTTCTTTGCTGAAGCATTGCAGTACAAGGTATCCGATGAGGAAGTACTCTACCCTGTTGCAATCTAGTCTGCTCAGAGTGAATTGCAATCTAGTTCGCTCAGAGTGCACTGCAATCTAGTATGCTCAAAGAGCACTGCAATCTAGTCCGCTCAGAGATCACATCAATCTAGTCCGCTCATAGTGCACTGCAATCTAGTCTGCTCATAGTGCACTGCAATCTATTTCGCTCAGAGTGCACTGCAATGTAGTCTGCTCAGAGTGCACTACAATGTAGTCTGCTCAGAGTGCACTGCAATCTAGTTCGCTCAGAGTGCACTGCAATCTAGTCCACTCAGAGTGCACACTGCACTACAATCTAGTTCGCTCAGAGTGCACTGCAATCTAGTCCACTCAGAGTGCACAGCAATCTAGTCAGTGCACTCTGAGCGTACAGTGTTATTGGAGCAGACAATAAGGTCGTAAGACTACTTTTTTATAACATAACCTAAAATCTAAATCCCCACCGGAATACTCACCCAATGGCAATGGCCAATACCAATACCTTTGCTATCCACCCAATCGTGTTTTCGTAGTCCACAGACAAATTATAGGCAGGAGCGCACTCTTGATGGAAGCATACACCTTTATTTTCTTCTCTTTGAGCTTTTGGGCAATTCTGAAATTCTTCTGATGTCTCTTACTCAAAGTTTCAACTAATACAAGGCACGGTGTAAACATTTACTATGGCACGCAGTGTGTGTAATCTAATAACTCTTACATTCTAGTTCCATTTATTCCATAATAAGTAATGCAGTTAAGCAGTTACATTGTGTGTATCTTTTTATGAATACTGCGTCCAAATTTGTGCCAATGCGTTCATTTTAATAAACAGGCAAAGAAATGCGTTCATCTAGTGTTAAGTTGCGTTTATAATCGTAAAGAGCCACGCCTAATACCTACTGCGTTCAAATTCCTGTCTGTGCGTTTGTTTTGATAAGAGTCGCACACAGATGCGTTTACGAGGTGTTAGGTCGCGTTTGTTTCAGTAAAAGCTCTGCCCCATACTTACTGCGTTTAAATTCTTGTCTGTGCGTTCGTTTCAATAAGAGTCACTGACCAATGCGTTTACAGAGATATAAATTGCGTTTATTTTTGTTCAAGCCCCTCCTCATACCTATTGCGTTCAAATTCTTGTCTGTGCGTTTGTTTCAATAAGAGTCACTCACCAATGCGTTTACAGAGAGTTAAATTGCGTTTGTTTCTGTTCAAGCCTCTCCTCATACCTACTGCGTTCAAATTCGTGTCTGTGCGTTCATTTCGATAAGAGTCGCAAAGAAATGCGTTTATTGTTTGAGTGAGGCGTCCATTTATCTTACTATATATAATGCGTGTTGTTAATATATATATATTTATTTATTTATTTATTTATGGCGATTCGTTTTCAAGTTAGCATCAAAATTATCTTTTAATCGTGTTGAAAGTTACAATAAATCAGAAAAAATAATGCGACATTTTTCGGCCAACCTGAGGGCATGGGGGCCACGCCCTTTTTTCCGCAAAAATTAAACTTTCGAATTTTTTCAAAATTCCTTCGCCATCGAGTTGCTTATGATGAATAAAAATTTTGAGAATTTTGTCCGAATTATTGGGTCACCCTGAGGGGCGTGGAGGGCCACGCCCTTTTTTTCGCAAAAATTAAACTTTCGAATTTTTTCAAAATTCTTTCGCCATTGAGTTGCTTATGATGAATAAAAATTTTGAGAATTTTGTCCGAATTATTGGGCCACTCTGAGGAGCGTGGGAGGCCACGCCCTTTTTTTCGCAAAAATTAAACTTCCGAATTTTTTCAAAATTCCTTCGCCATCAAGTTGCTTAGGGGGGGGGCCAACGTAATTTTTGTACATTTTTGTACATACTAATTTTTGTACACTTTCAGATTTACTGGGTAAAAATGTACAAGAATGTACAAAGATGTACAAAAATGTACAAATCTATCTCGGCCCAAGAAGGTGGAATACAGACTTGGTTTTCAACTTTATATTTCACAATGGTCATGCTTATATACGACTTGTTGATAAACATAGGCCCTAAAGTGTTCGTATATTGAGTTATGGACATGGAGTGTCCATAACTCAATCGCCCTTCTTTCAATAATCTAAATCTTATCGGACTTTGTTGACAAACTCCTATACAACTTACCGGGTTGATAATAAGTCGATACACCCTTTCTTCATGGAAACAATAGAAGTTGGTGGAAAATCGTTTGGTAAAGTTTATACCTTTATCGGACATAATTTTCACGGACTTTAGTTTCACGGACCTAAAACTTCACGGACATTAATATTCACGCTTGATTCTGCCACTTCAAATTTTCAACACGAATTCGAAATTTTCGGCTCTATGTTTCCCATTTTCTTCCACGATTAGAATACTTGAATTGAAGATTTTTCGATATTTTCGTAAATTAATGATGAATTTTCATATCGCAGTTACTGAGCATGAAAAGAAACACAATTTCCTGAAAAATTTATTATTTGCACGTTTAAAGAGATGAATTCCGAAATTTGCGTCCGTACCCTACTGTAGTGGACTTAATTTTCACGGACCTGAATATCACGGACATTAGTATCACGGACATAATTTTCACGGACATTAATATTCACGCTGAGGTGCTCAGCGTGAATATTAATGTCCGATAAATATGTCCAATAAGGTTAATTGATCTAAATATGCAGTACCTACTGCGATTGAATTTGGGTGATGAAATTAATATCAAACTGTTTAATCACCAATCACCATGATCTCATGATGTCAGAAGAAGTTGCCTGCCGGAAGCATTTTGACAATTGGTTGAGGAATGAGGTTCCTGGGTGGAACCAGGGAGTTTCCCCATATCTTAGACCTGTCCAGGAAAGGAGCTCTCAGTCAGGAGCTCTCACTTCTCAGTAAGGAGCTCAGGTCAGAGTTACTAATTACTATACAGGGACGTGACCTTTACGCTGACCCGGGTTATTGTCCGATACAAAATTCTTTCTAGACAGGCTGCTCGAGCTATAGAACTACCTAGCTCCTGTCAGCTAATAACTAGTAGTACATAAGAGAACGGCGTCACTTAATTAGTGCGGTTTGAAAAACACTAATTATGTATATATTTAAGTGCGCATAAAATCAAGTGCATGCTAATTTAGTGAACAATTTTTTGAATTTTGCGTTTTTTCGATTTTTGTTTTTTCGGACATGAATTAATGAATAACTATATTTACCAGATTTAAATGTATAGGTACTTGATAGTTTGCAGTGGCCAAAACAAAAGTACAATTACAAACGAGCTGTTTATCGTGACAGTTAGCTAAAACTTAAATAGTTTAGCAAAGAAAGAAATTGTAATGGATACTATAATTATTACTGTAGAAAATTTATTTTTCATAATTGCAAAATTTTTGATTGCTGGTCCTATGAATTGAATATGATGTCCACAATCAAGAGGAAATTTCAAATTTGTTAATTTCACATCGTTTTTATCTCATGCAAAAACCACACTAATAAAAGTGCTCCACGATCTTAAAGTGCGCGCAAAATTCAGTGATGCCGTACTAAGGTATAGCTCTGTCTTCAACCCCCTAAATATACGTGTGCAAAAGATTTATAAATTAAGATGATGCCAACAATGATCTTTGAGTCTTCCTTTAAATACAATAGATCAAATAGCAGTGCACCCATGGGCATGCGTATTGCATATCCTGTGGACCCCGATATAATCAACAAGACAGGACCGCTAATACTTGAGGCAGTGCAATTGAGTATATCTGCGTGTTTGCTGCTTCATACCGATCTAATGAACAAGGGCTTTATTTTTGCAGACTTACTCCCAGTGACAAATCAGTTTTAGGTTCATAAAACTCACATTGGTTGTCACTATCACACCGATATGTCACTATAGCACCAAGTACATGATCCGGCGACCCTCGCCCTCTTGAAATTATATAAGGTGATACACCAAGACAACATTCAAAGAGGAGTACTGGTCAACATAATGTCCATATCATCATGTTGGGACTACTGAGCTAGTAACATATCTGATTGTGAAAGTGACAGAATCTCAGGGCGCGACTTTATAATAAAAACGTTTGTCTGGAAGTAGTCTGCTGAAAATAAAGGCCCTTGTCGATCATTATGAGTAGCAACGTGATATATCAATTACACTACTGACATATCCGTTTGGAGTGACATGTCAGACTACTCGCCAGCGCAGAGGTATAAATGCACTCTTATTGCTATTTGCTGTATCGCCCTTAAGAGTCTTCCTCAACCCATTCTAGAGAAAACACTCGAGCTATAAAGCAGGAACTTCGCTACCTTTGAAGTCTATAATAAAATCAACAACATGGCAACTGCATGATGACTTGACAGGGGCAATTCGAGAGACAAAGTTGAATAACACGAAATTGCGGCCCATCTTCTTGAACCGGCAGAATACCAATTCTGCGAGACCCATCATCATAATCTGAAATGGTGGTTAAAGCAGATGTGGTGCTTATCTGTACAAACATATCATTGAACAATATACCATTCATTTTATAATAAATGCGACATTGAATTGATGACGTTGATCCGTACATGATAAGCGTGCATGTACCTACACTGTCAATACAAGCAAATGTCGATTCATGGTGCATATAATAGCTTGTGTAAATTTGTATAAAATGACCGAAACTCCAACATTTGATCAGGATACAAATTTAATAAGTCTATAGAAAGTTAAATAGATTTTACTCCTCAAGCCATATTTCTATGGTCGGAAAGTACATTTTTGTATGCGGCACATTTTTGTACATACTTATTTTTTGTACATATTCAGATTTACTGGGTAAAAATGTACAAAAATGTACAAAAATACGTTGCCCCCCTAGCAGCGTCGACAGGGCATTTCTCTCTCGTCTATCGTTGATAGCCTGTCTGTCAAGACGGAGAATTACATGACGCCAGCTGCTTCAAATTCCATACGTTAACGATCACCGTTACATGGTTGAGATGATATTGTATGTGGGTACTGACGGGAACCGAAACTTCGATTTTCTTGACCGTTATTTTCCCCAAAAATCATGAATTCGATTCGACCAAAAAATCATATGGCCAAAAACAATTTTGTTTGTAATTGTTTTTGAAAATAATTTGGGTTTCGTAACGAATCCGGAAAATCGGCCAGGAAATTTTTTCACCGAAATTTTCAGTCCAAAAGTCAAAAGTCAAACATTAACTAAACAATAAGAATTAACAGTAGTCAGTAACTGAAATAAACTATGAAGAAGCAAGCGTTGAGTGTTAAGACTGAGATGAACAAATCCAAATACTGTCTACTGATGCTAATACTTATGCCGTATGCGTGAGCGTCTGCTGCATCAGCATGCTTGCACAAAATGAGGTTTGTAGCCATCATGATCAAAACATAATTCAAATTTAAAATAAATTTTTTTCGTTGAAGTTTAGCCTGGAGAATGCAGTGAATATCTTCGCTGTAAGTTCTGTTGAACAATTAACTGCCAGCATTCAAATGTGGCTTTAAACTTAAAGTCGACGGCAAATGAAGATACACTTGATTCGTGTTTTTCTTCTATCGGAAAAACAAGAGAATTGATCATCCAGGCCAGCTGAGTGCGGTCCAAAATAACATCTGATTATAATTTGGACCGTCCTCAGTAGGCCTGGATGATCAAGCTATTTACTTTGGCGATGGAAGACACAAATTTTCAATCAAGTGTATTTTCATTACCACCAATTTAAGGAATGCGCATACGGAGCTACAAATGTCAGGGTTTCGAACAGCTCGAACTTTTATGTATGATCAATGATTTCCGCTCCTAAAAAACGGATCAGAAAAGTTTCTAAAACTTTTTTCGTATAAAACGTTAATAAAATGTTCTTCGGAGAATACTTTCATAAAACGTTGATAAAAGATAAAACGTTTGTTGTTTATATAAGTTTAGGATAGCCAAAAACAATTGAAAATTGTTTGGGTTACGCAGCCACCCCAGTACCTAAAATTGTACTATTAAAACTATTGATATGAGTTTAAATCGCAGCCCGTCCGTGGCGGTGTGCTTTGGTTACGAAGAAATATCTTGGTCATGCATATGATGTGAACTTATTGAATTGTACACTCGTGAAAACTTTCCACTTCTTTTTTGTCGAACATCTTCACAATCGTTATGCTGTCACTCCAACATGCCAACCGTAATAAGTGTGACGGCGTGTTTCCTACCGGCTTAAAATCATGCATTATCAAAGTAGTGGACTCATGTTTTAAATTTTTATGACCCTCAAAGTCGCTGCAAATTGGCGATTTAAATCATCAAATGAACGTACGATTAATTCTAGCATGCTCTCAAGCCCTTTCACGTGAAATCAGACTTAACAGAACGCTAAAAATTATAGGTTCTCGCTTTACGCATTAACTCACGCTTCATTAGTTAATTGAAAGAGGTATGATTCAAACGGCAGTGAAATGTTGAATGTTAAGTTCTGCTCATTTCTTAGTAACCAAAGCCTCAAAGCACACCGCCACGGACGGGCTGCGATTTAAACTCATATCAATAGTTTTAATAGTACAATTTTAGGTACTGGGGTGGCTGCGTAACCCAAACAATTTTCAATTGTTTTTGGCTATCCATATCACTCTTTTTTGGCATAAAACTTACGCTATCAGTTCAAGTAAATGATGCCGCTGGAATTAAGCTGCTATCATTCTTACTTTTTGAGTTATAGGCGATAATCACCTTAATTGGCCAATTAACTAATTAAGCGGCGGGAAACTGGTACTTAAATTAAACGTGCATCTCGTAATTTTGGATTTAGTTACTGATGCCGTTGGAATTAACTCGCTATCAATCTTACTTTTTGAGTTATAGGCGATAATTACTTATCGCCTTTTGGCTTTAGTTAAAGATGCCGTTACGTTGGCCCCCCCCCCTGCTTATGATGAATAAAAGTTTTGAGAATTTTGTCCGAATTATTGGGTCACCCTAAGGGGCGTGGGAGGCCACGCTCTTTTTTCGCAAAAAAAAAGATTTTCGAATTTTTTCAAAATTCCTTCGCTATGGAGTTGCTTATGATGAGTAAAAGTTTTGAGAATATTGTCGGCAACATTGGGTTACCGTTGGGGGCGTGGGAAGCTTTTTTTTCGCAGAAATTAAGGTTTTGAATTTCCCCTCCAAACTCGCACGGTCAAATCACTGTCAAAAGGACATGTGGCCCTTAGCTCATGCGGCTGCCATCATTCGCCGTCCGTAGGACGGGAACCGACTAGTACTAGTAATGGACGCAAGGATAGAAAATAAAAACGCTGCGCCTAATTGAATTTGCGTTTATTCTCTAAGAATGCGTTCATTTTCTTAAGAATCGTATTATATTGTGTACTAGACGTTTTATTTACGTACCGTTGCGGCCACCTTGTTGAGAAGGGGCCTTTTCAAGTAACTGTAAGCCTGTATCATGGCAAGCCCCAGCAATACTATAAGAATACTAACATACTGGAGATTGGACGTGCTACGGCAGTGTCCGTTTTTTTTCAGCTTTGCTGCACATGGTCATGCGGAATGGTCATGACAGCCTCCCAGCTCTACAGACGTTTAACGGCAGTGCTCCTGAAAGACCGTGTCAGTCTTATTTGAAAGTAATAACAGTATCACCGAAGAGCCACTCAGATTTATCAGGACTACCACAGCATTGCTGCAGTAGCCGCAGTGACATAGCACAACGGCTGTGTCACGGAGGTTAAGTACTGCATGCAAGGGCAGCACCGTTATTCCGTTGCAGCTACTACTTTTATAGCAGTGCCAGTATGACGTCGGAACAGGTGAATTGCTAATCCAATAGATTCATGGAATTACTAAGGTATACGATATACACTATACAGTAGACAGTAGAACTATTGCTGTGGTGCTGCAAAAGCACTGCTGCTTTACTACCAGACAGTTAGGTGCCAGACAGTTAGGTGCCAGTTAGGTGCCAGACAGTTAGGTGCCAGACAGTTAGGTGCCCTGTTTGAAAAGTGTTTTAAGTGCCTTATTGTCAATTGAATTGTCATGATATAACATCGACGATGCAGTCGCATTATTGTAATAAAGCTATAGCACTGCATAAGAACAACCATAACTATCTGGCAGTGACTGCATCTTCTCAAAATCTACCTGCTTTGGTTTTCAGTGACGCGATTTTTGATTTTTGCTACTAGCGTTTGAATACTATCAGACAACCATGAAGACTGAAGCTTGAATCTGCCATTGTAGATTCTGTCATATTGCGGTGCTGTTGTGAGTAGTAAGTACCAGCAGTTAACTGTACCATGCTACCATAGCATTACTGCGTTGGCCTGCCACATGACTGCTGTGGTACTGCTTAAGTGCCAAAGTGATGTCGGTGTACCCCATTGGAAAGTATCAGGGAGGGTAATACTAATAGTCTGTGACAGCAATCACTACTTAGATGACCAAACAGCTTACCTCCTAGAATTCGTGGGCCGACTCTCCTCAGAGGTTCGAAAATCCTTCTTATTACCTTTTTTGTTCCACAAATATCTTCAAATGCTCTTATTCGCAGAACAAAAGCAATGACAATGACGTAAATGACACCAAAACTATAAATTTTGAGCACATAAACGTATCTTCCATGTAAATTATCGGTAACCGAAGTGTTTTTGATGAATTCTGATATTCAAGATTTCAGCCTTCAAAAACCAGGGTCTCGGGTGCCAAAGGGGTGGAAAATCACCCCAAACCTTTCCAAACTTGTAAATTCTGTTCAAAGGCGTCTATACAATGCCGAAATAATGAAAAAAATTACGTACAATTCAGTTTTATGGCCCTCAGATCGATTTTCGTCATTTCGACCTGTAACCACATATTGGACAAAGGGGTGATTTTCCACCCCAAATCCCGAAAATATACTATTTTCGTAGGTAAAACCTGTTCTAGCATGAATATTTTGTCACAGAAATCGCCAAAAATCACCTTGGCACGATATTCTTTCAATGGAAATTGGAAACATATTTGTTAATCATCTGAAATTTCATACTTCATATTGGACAAAGGGGTGATTTTCCACCCCAAAATCCTGAACGGACAAATATTGTCGAAAAAGGAGTTTTGTTCACCGTACCAAATCATATAAATAGTGAAATAAATCATTCAGATCGAAATTTTATGAAACTTTTTTTTCGAACGACCTCTGGCTTATTGGACAAAGGGGTGGATTTCCACCCAACCATATTGCCCAGGTTATGGGTCTCAAATTTGAGCTCCACATGAAGTGAAAATTTGTACAATCAAAATTTAATCTTTCTGCTACAAAAAGCAACCATTTTGACGTCATATAAGTCGAAATTATGAGTACAGTGGCACGTTAAAGTGATCGAATTGAAATTTCGGATTTTCACCATTTTTGGGGCCACAGTGCAGCAAAACTATTTTATAAAATCCTAAAATTTTTTCTATTCTGAAAAATTTGATCTTTCTTCTATGTATAAAAATAGTTTCCAGCACTAGAGAAGTTACCAACTCAACAGTATAGCGCCATACTTTGAGGGTCTATTTTCCACCACTTTGGCATATCTGGATTAAAAGGCTCTTTAGGTCCCCATTTTCTAGGGCTCTTTCAGGTCTCTGTTATCCTCTAGAGCCCTACAAATTTTTCCTCTAAAATGCAAGTAACCCAAAAATTAAGTGATTAAATGATCTTTCAATAAATTATAATTGTTTCAAGACGTTATTAGGGCAACAGAGCCCACCAAGTCTAATGTTTTTACCCCAAAGGCCCTTTTAGGCTCTTTGAGGCCCCACTTTCTAGGGCTCTTTTCGGATTTTCAATATCCTCGGGGCCTAAAAGAGCGTTGCCCCCCCCCCCCCTTATATATTGTAATTACTTTTACTAGGTCCCTTATATACCTTTATCTGAACGGTATTTCAAAAGACAAATACGACTTTGATATTGCTTTTCAAAGAGGAGGGGGGTACCCCTCATAATTTGGAAAAGACGAATTTGAGATTTCAGACCATAAAATCCTTGATCTGAAAGCCAGTTGAATGGTTCTAAACTGATTAGTTTTTGCCCTTGAGCCGGTTAAAAAGGCTGGAAAATAAACAATGATAAAGGCCAATAAGGGAATAAGGCCAAGGTTTCAATTTGCAATTGATTTTAAGAACTTGTTTTGTTTTGTGTGCACTAAACAAGACTGGATTTGAACTAAAGCCCAGCAGGGATCCAGTAACCCGTCACTATTTGAAGACTGTGAATGTCATGACTCTATAGGGAGTATAGCTAAAGGCGGTCCCTGAAAGGGTTTGCATCAACTATCAACCATTCTTATCTAGGTCTATAGTTCACAGTTGCACTCACACAGAGACATAGATTCCTGAGTCACCTGAAGCCGTCTCAATGTTTCATTTCCAATCGTCTGGATATGATTTCTATCACCGACGGTTCATAGTTATATGTTTATGAAAGGACTATACAAGGACCCAAACTTACCAGTGAGTATTCCCTAGGGACCACATATCTGTTTATCAGAGAACAGAATATCTGGATATACATTAGAAATAAATAAATGTACAAAATGTGTATCAACTTTGGATTTAGCTCCCACCAGAATGGGCTTGAGCCCTTCCTCCATCTACATGACCGTTGCCTTACTAATTGAGCTACCCCTTTATTTCACTCGACCATAAAAGAGGTAATTCTCCAACGGGCTCACAGGTTCACAATAAGGTTTGCAGTTGCAGTTCAAGAATATCTCAGATTTTCGAAATTCATCACATTTATTCAAACATTTTCTACAACCGTTTGAACTATTCAATAAGAGTATTGCTTCTTTCACCGAGTACAATGTTGAAGTCATCAGTGCACAATGAGCAATGACTTACTGTACAGATAATACATTGCGTGTTACTAAGGAGAGTGGGTTGTAAATATTCAATGATAAGTTTAAAATTAGAATCTTTCGAATGTCACGTGATAGTCGTTCTCAGCATGTTACGTTAGCTCGCAAACTTGGGTTACTCCAATCTTCATTCAAAATTAAGCTGCTATTACAGTAGTAAAATCACGAGAACTTAACAATTTTCTCCGTCTATCCTTAGTTATGAACAAGGCAATATTGGGGAATGGGCAATATCGAAAAACACAAATTAACGTAGGTATATGTGTGCTTACATGGGAATCCATCAATCAATCGATCAATTTGTGGAAAAAGTTGGCACATTCTCTGAAAACCCACACCCTTGGCCCTCTTCACAGTCAGCAGCAATTCGCTCGTCTTCACTCAGTATCAGAACACTTTTATACATGAGCTTGGTGAGCCACATAACTCTGTTATAATGATGAATTTGCGACATTCTCAAAATCCATGAAGAATTTTTATATTTCTGTTTCCAACTTCAGTTCCAATTGGAAATGCATTTTGCGCGTCAAAAGCTACACGTGTATGCTCTATTACTGCGCGCGTGTTCATGACACACCAAAGACTTAGACCCCAACTAGTTGGCACACACCGCGGTACGTACCGCGGAACATATCCTAACTAGTCGGCACATACCGCGGTATGTGCCGATTAGTTAGAACATGTTAGAACACCACTCAACTTCATCTCATGATATAAGGAAGTATTCTATCATACACGGCTCGCCCTCTTGCGATAAGAACCACTCTGTATCTCGAAAGATATCCCTTCATACGATATCAGCAGCTCTTCTTCTCACCTCCCTTTTGACATATTCATAAAAACACGTGAAGAACAAGTGAAGTCAACAATTCCGAAGAAGAAGATGCCTTTCGTTCTTCAGAACCGTCAAAGATGAACGACTGGAGCTTTCTCAGCTATTAATAACTGTTATTTCATTATTGTTTTATTCTGTACGGGAAGCATCTGTTCACCTTTTATGGAATTGCCAAACTTTCAATATTTAATATTGAAAGTTTACAGAGCGCCAAGTTGGATGTAGTTTTCCTTCCATTTCAAGTGTGAGACACCTCATTAGATTTGTTCCAGAAGTGTTGGAAATTGTAACCCAATTGTGATTTCCCACTAAGTAAACAAATGCTTAATTCAGGTCATAATAATTGAATAAAAATAACATTTCCCTAAATTCCACGACGAACAACGCATGTTGCGTCGTGCGCGGCGAATTTCGACATAATTTTGTACCGTTTGCGCTAGTGGTGAAAGTAATGTTTGACTAATTCGTTGGTCATTAGTCGTTCAAGAACATTGGTAGCAGGAGCATTGGTACCCACGTGACATTACCAGCTGAAATGCAGTGGTACACATGGCAGTAATGCGGGTATTTAGGAGGTTGAATAAACATTGCTTGGGTAGAGAGAGAGAGAGAACCGCGGATGAAGTTAGGGGGAAGATTAACTCCGGATAATACGGGATAACTACCAGTCACATCAACTATGTGGAAGTTTATATGTAAAAGTTTATAGATAGTGTGCGTGGTTACTGGTTTTAATGACATCAGGACAACATAACGCTTACAGAAGCACTACACAGTGGTGGTATCATAACGATGCAATATTGCAGATTCCGTTCTGCAACATACACACAAGGCAGTGTAAATGTATGAGTGACATACGTAGAAGCATTGAATTTAGAAGTGTATGGTCTTTAAACTATTAAATGGAAAGCTTCATATCAGAAACGTATCGAAATATTTTCAGGTCGTTATGCAAATAATGTTTCATAACATTATTTGCAACTTCTCACGCTTGATGTCTGACTAAACGGTCGAAGGTTCTACAAGCTATTTTCCCAGTATGGATTCTTTCCCACCGGGCATAAAATCACTTATGGACCGAATTCAAATGACTTCAAGATGGGTACATTCGTAATCGAAAAGAATTCGACCACGCCAGGACTCGAACCTGGAATCTCCTGATTCGTAGTCAGGCGCCTTAGCCATTGGGCCACGCGGCCGATGCTACCTATCAAATTTATTTAACTATCAACAGAGTGCGGTATTTGTACTGCATGCGACTGTTTATCATTCAAGTGATCAAAAAGTTCGACCACGCCAGGACTCGAACCTGGAATCTCCTGATTCGTAGTCAGGCGCCTTAGCCATTGGGCCACGCGGCCGATAGTTCGCTATAAATCTACGGCTGGTGTATATCGCATGAAATGTAGAATATATTTGAAGCTACCAGACAATTAACTTTTCATCGCAAGATTTTCAAACAGGTGCTTATTTAATTGCTTCTTTATCAAGCACTGGTAATGATGAATAGAACATCGAACCGTAACCAGAGTTAAAGCAGACAATTACTTAGCATTCTAGAATGCATAATATCTCATGCTTACATTCTAAGGATATTTAGCTGTTAGCGAGGTACTTTATATGCGGTATATCCGCGGTAAATATTTATGCGGTATATCCTCCAACTATCTTACTTCCCATTACTGGCCTTATTCTGAGTTGCAGAACTTGGGAACGGGCAGATTCAAGGGATGCAAATTCGTATGTACATAGCTCTAAGCTCATTCACCCTGCTACGTAATAAGTCCGTACTGTTTGCACACCAGATCAGAAAATCAGAGATTATAAAATCGTTATCAACTGGAAGCACAAACTCTTATGTGTAGATTTATTTACAGTAGCGACCATGCAGTATATACACAAACTTTCAAACATGGTTTGCGGATGAAACTATCATCCAATGGTAAGGTTAAAGGTACCCAAAACCAAGATGAAGGAAATGCAATAAATCTAACAAACAACCCAAATCTCCAAATGACAACTTACTGAATTTGACCAAGATATCATCAATATTTTGTTTGAAATTTTGGGAGATAGTGTTTGTCTTGCATTACATGATCACCATCGAGCCCTGATCGATTATGGAATGGTAATGACCACATGCGACGTACGATAGCCTTTGAACATAAAGTGTAGTATATGTCAGTAATGTACTCACCAGATGGGGCAACACCTCCGTTCTTTATGATGGACTCTGAAAAATGGAAAATACTATTAATTTTCAAAGCAAAAAGTTCTTAATCATGACCATCAACAACGCTATCATCAAACCTGATAATACATAAAAACCCTACTATACATGCTATACAGCTTAATTCACCTTCTATTCCTGGACTGATTTCAAGTGACCTACCTAGGATAGCTGCAACTTGCTGGCACACATCATCCGGCATCTTGAACTCCCTCTTGACACAACTCTGACGAGCTATTGTCTCCCGTCTTGTCTCGATGAGATTGGGAAAAGCAGCCAGCAATCCCTTGTGCAGCAGATGCGGAGCATCATTGGGGCAGGAACGTCGGGGACGCTGGTGATACCACGACTCAGCTGTTTCCTGAGGAGAGGGGAGTGGGAGTGAGAGGGGGAGGGGTAATTGGATGGGGAGAGGTGATAGGGTGAGGACAATCTTATGAGTGGGAAGTGGAGAGTGTCGATCAGGGATGTGGGACTGGGAGCCAGGAGGAGGGTGCCGGAGGGGAATTTGATGTGGTTTGATTGATGTATAAGCATTGATGTATAAGATGATGTATAAGATTGATGTATAATTTGATGTATAAGCCACCTTATTTTATTATTATTATTATTTATGTGGTTTGAGTCCAGTTTCACTGGATATGGTGATTATTCGGCCGTCAGTGGATGTGGGAGGGGAAGTTTGATGGGTGAGGGACGTATGACCAGTGTTTGCTGCGTGAGAATATCAGGGAATTATAATGGGAACAGGATACTAAGAGTGTCAGCGAGAATCAATTCTTTGGATATCAAAATGAGGGTCATTAATGATGTAAATTTACATCATTAATGACCCTCATTTTGATATCCAAATTCTAAATTTGATATCAAAATGAGGGTCATTTTAATCTTTTGTATACGCCGACGATCGTTAACGTTAACGATCGTCGGCGAATACAAAAGATCAAAATGACCTTCATTTTGATATCAAATTTAAAATGAAGGTAAAATATTGCGGTGCAACGTTGTGATACTCTCGGGATATCGATGACTTAAGGTTTAGGTAGTTAAGTATCTCGCACGTTATTACTCTTCCATATCCAAGGTACCAACGAACGTATCGCTCCAACGTGCTAACTAACCACTCATCCTGTGACTTGAGAGAGTTGACTCAAGTCTTTTGTCAATAATTAGCGTTCTGTTGGACACCTCTCTGTAATAGCAGGAGCGAGGTAAAATAAAGTGTACACGTTTTGTTTGATAAAGAGCGAACAATTCCCTCGTAATTCCCTCACTATTGTGACATTGAACACTCGAATATTTCCCAAATATTCACTGGCTCTTTACAACATTATACAACCTATCATCATGAGATATACATAATGAGCTTTTTGAGGACATAAGTTTCTAAATATGACTGGTGTCTAAAGGGAATGAGAGTCTGCTACTTTTTCATGTAATGCAACGTATGATGAACTTTTCAAAAATTTGGCAAAAACATCTACCCCTTTCACTTCAACCCACCATAAAAACAGCGCCACGATCCTTTTTGAAATCTGCCAAAAAAAACCTTACCTACCACCCACTTTTTGTTAGAAAATTAACCATGGTACTTTTTGAAACTTTCGAAAATGACAATACAACCAGGTCCACCCAGTCTGGTTACTGTGGTAGGTTTTATCTGCCCGCACATTTTTTGTGGGCCTACAAGTCTCTTATACAAAGAATGAAGTGAGACAAAATATGATGAAGACTGAACATCATCACAGCACAGAGAACTATGAAGCTCTGTACATCATAGTCTATGATGTTCAGAGCTTCGACAGGGAGTGTTGCAGACTTCATTTCATGTTTCATAAGATGTTATCATGGGAACATCTGTCAAGTCTTACAACCATGAATCATTACGAGGAAGTCATTACAAGATTATAGAGACCATCGTACGCTTATGTTTAGTGACATTATGTCACTTGAACTGCATAGAAGATTACATTATAAAGAGCAACTCATGATGTCTTTAAATGCTCGAAATTGGGCGGTAACCGGTTACAAAAAAAGATCGCGTTCGGTTATAAGCATCATTTGCGTGTAACGATATACGGTCATGATATAACAAAGCAAAGTGGTACTGTGGCTCTAATTGAAAAAAGCGAAGCTGTGCGTAAACTAGAACACTTGCCACACGAGGAGAAGCCGAGTGCAACTGATGCAACAGTACATTTACATGCTGTTAGATTAGCGTGTTGTATAATGTAGCATGACACAAGAGGTTATAACTTAGGCATTATGTTACGTTGGCATCGGTAAGAATAAATTAATGCTTTGATCACCTATGCAATGAGTGTTACTATTGGTAAATTCGCATGTCAGTGAAAATTAGAGATTTAGTTGCACCCGATAGTAATTTGCACGGCAGTGGTACAATTAGTAAGATTAGTTATCACAGGGATGGAGTTTCACCATCTCAGGAACCAAGGATTGACCTCGTTGAGTTGACAGTTGGTGCTAAATGTTGAGACACGAATGATTGCTGATCATGATTAGCACTTCCGTAGATAATAATAAATGCAGATAATGATAAATAATACCTATCATTTTACCCATTAATGCAGTTAAGTGCCCTAGATAAGGATGTTGATTTGTGGCGTAATTTAATTACACACGGTATTTATTTGCCCGGGATTAGTACTAGTAGAGTAAGTGGTTAGTACGGGGATGGAGTTTCACCATCCCAGGAACCAAGGAGTGAGCTCGTTGAATTGACAGGTGGTACGACGTACCTATCATTTTACCCATTAATGACATTACCTGCCTCAGCTGGAGATGCTAATTTGTGGTACATCATATTAAACTCTCAAGTCCTTCCAGAACTTCAGGAACATCTGTAGCCCCTGAAGTGCCCCAACGTGCCACCTGTTCCAGGGCTAATTCACACAATTACATTAACCACCAAGTATGCATTATTTCGAGTGGTCTGATGTCACTGATTCACCATTCTAAGCCAGGGAAATGACAGCACTCGCAGCCACTATTAGCTTGCGCGTGGTACACGAATGACTTGAAGGTTCAGAGGTGGCAAATGGTAATTGGGTTAAGTCCCATGTGTTCGGTGATTTGTTGGGATAGGAACTAACAGGTAACCGTGTGCTGCACAGGTACTTAGATATAATAGGTATCTGGTATATCATCTCAGCATGGCAAAGATAAGTTAATCACCTTTAAAGGCCAAAGCGAGGGTAATTCCATGGGTAACTCCATGAACTTAATGCTTTAATGCCATGAACTATACCTATCATACGAAAAAGTGTATATAATTGTTAAATTTCTGCATTATTATGCAGAATATGTTCGGTTTTAGGTCGAGCATAGACGAAGCAAAGTATTTGCTTCGATCGAGTATATAAAACCTGCTGTATTTCTCACACCCACCTTCCACTCTAGGTCGAATCTGCCACTGGCAATGTCGGTCCAGCGTCCAGTAATGCGGTTGTTGAGTCTCTTGATGACCCAGCTAGCTAGCGTGGGGTAGCTGTGGGTGGGGGCACAGGGAAACTTCGTGCTCCACGCCTTCTGCCAGATCAACTCATCTGAAAGGACAAGAGTTATGGAATCGAAAAAAAACTTCATGCAAGGGAAAAAAAGTTGTGAAATTGTTGAAATTTGATTTCGTTAAGATCGTGTCATTAATGAGATCAAGGGATCAAAATAGAACTGTGCCAAAAAAATGTCACCAAAGTTTTAATGCTCTTGGCTGCAGTAGGGGGTGCCGGCTTATGAACCCTGAATTAAATTAGACTAGCAGGGCCCGTGGCCTCCGGCCACCGTTCACCATTCGTTCAGTACAATGTAGTACTGTAGTTCTAAAGTTCTTATCTTATCAGTGATGAAGTCATATTTCAATCGGGTGTGCCTACTCCTCTAAGTGATGTCTATATACCTGGTGGTGTCAAACGTCACTGGTACTTTCGTATGAACATTCCGATCATCGGTATGCTTGATTGGGTACTGAGTGGTGTCAGAGAGGACTGTGACTATATGTAAGGAAGACCGGACAGACAGATATATATTTATTAATTTATATATGAGGAAGAATTATAAGTAGTAAGATAACCCCCTACATTTGATACCGTCAATACTGTTAAATGCCTAACTCTAAACACCAAACTCTGAGAACTGAGCAGGGCCCACGAACCCCACCCCGTCGCTCAATTGACTGCTCTTTCAATATTCATTACATACTGTCACATAATGCCAAAGAATTCTAACAAAGTATTCTATCTACCAGTACCATGATATAAAATACAAGGATTATTATAAGGTACTAGCTCCTCAGAGAGAAGTGATGGTTGAGAGTTAGGCAGAATGCTGCTCTTCATGATTTAGCTATATAAGTACTAATTATGCCGGATCAGTCAACTAGCACAGGGGATCGAAGAGACATTTTAAGTTAAGACTTGTCATAAACTCGGTGCACAGAACCAACTCACCAAGACACTTAGACGCATACATGATATACCTTTAGACAGGGCTCTCATTATCAACTTGGAAGTTAAAGGCTGGAAACAACCGTCAGTGTAAATTTTTAAAAACATTTATACTTAAAGTTTTAGCGATTCATAATAGACTCGAAATCAATCTTAACTCGGCTATTATCACATCCCTTATAATATTACTCGCTTGTAATGAAATGGACAGAATTTCTCATTTCAATTCCTCGTTTGAAACATTCAGCACAGCATGAGTTCCCTACTGAGCCAATGCAATTTAACAGTTGGGGGGGGGGAGTTTACACACTATATTAATAGCGGATAGTTGGGAGAAATGCTCTACGGTTTATGACAGAATTGGATAAACGATTTAAGCAAGTATTCCGATTACCCTGAATCATCTAACTACTCAAGTTTCTCTGATCCAGATACCAAGCTATCAAAGCTTCACTGATCCAACTCTACGTTCAAAGTGCAGCTTGGTCATAAATTTAAAATAACACAGCAAGTTGTAGGATGTGAATATTCTAGTATTTTCAAAATTCTAAAGAAATGAATTCTAATTGTTTTGGATTCAATTGTTCCATTTAAGAAGCCCACCACTTTATTTTACCTGCGACGATAACTGATGAGGGAGACTTCTTTACTTCCTCGGGTCCTTTGAGATCTGCTTTTGGAGACGAATTCTGCGAGGAATTTGGACCACCCACAGATTGACTGAAAATGATTGACTTTAAGATGATGTCAGAATGAGAAACATTGGATCACTAAGTTATTTACAAATTTAGTTGTAGAGCATCGATAAAGTTTACCAATACAAACATAGCATATCATGATTTTCATTAATAGTATCAGTGAAGCACCTGACAATTGACAGTGGCTTGGCAGAGGACTACTAAGACCGAGATGGCAATAATTTCATAAGTAATCGTATTACCTACTCTTTGCAAGTTTGTAAATAGCTGTATTTACATACATATTGAAATATTTACAGAATAGTAAGCCCATGATGCACCACGACAAAAATGGCCCAAAGAATCAGTGTGCAGCAATCAGCACATCAAACTGTCAAGTTTGCAGATTGACCAGAGCAAAGTAAATTATGGATAAGCTTTTACAGCTGCCTTACTTCATGATTAAATTTCATACTTTCATACTCACAGAAACAGAATATAACAGATCATAGAAGCAAAGATTGAAGATGAACTGATTTAGACCAAATAACATACAATGATAGTATATAAATTAGATAAAAGTTAATGAACAAGACAGTGGAAAATAAATTTGAATGGGCGTTTTGTAGATTCAATTGAAAAAACTAACGTATTATATTGATTGGGAGAGCCACTGGGGGTCTTCTGGTGTGTTGGTCTGAACTGTAAGCCGGCTAGTCCCTGTGTTGGGGATGTCATCAAATTGTTATCTTTCTGTGCATCTTCTGCTGATTGCTGTTGCTGCAACTGAAATGGGATAAGATTACATCAGCTGTGTAACCATGTTATACTCAAACTCGGTAATAATTTAATCATAATAAATGTTAAAAAGTTTGAAAATTTTAAAAAGTCTGAAAATTGAAAATAAAAGGAGCCATTACACTCAATTGATCAAAATATACAGATAACATTGATCAAAATATACAGATAACATTTCCATGATTCAATATATATATACAATTAAGATAGGACGACTCTGGTCCTCTCACTGGTCATTGTCCATTGCGATGAGGTAATCATCTTTAAATGAAGATTCTTTACAGATCAACAAAACAAGGTTCAGGAATGTTTTTCTGACATTGATATCATTAGTAAATATAACCCCAAGATGGAAGTTTACTTCTAGTCTTTGCAGATTTGACAACTGATTTCTAAGAGCTGTAACCTCAGTGCTATATGCATGGCATTCAAACAGTTTGTGGTATACTGAGTCAGGTAGGTCGCAACATTCTAGGCACATAGGAGTGAACAGATCTTTGTCATACTTCAAAACAGAGAATACAAAATTCTGAAAACGAAGGCATCTACCATGTAAAAAGTCCATAAGGGTAGTACTCTGATATCTAGAAAACGACCTTAGAACAAGGGGGAGATTTGTAACGTTCTCTGTTTTTAACAACTCTCCCAGTTCATCAATACTGTGAAGAGGTTCAATGCTGTAGGGATCTTCATTGGTCAGTCCATTCAATCCTTCTTTCAATGAGGTATTCCATTCCAAACATTGATAGGTTTTCATCACCTGATCATCATAAAAGAAATCATTTGATTGTAAGTGAACAAAGTTAAGGTTTCTAATGGATGGTTGGGAAGTAGTCAGTCTGGATGCGCCATCCTTCTGCTTCAATTTCCACAATAGGAACATTTTAGTTGCATATATGTGTGGAAAGAATTCATGATCATTTGTTTCTTCAATTTGCATTATGATAGATGTCACTGAATCCTGTTGACTGAGAGCTTTGAGTACAAACTTTATTGTTATCACTTTCAAGATAATTTCTATTGGTGGAAGACCAATAAGAACACCACCAAGCTGTTTGGGTGGGTGAAATTGTGACCCCAATATCTTCAATGTAGCTCTAGCAAATAGGTCTTTGAAAGTATCTTTTCTCTTATATAACCAAATTGGTGCTACATACATCAGTTTAGTGAGTACAACAGTTTTGAAGAGCAATGCCAATGATGCTGTATTGAGACCATGTTTCCTTGTTGTGTTGCTACTCAATCGGTACCAAGCATGCCAGCAGTTCCTTAGCATCAAATTTGCATGATGATCAAAAGTCAAGTTTTCATCAATGGTGAAGCCAAGAACCTTGCTTTTAGCAACATAACAGAGTTCCCTAGCCCCAATAAATATAGGAGGAGCATGTGTAAGATCCATTGATCTGTTCTTAGGTCGTATTATTACAATTTCTGTCTTGCCCTTGTCACAATTGATAATTAGACGCCAAAGCATACACCAACTGTGGATGTAGTTACATACTTCTTGCATTATGGATGCACATTCTGCAGCACTATTTCCAATCACGGAAACACTCCCATCATCTGCATACTTGTATGATTCTGTAGATTGAACTAGTTCAAGAGGAAGGTTTTTTGATCCCAGTAAATCAGCAATATATATGATGAAGAGCAGAGGAGATAAAACTGATCCTTGTGGCAGGCCTATCCATCCACACTTGCGAATTGGTCCCATGTAGCCATTGACTTTTAGTCTTACAGATCTAGTAGACAAAAAGGAGTGAATCAGCCTCAAAATTTTACCATTAATACCATGATGAAAGAGTTTAAAGATAAGGCAAGGGATTGGAATACTATCAAAAGCTTTTTCAAAGTCAATTAGGAGGAGAAAAGTTGTAATTCTACGCCTTTTTGCTTCATGAAGAGAAGACAACATTTTAAACAAATACCGAGATGTATTCCTTCCAGGCAGAAATCCTTCTTGGGCATCATCAATGACATTGTTCAATTTGCAATGGGTCTTTAAACGGGATTCAAGGATTCTTTCAAGAATTTTCCCAATGTAAGGACTGATTGTTATAGGACGATATGAGCCAGGTAGAAGGTATGACTTTTTATCAGATTTTTTGATAAACATAACATTTGATGTTGTCCAGGGCCAAGAACCAGATTTTAAACAGGAATTGAAAAGCAACACAAGGAACTTGCATGAATTTCTACTGAGAGATAGGAGCATTTTTGGGTGAATGTTGTCCCCATCCTTGGACTTTCCTGCTGTCTTTTGTGCTTTAATGGCAGCAATTACTTCACTTTCAGTAATATCACCATTGAGACCATCAAATTCTGAATCATCATTTTCCATGTTGGCTAGAAAATCATCAGCTACTATGTCTTTAAGTTGATTTTGGATGCTTTGATAATGCTGCTCATCAAACTGCTCATTTTCAAGATGTTTACCAGTATGAAAGGTGTCGAAAAGTAACTTCTCTTTGTTGGAATTACTGGAGATTATCTCGGCATGGTTTCCATTGGTTTCATCAGAAAGCAGGTTTCCAATGAAATTTTCATTATCTGACAAGAAAAGGCGTTTATACTGCTTCCAAAATAACATACATTCTTTGGTGTTGAGCTTTTCTAACTTACTATGAATCCAATCATTTTTTTCTTTTGTAAGTGCTTTTTGAAGTCTTCTTTAGATTTTTCAAATGCAATTTTGTTTGAGGAAGTTGACTTATACTTGTATTGGTCCTGGCATTCTCTAAGCATGTTAGACAGCTGGGTAAGGTTTGAACTCCAATATGGCTTAGAATGGAAGCACATTTGCTTAGATGGAATAAATAAGTTGGATGCATCATTGACAGCTTTCATCAGCACACCATACAGTTTAGTAGGGCTTTGAACACAGTCCTCTTGAACCCAGTCATCAAGAAATTCAGTCAGTTTTTTGTCAATGTGTGATGACCAGCGAGGCCAATTTAGCATTCATAGTTGAATGTTCTGTGAGCAGGGTGAGAATCTTTAGAATATTGTTGAGGGCATACTATATGCTGCATAACTGGTAGGTGTCCACGGATTGGAGCACCAGTGAAGAGTTCATGGACATCAGAATCATCAATCCAAGAGTCTCCCAGCAATTTAACTGTGCTTCCAAATGCCAAGCATAAGTCAATCACACTTCCTCCTGTAGTTCCATCAGAGTTTTGCATCACGAATGTATTTGTTGGTGGTGCTGATATTGCACAATCATTCTTGTTTGCAAAATCGAACAGAATCTTACCACGTGGATTTTGAATCTTGTCTCCCCATTGATGACTGCGAGCATTGAAGTCACCAAACACAGCAAGTCCGCTTATTTTAGCTTTCTGACAGAACTTCCAGGCTCTTTTGATATTGTTCAACAGCTTAGAAAGACCATCTGTTGAAGCTATATCAGGTGTACAGTATGCTGAAGCCATGACCAGTGCTTGATTTGAAACGTTGATCAGTGAGTAAACAATTCCCACACCATCTTCTTCCAACTGTGGCAGTCTCTGAGGGCTGTAGGAATTTGAAATACTGATTGAAACCCCTCGATCGGCTGTAACAGAGAATGTAGACATTTCAGGAAAAATTCTTATGTCAAGTTCATTGCTACAGTTTATTTCTTGTAGAGATAAGACATTGATGTCATGCTTATCAATGAAATGTGCTAAGGATGTTTCTGAATGAGAGCTGAGACCATTTACATTTATTTGACAAATAGGTACATGCTTATAAAAGTTACAAACCATGTCTAGAATTTTTTGAGTAAGTGAACTTCTCCTGGTATATGGGGCAAGATGGGTCAGTTGCTGAGTGACCTCGATCTTCCTTACAGTTTGGACATTTAAATTGTTCTACATCGTTTTGTTGTTTTATCAAACAATCAGATGGTTTATGGGACTGTGAACAATGTGGACAAATCTGTTGCTTATTTGGACACCAAACAGCAGTATGATCAAAGCCATAGCATCTGTAGCACTGTGTTACAGATGGTTTTGGTTCAAATGTGCGGATCTCACAGAAAACATTACCCAGATAGACTCCATTCTGTTTTGCTTGTTCTAGCTGATCAGCACTTGCAAAGTTCACGAGAACAGAAGGTCTTGTAATTCCCTGCTTGTCTACAAAACGCCTTAATTTGATGTCACTCCACCCATATTGCTCTTCAAATTCTTGAAGAATGGAGGATTCAGGAAGAGAGGTATCAACATCAGTTACTATTCCCTTGATGTTTTTATTCTGAAGTAATATGGCAGTGGTCTTGTTGGTTTTTCCATCATCAACTGAAAAGAAGTTATGCTTCCATTTCTGCACGATGTCAATTGCTGTTTTTGTGTCTGTGACTTCAATAAGGAGACTACCATGCCTGGTGCGTCTACACTGTACAATTTTAGTTCTTGGAAAATGTTTATTAAATTCCTTCTTGGTATCATAGGATTTTTTGATGAACCTATCATATGATATAACATTATCAATAGCAACAGTCTTAGTTTCATCACAAAGTCTTTTAGTCTCTTGGGTAGATTGGTTTGATGTTCTGATTCCAATAATATTGTTAGGTGGTGCAGGAGAGGATGATGAGCTTGGCTGAGAATTTGCAACACTAGCATATGATACACACTTGGATTTTTCCAACCTATCCCATTCCATATTGGCCTTTATCCCTGCAGGTAATTGAGACACTTGGTCAAGAATCTTTTCTGATGTTTCTCGTATAACAGTTAGATCAGTCAGATTAAGTGAAGAGTTAAGGTCACTGAGGCTACCCCCAGACAATGAGCCTGATGTTTCTTTCAGTGATTCACAACTATCTATGATTGCTGAAGTATCCACCTTGATTGCATCATTCTGTAATGATAGCTTTTTATGAACTAACTTCAACTCTTTAAGAACTTCAGAACTTGCATTAGTTGGACTTTGAAGAGATGAAATGTTATTTATTGCTTCATCTACTTTGCAGGTCAGATCATCAAACGAAAATTGTTCTAGATTCTAAAAAAGCTTAAAAATACTGAGCTAATATAATCCACTGAATATTCAATTTTTGAGAAACAGCAATAAGCTGTATAATCTTTAGCCCAGAATACTCATCTTGAAAGAACAATTCAAACCTGATAATAAGTAAACAAAGTTTTAAGTAAACAAAGTTTTTTTTTTATTGATCTCCACAAAGTACAATAATCTGTGAGAATATAATTAGGGATATTTCTAAGCTACAGAAAGTGTACTAATTAGCAATATCTGGGAAATGAATATAGATGATAGAATAATACTATACCTTAAAACATCATTAAGGTCTGGTGACAGCCTCTGATTCTATAATTGCTACAAAACTAATTTGAAAATACTCATCTGAATATTATCAGAAATGATCTACTGTGATACAATCATGACTCATGATGCTTATTGCCTTTTCAGGTCAACATTTGTTGTTCTGAGATCAATGTCGATTAGTATAAAACAAATTAAAAATGGTACCTGATTTCTTTGAAACTGTTGGTGGGCAAGAAGATTGCTTTGCATATGACTGGTTTGAAGGAGGGCATCTAAATGCTGCATTGGGAGGAGTCCTGGTTTAGAAGCACTAGTTGATATATCTTGTTGATTATTTGTGCTATTGTTTCCTTGCATTACATCAAGTCCCAACAGATCCTCAAATTTGATTGTATAAAAATGTGATATACTGAGGTGATATTCTATCATCAAGAATATGATAAAATAATTTATACAATATACATGGCATTATAGGACTACATTCAACAACAATTTAGGATTAATGAATAAAGGAACTGAACAATGGAACAGAACTGAATGAATTGATTACTCAGATTAGTGAAATTGTAGAATTGAAATTTGAAAGATAATAAGAGACTGATTTAGGTTGTAAGTTATCACATATTATTGTGAATTAGTATAAATTTCCATAAATTATAAAACAATGTTCAAAGATAAATAATGGGGGTTCATAGTACAAGCACATACTTGAGTTGAGAGCACAGTTCATATAAGAGTACTGAAAATCAACCTAGTTTGCTATAATTACTTGACTTATCATAAGTATAAATTAGTTAGCTCTTCTTGTCCTGCACCATTACAGTGATTAAAAATCATGATAATTGTTTTGCTGGAGTTAAAGTAAACTTGACATGAAAATACAAAATAAACAGGTGATACCTAGAATAAAAGCATATAATGATATTACATATCTAGGTTTGGTCCACCTGACTGATAATTCCCTGTGACTTCAGCATTGCTAAAATCAAACCCAGGATTTTCTCGTTGATATCTTTCCTGGAGCATTTTCTTTTTCATATTATCTAATGTCACAAAATCAGCATGAAAATTATCATTTAATAATGAAACCCAGCAATTTTGAGGACTTTTGATACTCTTGACAAGAAATATCCTAAGTATTCTTGATTTGTCTTCATCTTCAATGGTCCATGTACTTTCATCACAAACTATGTTGGCAAACAAACTTCCAGAAACTATGGTCTGATTCAAGACAGTTACAGAGAGTGAGGTGGGAAGGATTTTAATTTTTATGTCTCTGCTTTTAACTTGAGGAGGAGTTAAAATTTCAAGGGTTACATCATCAATACTTTGATACCAACATCCCCAATCTGTTACAGAGCGTATAATACCAGACTTTTCCTCAAATGAGCTACCCATGACAACTGCAGAGATGATAGCACTGAGCACTTATTGACTACATCTCTGTGATACACTTGAAATGTGATTGAAACTTTTACAATACAATAACTGATCAATCTTTATTGAGTATAAGTTTTCAACTTATACACAACTCATTTTACATTATGATAAGTTATGCAAACAATAAGAAACCAAAATGCCAAGAATTTATAATTCAACTTGCCACAAACGGACTTTTCTCAACTCATTATTTTCCCGGTACAACTTCGACAGGCATTTGCATTGAATTACTCATTAAACCTTCACTTATTTGATGTGACTGCATAGTAATTTGACTTGCTTTGTAGGATGTTACCCTACCCTCCGCCGCGCACACAACGTTTTCCGCGTGTAGGGATGGGAGAAATCCATCAAGACTTCCTAAGCCCGCATAGGTGTGTACTAGTGTGTACGTGCGCGTGCCGCGCCCTTCCCTGGTGCAGTGAAGCGCACCGCGCAACGATAACAAAGGTATGCGTTTTTAGCTACGTTTTCCCTAACGTCGCCTCGTTGCGCGCATAAAATCGACGGATGTTGCCCCGTTTATTTCTTCTGACTGGATGGCTAAGTTGCAAAGTGACGTCCAAATGTGGAACGTTGCGCCGCGCGCGAGGGTAGCTGGTAACATCCTACGAGCATAAAACCTTTACTTAATACGTATATCCTTGTTTAGTGTTTGAATTGCGTTGCGCGGCTTATGACTAGGTAAAACTTTGGATCTGGTTAGAGCAATAACCGGCGCGGACTGGGCCTAAAATTGCCCTAGCCTAATCAGTGCCCTGGTTTCGCGCACAAGTGTATCGACATTCCTGGTTAGGGGAAGGGTAAGACAACGTCTGACAAGCAATAGTTAAATAATGATTTCTAAATTAGTAAATTAGATAAATTCAAAATTAGATTGACCAATTCAATAATGACATTGAATTATAAAGAAAACACATGTACACGACAAAGTTGTAGCTGGCCTGTTTTAATTTTGAGCCTTAATTTTTCAAACTTGTTCAAGTTGCAGTGTTTTGTTGCAGGTGTGACTCATTTAGATTATGCTCATTTAGATTATGCTATTTGCCACATGATTTGAGATAAGTCTTGCAGATTGATTTTGCCAAGAAATCGTGTGGATACTATTCAAGAAAATTTTTAGACCTTATCATCTGAAATGAAATCTCTGATTGCTTTTTGATGATTACCATCTAAGAAACATTTTAGATATTATTTATTTATTTATTTCATAAAAAGTTATCATAACTTTATAATAACTTTATAATAGCAGATCAGTAATTTTTTGTGGCAGAATGCAAGCTTATACCTGTATGTATATTATGATGTAATGAGCCTGCCTGTATGTTATTTATTATTGGTACCTGCTTGTGGTACAATTTTCATGTTTTTTTTAAACTTATTGTTGTATTTTGAGTACCTTGTTAGGGTGCATGATGAAAGAATAAGTGTGGCAAGGAATTGTATCCAGTTGTGTTGTCATAACTAAATCCTTCTTTAATGGTTTCAATCAAAATGCTATCAATAAAAGTAAGACAAAAAGATTTGGCAGTTTTGTGTTTGTATGTGACCATTGTTTAACTAAACATGAAAACAGTGTAACATGCAACACCAATGACAAAGTGAACATCTTAGATAATAGAGTAACTAATCTGGCTGATGATGTCACAGAAATCAAGAGATTACTTAAATCTGTTGTTAACAAACCCCAAACTATTCCTGATATTCCCTTATCACCTGTGTCACCTAACACTTCTATCCCAAGCTCTCCAAGTAGTAGTGGTAATAGCAGTGGTTTCAGTGAAACTAGTGGTGCTAGTGGTTCTAATGGAGCTAGTGATTCTATTGGTTCTAGCCAGCCAATCTCTACCAATGTTTGGATGGATCAAAATAGAGTTAAATCTCTGCTGGTTGTTGCAAAGGATGCTAATGTTGTAGGTTCTGATCTGGAGAAAACTGTGATTGACAATGGAATTCAGGTTCAGAAAAAGTATGTGAATAAGAATGGAGATACTGTCATAATTTGCCCAAACCAAAAGTCTAATAATAAAAAAAATAAAACAATAAAATGTTATATTTCACACCATTTCAACCAAACATCATCAATGAAAATTAGGTAACATATGAATGTGATCTTCTTTGTAGAACAAATACAGTCATCTTTGTGATGAATTATAAATAGGTTAGTACCTAACTAGGTATGAAAATAAGAACCATATATACAACATAAAAGCAAATATACATATATCATTATAATATTAATAGGGTAACATGACGTAATAATTTAAGTAACCTAATACTGTACAAATAAATTTTAGGTTTTAGGTAGTTATACAAACTTAATATCAATTGCTTTGCGTTGCTGGTGAGGGAAATATCTGTCTAATAACTTGAATATCACCTATGGTACAACTTCAACAAGGTTGATTAAATTAGATTAAATTGAAATCAAATAGCACTTCGAAATAAAGTAGCTGCCAAATATCCATAGCATTACGAAATAATTTAATTAAAATTAATAAATAAATAAAATACAGGCTGAATTAACGAAAAACAGCAGAAATTATAAATAATAATTATATATCATATTATATAAATAATTGATACATTATATAGAAATTAAAAACTGTTGTCATGATATCCAAATAAAATAATGTTGTAATGATATCAAACCCCTAGTTAGTAACCATTAAAATAACGTCAGCTTACTTTGATCTTAAACCAAACTAACAATAAGTATGAGAATTAAGTTACTTATTCAACTCTTCAAGCTATTTAACAATTATTAAAAATTAAAAAAAACTGATTAAATACAATTACTAAGAAGCTAGTAAGGTAATAGTATAACCTGATTTTGCTAACTAGTTTAAGTTGTGTTTCTCCCAAAGAATTGAGTTGCCATTGTTCTGATTTTTCATTAAAATTTCTTTACATTTATTTTTGAAGAAACTTGAGGAGATAGAAAAATCACAAAGGAAATTGAGTGCAGGAACAATTTTGTTCCAGACACCAATGCCATGAAATAAAAATTGGTACCTGGAGGTGAGTAGGTGATAGTTAGGCAATGAAAGCAGGTTTTTCCTGCATTGCCTAGGGGTATCACATTGAGGTTTTAGAAGGTTACAAAGAGAAATTGGATACCGATATTTTTGAATTTTAAAGAGATGACCTCAAGGAGAAGCTAACATCCTCAGGGGTCACAACAAATCTTCTCAAAGAACCCAAAGAAAAATGTCCAGTCATTGCTGTTGTTGGTATTCCAAAAGAACTAGAAAAAGAAAATAAAGATGTCATATATAATACCCTCCTCAGCCAAAATCCTTACATTGGTGAATGTCTGAAAAACAATTCTTCTGTGTTTGATATTTTGTCTGTTAAATCTTTGAAATCAAATGACAATGTAAACCAGGCTATTATCAAGGTTAGTGATGACATCAGACTAGCAATCAAAAACCATAGAAACAAACTGTACTTTGGACTTGTGGCCTGTCCTATTTATGACCAACTGTATATCAAACGTTGTCATAAGTGTCAAGGTTTTGGGCACTATGCTAAAGAATGTTCTAAAGCTACTTGTTGTGGTATCTGTGCTTCATCTAGTCATGAAACCCAGAACTGCCCTCACAAGGAGTCTTCTGACATTCAGTCAGTATATAGCTGCTGCAACTGTGCCAAGGCAGGCAAATCAGGAGATGATATCAATCACCCAGCCTTCTCAAATGACTGCCCATCATATCGAGCTCAGCAAGATAAACTCAAAGCATCACTCTCCTACTACTCAAAAAACTAGTGAAACCAAAACTGGATCCTCAGTCCTACCTCAAGCTACTTGTTTGGAATTCAAGGAGCATTAATAATAAGTGTGCAGACATGATGTGTTTCCTCCAAGATAATACTGTTGATGTAGCATTCATCACTGAAACTTGGCTAACAGACCATTCAAATGCTACTACGGCAGATATCAAGTCATATGGATATACCATCTTACATGAACACAGAGCTGATACTAAAGGTGGTGGTGCTGGTTTATTATTCAAATCGTCCCTCCAATATAATCCTGTTAATCTAAGAGTCAATGATGTTTCAACATTTGAATACAGTTCTGCTGCACTGACCTGTTCAGTGGATATGAAAATACTCCTTATAGCAATCTACAGAACAGGTCCCATACTCAAGAAGTTCTTTGAAGAACTTGATATCCTCCTTGGGGGTATGTGTCCCATATAACTCTGGCTGAGTGACGTCACAGACCTAAAGGTCAATTTTTCTGTATCCTAAACCTAACCATGACCCTAACCAAAACCCTAACCTTAATCCTAACCCTAACCCTAACAAATCCTGACCCTAATCGTGACCCTAACCATAGTCCTTAAAGCGCTAGGTGCGCTTAACTATATTTTTCTGACTGACGTCATTATCATAGATAATGAAGAGCCAGGGGTTATATGGGACACTAGCCTCCTTGGGGCAGCCAGTGTGAAGAGTGATTACATGTTAGTTGGAGGAGATTTCAATATACATGTGGAATCAGTCAATGACTTTTCAGCTGAACTTGAAAAAGTTACTGCTTCATATGGGCTCTGTCAATCAATAGATCAACCCACTCATATTAATGGTGGAACAATTGACCTTCTGTTTGACAATAGTAACATCCTTGACTGCTGTGCCCGCTGTTCTGAATACAGCCATGAACTTACACTATCACTATACAACCAAAAAATCAAGAAAAATGATAAGATAAGATTCTTAGGTGTAATAATTGATGAAAAATTGAACTGGGATAGTCAAATAGAGCACCTTGAAAATAAACTCTTATCCACCATTGTTCTTGTGAAACGAGTTAAGAAATTTATCCCTAATTCACACTTTTCTAAAATCTATCAATCATTATTCTTACCACACCTTACCTATGGCCTATCCTGCTGGGGAGGCATCTATCCATCTAAGCTGCAAAAACTTTTCAATCTACAGAAGCGATGCATACGAATCCTATTTGGAGAATCTTATTCATTTGATCACCCTGAGTACTACACCACCTGTGCTAGAACAAGAACATATGAAGACCACACTTCTCTTAAATCCTATAGCCTTGAGCACACCAAGCCTCTATTTAATAAACATAAGTTACTTACCCTTCAAAATATATATACCCTAAGAACATCCGTTGAAGTTCTAAAAATACTAAAATACCAATCACCATCATCAATATATGAAAATCTTAAACAATGCCCTAGAGGAAATAACTTAAAACTAATCGTGCCTCAATACAAACTTGACATCTCAAAGAATAATTTCTTTGTGCAATCTGTAAATTTATGGAATTCGTGTATTGAAAAAATCTTGGACCCCCCGGACCTATCAAATTCCGGGAAGTGTAACAAACTTATGCTGATTATTCCTGGTCTCACAAGAAACTCAGATCTTACTATTTCTGTAGGAACCTTTAGAAACCGCTTAGAACACATCCTTTTAGAAACACAAAACTTAGGAATAAGTACTGACTGGAGTAAGGAAAACTTCTCTTCCATGTAAGTGTCTATCTATATTCACAATAATACAGTAATATTAATGGATAATTTACTCCATACATAGATGCATCCACTTTTCAACTACTGACTTGTATTTAAACATACAAATTTTGTAATATTTTAGTACCTAGTGCAACTTTTTCTTATGTAATATCTAAGTACCAAATGCAACTTTTCCCTCTGTAGAATTACCAAAATTGTAAGCCAATGTAGCAGCCACAGGCTTGTTAAAAAGGAAGGCAAACGTTATCTGTTAAAGAAAATGCATATCCTTCATCTATCAAAAATTACACCCCAACCCCCTAAATTTTGTGCCCACCTTGCCCTTGCCTGATCTTGGTACCAAACCATCATATTTAAAACCTGCAACTACCAAGCAGAAAGCATCAAAATTTCCTTAATTACTTCTTGCTTCCATTATACCACTTTTTTCCTTCTTCAAATCTTAGATACCCAAAATTACAATCACTGAACCAGGGATGTGATTAAGCTGACAAGGCAAGAGCATCCTTTAGCTGCAGTGATTGTTTGAGAGAAAAGTTGAAACTATCAAAAAGTTTTGTGTGAATTTGGGACTGCCTGATTATTTGAATATATAATTTAGGCACTCCCCGCATTTTTTTAAGGCTTAAGGTTTAGTCATAAGGACTTAAGTAACTGGAACTAAAATTGAATTCACCATGCTGAAAGAAAACATCACCACCCCTACAGCATCTCAAATGAAATGCTTTGTTATACAACTTGAACCTCTAAAACATACCTTCTGACCCATCCCTGACCCCATGCAGCTAACCCTGAACCTTAGGCTGAGTCCCTCAGTATTATCTTGACTTATATTATAACTTCTAATGTGTACTTCAACTTAATACACTGTTTGATATTTTTTTGTCTGAATGGTACCACCAATAATGTTCGACATATTATCTGATTATAATTTACTGACATTAATTGATAATTATTATTATTTGAGTTGATATGATTCTAATAAAAGAAAATGTTGTCAGCTATAAATTTTAATCTTTGTTTCACTATCTAATCTTTGTTTCACTGCTCAACAATCCAGGTAAAATCTGACTTTACTCTAAGTGACCATTATCCTATCTTATGCTCCACCAAGAATATTCAAGTTAATCTCAAGAAACCAAAAGTCATATCGATGAGGGACCTAAAGACCATCAATAAAGACCTGTTATCAAATGATATCCTCAATGTAGTCTCAAACTTTGAGTTACATGACCAGTTCAATGATTCTTGCTCAGAATTCTTCAGCAAACTCCATGGAACTTTGGACCATCATGCACCACTTGTGCAGAAAACTATATCATTTGCTGCTCATGCACCATGGTTTGATTCTGAGTACAAAAATCAGAGGAAGTTGAGAAGGAAAGCAGAGAAGAATAAGAACAGAAGTCTATACCACAAAACTCTTTTCGAAGATATCCGTGCAGAGACCACCATCATGGCAAATCTTAAGAAGAAGCAGTATTATAGCACATTGCTAGAAAAGAACAAAGGTAATGTGAAGGCTATCTATAATGTTGTGAACCGTGAGTTAGATAGGAAGCAAGAGACCCCAATACCCGAGACACAAGATATTGGGCAGCTTGCAAAAGATTTCAATGAATATTTCAATGAAAAAATCATTAACATTCGTAAAGAACTACCCCCCATTGGCAACTCTTGTGTTAATGAAACTGTACCTATTTTCACTGATGGATATTTGAATGACTTTACTCCATGCTCAGAAGAGGAACTCAGACAAATAATTCAAGAAACTGGCATCAAATGTGCACCTATTGACTTCTTGCCAGAGGCCACAGTTAAGGAAAACATTGACACCCTCATTCCATTGTTGTGTAAGTTAGTCAACCAGTCTCTCTCCACTGGTTCAATAGATAGTCTGAAGATTGCTGATGTTATTCCTACCTTGAAGAATCCTAAGCTTGACCCAGAAGATTTTAAGAACTACCGACCTATTTCTAATTTGTCCTTTCTAGGCAAGCTCATAGAACGTGTTGTCCTTGCGAGACTAAATGATCATCTTGAGAAGAATAACATGAATTTGCCTCAGCAGTCAGCATACAAGAAAAACTTCTCAACAGAAACAATCTTACTGAAGATCACAAATGACCTGCTTATTGCATGTGATAATAAATCAGCCACAGTGTTAATGATGTTGGACCTCTCAGCAGCCTTTGACACAGTGGATCATCATAAGTTGCTTGAGATTTTGAGCAAAGAGATAAAAATCAGGGGAACTGCTCTCAAATGGTTTAAAAGCTTTCTGATGGGTCGGTCACAACGAACTAGGCTTGGACACATTATCAGTGATTCAATTATCCTTCAATTTGGAGTTCCTCAAGGATCTGTCCTTGGACCTATCCTATTCAACATCTATATCAGATCATTATATCATACTATTGAAAAGACTGGCTTCTTAGTGCATGGGTATGCTGATGATCAACAGGTGTACAAATCATTTAGCCCTAATGATCAAGCTGATGTACTCAATGTAAAGCTCATGAATACCTTCAATACCATTCGAGATTGGATGATTGACTATTGCCTGCAATTGAACCCTGGGAAAACTCAAATCATGGTTATTGGGGCTCCAAAAGTTCTTGATCAGATTGATATTGGTGGCATCATTCTTCCTGGTAATATTTGCATAAGATTTTCATCCAGTGTCCGCAATCTAGGTATAACAGTTGATAATGGCCTTTCATTTGATACTCATATTACTGCTCTGAAAAAAGACTGCTTTCGACTGATCAGAAATGTGGTGAAAAAACGATCTATTTTCACAAATGAACAGATGAAACTTGTTGTGAACAGTATTGTGGCACGGGGGGGGATCAGGGACTAAGTGCAAGACACGAGGCCGGGGTGGGTGGTGTTTGGCCCTTGGCGAAATCACTTAGTCCAGTGTACTAACTGAGGTGGTCACCTTATGGGAAAATCAAAATCACTTCGTCCAAATGGCATATTTTTCCATATTTGGGCATTTTTGCCAGATGACGTCATAATTTTGGGGTGGGTCCCCCCACAAATTGTATTAAATTTCAGTTAGTACACGGGACAAATTGCTCATCTTGGGGTGGGTCCCTACAAAACATGACAAATTTCAGTTAGTACATGGGACAATCTACAGCGTTTTATGCTCATTTAGGGGTGGGTACCTTCAAATAGTGACAAATATCAGTTAATACAGGGGACAATCTGCCGCTTGGATAGGTTTTTATGCTAATTTTGGGGTGGGTCACTACAAATGGTGCCAAATATCACTTAGTTCATGGGATTATCTGAAGGGGTGGTGGGTGGTATTTCAAAATTGGGCAAAAAATCACTTAGTACCCCTCGTGTCTTGCACTTAATCCATGATCCCCCCCCGTGTAGTGTGCAGGCTGGATTATTGCAATTCTCTGTACTTTGGCATTAATGAAAAACTAATCGATCAATTGCAGCTAATTCAAAATGCAGCTGCCAAAGCTGTGGTAGGTCTGTACAAGCATGACCATCTTGGTGATACTCTAAAAAACCTACACTGGCTTCCAATCAAATACCGTATTCAGTTTAAATTACTGTAGTTAGTTTATAAGTGTCTAAATGGTTTGGGTCCAGACTACTTAATGACTATGTTCGGTTATGCTAATTATAATCACTCTATTTATTTATATGAACCAAGGGTTTTCTCACACTATGGTGAGCGTTCATTTCAGAAAGTTGGTCCCACACTTTGGAACAGTCTTCCACTAGAACTTAAAAGTTGTTCTAACATCGATATTTTCAAATCATCTCTTAAAACGTATTTATTTAAGATTGCTTTTGATAATTAATATAATCAAGCATGCTAGTTATTGCTTTAATTTATTTGATATCCAGTTTTTAATCTTATTCACCCAGTTTTTAATTTTCTGTATATAAGTGTTTGTTTTAACTGACAGTGCTTTTCATCGCTTTAACTTATTTAATTGATTTGAATTTTTACCTTTTTCTCTTCATAATGCTAAGTGCACTGTCAAAGCTATATTTGTTAATTTTGTTTTCGTGGCACAGCTGTGCATTGAAATAAGTTGATGTGCCACAATAATATAAAAGTTTAAATTATTATTATTATATGACAAAAATGTTATCTTATCTTATCTAGCCCTTGCAATTTAAACACCCCAAAAGCTGAGGTAGGTATTGGACTGAAGATGCCTGCACACCACTCATCTTGGTGTGACTCACTTGTCTTAACAGGTACATGGTTCTCAATAAACTTCACATAAATATGAAAAAATGCTACTACATTCACTTTAAGCCAAAAAGCTTTAAGGGAACTGGTTCTGAAGAAAATCTTGTGTTAAATGATATCCCAGTCAAGAAAACTGATCAAACAAGGTTCTTAGGTGTTATAATAGATGAAAAGCTGTCTTGGGAGCCCCACACTGCAAATCTAAAGAGAACTCTTACCTATGCAACATCAATTCTCAACAGAATACAGAAAAATGTTCCTGAACACTTATTCCGAGAGCTCTACTATACTCTCTTTGAGTCTCATCTCTCCTACTGTATATCAGTATGGGGAGATGCTGCTATGTGTAGGTTGCAGCCCCTCTGGATTACCCAGAAGCATTGCATAAGAGTTCTTTTTGGAGATAGGGAAAAGTTTCTGAACAAATTTAAAACATGTGCTAGAACCAGAATATTTGAAGACCAAAAATTAGACTCTTCATTTTTTGATAAAGAACCGAGTAAGCCACTTTTCCAGACAAACAATATCCTATCACTGTTCAATCTCTATAGCTATCACTGTATAATGGAAATATTTAAGATCCTTAAATTTCATTATCCTATCCCACTTTACACAAGCTACAATATTTCCAAGAGGAAGCAGACCACACTAATCCTTGATAAACCTTCTCAAACATTTATCTATCGATCTGCTGCCTTATGGAATGCTGTAGTAAAAAAGCTGAAAGTAACTGATTACTCAGATAATGTTAGCTCTATCCGTGCAAGGCTCAAGCAGCTTCTACTAGGGCTTCAGCATAAGGACCTTCCAACTTCATGGAGCACTGAGGATTATAATGTAAGCAAGCTGGCGTGCCTCTCATAATTTTTCTTTTTTTTCTTTTTTGTTGGACTGTAGCTCTCTTATGTGAATGATGAATCTACACCCAATGAAACCCAATAATATTAGGTAGGTATCGAGGTTGACTGGCCCTCATCTCATTTTTGATCTTTATTAGTTGCCCATTTTATTATTTATTGTTTGTTGATTGATTAATAAATTGATTTGCTATATTTTATTTGATAGAATATTAAAGACAAAATAGTAAAAATGATCCTCTTTACAAACAAGTCCAAAGGCTTCTCAAAATAGAACCATAAAATGAATGCTGGAGTAGTCTGCATCATCATCAAAGATAAGTACCTGCCTAAGCAACAGCAATCAAACCTAGTAATAAAAGTTGCTATACAAAATTAAAACGTGGAACAGCTTGAGTTGTGGTGTACACAATAGCGAACAGCACGAGTACCCTTGTGCCCCTTAAGCTGTTCACAGCTCTTTGAGATGGTGCAGGCATACTAGCCTATATTTCGTGCTATGTTATATATTTAATTGTCCTGTAAAGATTGGCGCAAATATTAATTTTCTTGTTTTACTGTTTTTCTTGTTTTACTGATTCTACTGCTCTCTGCATTGCATTGCCTAAAGGGATTGTGTTGGTTTTCAGTACGGAGTTGGAGAAAAGTCTTGCAGATTGATGTCTTGAAGAAAGATTTCTTTTTAATTCAAATATTTTTAACCCTGATTTTCAGGAGAAGCATCTCTCAAGATGGAGTATTGGATCAGAATGCATGCCACTTGCATTAATTTTATTAATGTGCAACGTAAAAGGTCACAAATAACCCGGATCCATCCACCGGTCCTCTAATTCTCTTCACTAAGTGTGTTGCTTAATTTCTTGATGCTAGGAGTACAAACAAAGATCAAGTTTCAGTTTCATTCAGGCAGGTGGTCAGTGCACTTGACGGTGCTATACCCTGGTACCAGGGGGTGAGTGCTGGGGGGCCTACCTCATAAAAGGCTCTCACAATTTAAACACCCCGAAAGCTGAGGTAGGTATTGGACTGAAGCTTACCTTTCAAAAGTCGGTACTCCGGGTACTCGTGAGTACCGGGAAATTTTTTGATCTACCGGGAAATTTTCTGAAAATCTGAAATTTTCGAAAATTCTGATCCGTCACAAAGCAAAGTGGCAACGAATCTTCCCACTTCCCGGTAGTTTTTATTTCCCAGTGGCAACGAATCTTCCCACTTCCCAGTGGTAAGGAATCATCCCCCTTCCCGGTAGTGAGGAATCTGCCTACTTCCCAGTGGCAACGAATCTTCCCATTTCTTTGAATGGTCAGGAATCTTCCCACTTCCCAGTGACAACGAATCTTCCCACTTCCCAGTAGTAAGGAATCTTCCCACTTCCCAGTAGCAACGAATCTTCCCACTTCCCGGTAGTAGGAATCTTCCTACTTCCCAGTGGCAACAAATCTTCCCACTTCCCAATGGTTAGGAATGTTCCAACTTCCCAGTGGCAACAAATCTTCCCACTTCCCAATGGTTAGGAATCTTCCCACTTCCTAGTGGCAAGGAATCTTCCCACTTCCCAATTGTCAGGAATCTTCCCACTTCCCAGTGGCAACGAATCATCCCCTTTCCCGGTAGTGAGGAATCTGCCTACTTACAGTGGCAACGAATCTTCCCATTTCCCTGAATGGTCAGGAATCTTCCCACTTCCCGGTAGTAAGGAATCTTCCCACTTCCCAGTAGCAACGAATCTTCCCACTTCCCGGTAGTAAGGAATCTTCCCACTTCCCAGTATCAACGAATCTTCCCACTTCTCAGTGGTAAGGAATCTTCCCATTTCCCGGTAGTGAGGAATCTGCCAAATTTCCAGACTTTAAGTTTAATAGAGCTTTGGATGCAAGTTTGAAATAACGATGTTTCTATCTACTTGAAACGTCTGGCTCGCTGGGGGCTGCGGCCCCCAGACCCCTGCTCAAAACTGCTGACCTTACGATTATATCAGTTGATCGTGCTATTATTCTCAAAATTCGCAGCAGAAATCTTAAAAAGACGATGTTCCTATCTAAGTATCTACTTGAAACGTCTGGCTTGCTGGGGGCTGCCGCCCCAGACCCCTGCTCACAACTGTTGAACTTACGTTTTGATCAGTTCTCCATGCTATTAGCCTCAAGATTGGCAGCAAAAATCGTAAGAAAACGATGTTCCTATGTACTTGAAACGTCTGGCTCGCTGGAGGCTGCCGCCCCAAGACCCCCTGCTCACAGTTGTTGCAATTACGTTTGCATCTGTTCTCCATACTTCCATACTATTAACCTCAAGATTGGCAGCAAAAATCGTAAAAAAACGATTTTCCTATCTACTTGATGTCAAAGCATCAGGATTTGTCCATGAATCATTCATATCTTAAATAATGAATATGATTAATGATTGGAAGTATTTGCTCTTAATGGAAATTTCGCCAGCGAAGCGAGCGGTCCAAAAAATTTAATTTGGTGGGAAAAAATGTGGTGAGTACCAGGAAGAACAAGAATTGCGCCTGCTGGCGCATTTCTTGTGCCCGTTGTTCCCGTATGCAGGCGCTTAATTTCCTGGTCCCCGGGGCTGGTATCAAAACACGCCGTCAGTCGACCGTCGCGTTGTCCGTACTCTTATTTACTGCCATGATGAGTTGACGATAAAGCTTGAAAGTGACATTCCAAAGTAATAGTAATTGATTATCAAAATCAGGATACAATCGCGTGCGTACATTTACATTAATTAAGAGTAAAAGGTGGTCTTCAATAGATTATACACATAAATTTACACTTAAATTTATTATGATTTACACTTAAATTTATTACACTTAAATTTATTATGATTTTCCGTAATATAAAAATTTTCTTCTATCAAAGTATCAAGTGTCACATCTCAATACTATAACACCGTTAAATCAATTTTATAAATATTCCACTCGTAAGTATAAATTGAAAAGAAGAATTGCGCCCGTTTTCTCTATCCTCGGTGAGCGCTTAAATTCCATGAATTACAATGAGGGTCGTACGTGATCACCAGTCACACGTGCATTTTATTGCGCGCGCAAATTAATTGAACACCTGCCATGTTCTGTTTGCGCGCGTACGCACTCATTCTTGTTTGTGTCCTTTTAGTTTCGTGCGACGGCCGACGTCTCGAATCTCGTGCCCATATCAAGCGTTGTGAATTATCAAGCGTTTCCATTGATAAACAATAGTCATATCATACGAAATCACATTATTTTCTGTCCTAAAAAGTTTCTGCAGTTCATGTTGCTCAGAATATCACAGTCATAACTCATTTTAAAATAAAAACTCGATCGAGGATTGCTCACGGTGACTATTGATATTCAATTACAAAATACAAATGCAATGTTCTTCCCGGGCGTCGAAATTTGTGATTATAAGATCAACAGTGCCAACTTTAGGATAAAGAGAAGGATTACTAACCATGATTGAAGCTTCAGATATCGTTAATTCATGAGATCATACTGGAACAAATTTTCATGTGCTACTTTCCTCAGCTCAATTGGTAAGGGTCAATCATCGTTGATCGAACTCAAATTGCTTATTGTCAATTGTCTCCTGCTTAAAGAAAAAACGATAGAAGCCCAATCAAAATTTGATGGAGAATTCCGAGAAAATCGATGGATATTCATGTTCATGGACCTCTTATCATTGGAAAGCTCGATTAAATTGAAGAATGATGAAGTTTTTGAAAAAGAATCAGTTTCCAAGTTTCAACATTAGGATGAATAGAGCTTTGAACCGGAATACCTAGCAGCTGCAGTGCACAATGAACAGGATGCCACTACACCAAGCTATACTGGCGCGATTGATATTATAAAGGAGCAGGAAATGATCGAAAAAGTGACATACCACGGATCGCATACGACCAAATTTGGTCGCGCGCAGCACCACCACTTATTTCAGATTTAACAGTACGCGTAAAGGTAGTATACACACAACCCCCACAAAACACGATCTCTGCTAACCTTTTCTCAATGCCTTTTTGTAAAACAAAAACGCGATTGGGAACAGGAAAAAATACTTTTGAAGGGTAAGGACTGAAGATGCCTGCACACCACTCATCTTGGTGTGACTCGCTTGGATTCTACTGCTCTCCACATCGTATTGCCTGAAGGGATCATGTTGGTGTTCAAGTATGGTGTTGGAGAAAAGTCTTGCAGATTGATGTCTTGAAGAAAGATTTCTTTTCAATTCAAATATATATTTATTTACTTATTTATTTATTTTTGAGAATTGTGTTTCACTGCATCAATGACCAATCACTTCAAACATATTTATTTACTTCTTTAGATATTAATATCTTACTTCTTACCTTTGAGGTACTACTATGTCAAGGAAGCCACAAGTTCTTCTGCTTGCACAAAGCAGAAGAAGAACTCGGATTGGACTTGGAATTTTGTTTGGAACTGTTGGTCTCATCTGTATCCTTTTGCTATCATCCCAATTATGAATTTCATTATACATTCTAATTTGTTGATGTCATCTGTGCTTCTACTCGAATTCTATTGCATTATATGTGAAGGTTCTAGGTGAAACCTCTGAGGAGCTCCAAGTTATGTTTGGGGTTCCGCAGGGCAGCTGCCTGGGCCCACTTTTGTTCCTGGTGTACATTAATGATCTCCCTAACATAAATAATGAATCCAAATTTGTTCTATTTGCCGATGATACAAACATATTCATTACTGCGCCAAGTCAAATACTTGTTTACGATAGGGCTAACAAAATTCTTGAACAGGTGAGCCTTTATATGCTTGTAAACAAACTCCACATCAACATGTCGAAATGCTGCTTCATTGACTTCAAATCTCCAAAATCCAATAACACAGATGAAAACCTTATATTAAAAATTGATAACACTAAAATTAAACAAGTCAATGAGGCCAAATTTCTTGGAGTGACTATTGATGAGAACCTCAACTGGAACACTCACCTTAAAAATCTGACAAAAAACTTGCCTGTAGTGCAGGTATCATTAACTTGATTAAAGACAACATTCCGGATGAGCTGTTTAAAAACCTTTACTACACACTATTTGAGAGTCATCTCGCATATGGTATAACTGTCTGGGGAGGAGTATCCAACCACAAAATTGAGCCTTTATTCAAACTCCAGAAAAATGTATAAGAATTTTATTTGGAGATAAGGAAGCCTACCTCAACAAATTTAAAACATGTGCTAGAGCAAGAGAATTCGAAAAACAAATCCTAGGTAGTGATTTTTACAGGAGAGAACACTAAACCACTCTTTAATAAAAATAGCATAATGAATATAAGAAATTTATATATTTATCACTGTGCTAATGAAATTTTTAAGATTCTAAAGTTCAGAACTCCCATATGTTTATTTGAAAATTTCAGTCTTTCAGACAGAAATGGAAGAGAGACTCGAGCTCGACTGTTAACTCCCACCCCATCCAAAAACTTTTTCTATGAAGGTAGCATCATCTGGAATGTTGTCCGAGAACTCCTCAAAATTTATGACTTCTCCCTTAAATTGGGGCCTATCAAACATGATATGAAAGTAAAAATTCTCGAAATACAACTGCAGGGTGACCCCAGTGAATGGCAAAAACAGAACCTGGAACACCCTGCAATATTCTCGGTACTAGAAAAGGAAAAATTCAAAAAATATTGGTAGACCAAAAGTGCCACACGAGTATAATAATATTATAATATAATACTAACTGCAGCAGTTACACTCAATGATATTTCCCATAATACAAAAAATAGTCAATTGAATCCACCCTCTTGTTACATTAAGAGAATTAGTTTTCAGGATATTTTGACACTTCTGAAGCATAGATTTACATTATGATGATTAAATAAAGATAATAAAATATTAATATATCCTCAGATTGAACAGACGTCTTGGTATAGACTTAGTATGTTGAAAGAGTTTGAAACTCCATTTTAAGAAAATTGATTTAGCTTACACTATATGAACACAATAAAATATTCTTAAAATAAAAGTATACTAGAAATAAAGACTATCCTAGCTTCAAGTGCTGGTACACTCAAAGGAAGCAATAAGCCTCCAGCCCTGCGACCTTGCATTTCACCAGCATTTGAAAGCCTACCCACACTGGGTAGGAGGTCTTCTATCGGCGTAAGCTAAGTCAAACACATATCAGATTATGTTCCTTGATCACTTCATATTAGAGTGCTCTAACAATATTTAACTCCTTAACAATATATATAACTCCCTATCAATATAATAATTCCCTAACACCCTGAAATCAGAACCCTATTGTTTGAATGCTCTAATGCTAGAGTTCCCCCTATTACCTGAAATCAGAATCCCTCAACTAGAACACTCTATCATTATTACTCCCATATTACCCTGAAATCAGAAATCATTTATAATTATAGCTTTTTGTTCGTACATATTTTTAGTAATTTTAGGTGTGTTCAATGAAATGATAAATAAAATTTTTGTTTTATTCTGATATGTGAAGTACCAATCACTGACAAATGATCGACATACTTATATGAATTAGTTATGAGACTGAATATATTGTATATCCAAACTTGTATATCCACATTTATCTTTTTATGTGACAAACACCATTTCTCAAAAAATCCTTAACATGAATTTAGTTGCCAAAACAATGATGACTTATGGAAAAGATGATTTTCCTGAACTTGATGCCCCAAAAAAGAAATCTTGAAGAAGGAATATGCTGGAATCACAAGATCCAAAAAGCATAATTGGCCATGTCTGTTTGAAGATGCATATGAGTGTTTGATGATGAGGTTTAATTAGCCAAATAATATTTGATATCAGAGTTACCATGTCCTCTTTATGTATTTTTATTCTTTGATTTCCAAATACCAGACACTATTTCACCAGGTCTTGGATATTGTTGGTTATTGTGAATCTTGGCCTATTTGTTTGAGCCCCATTTCATCCTGCTTAACTTTTCATAGCTATGTGAATAGGATATTGTTGGGAATGTTTATACTTCAAGATGTCTCCCATATTATCCTGACACAAAGCAATGAAATTGAATGGAGAAGCTGAGAGACTGTCATTGTTTGACCAAACTGATAGTGAGCCAAGGTAAATGTTACATTATTTATTCCTTATAAACCCTTATTCAAATGGGCTTTATGGTTCAAAATCACTTTTCAATTTTTGTCCTTGGAGTTAGGGCTGGTTAAAAGTTAAAATGCTGTCAAGTGTCAGTTAAATTATTAAGGTCCAGATTATTTGAGTCCAATGATATTTTTGGCAATTGATATTTGTCACATACCTATAATGAATTTCCTGGTAACTGAAAAATTTACTAGAACAAGAAGTATTAACTGGAAAATTACCTCAGGTAATTGATAATGCCCATATGGGCTATTATGGGCTATTATTTCATGTCTTCAAAGTTTCAAGAAATATGATCAAATCTATCATACTTTTAGTGGCCACTTGAAAAGTTTTGTTCCAAATACCTACTGCAATTTTGGTAAACATTGATTAAACTGAAAATGGACTGTTGAAAATAATGAAATTTGATTCAGAGCAGGTTAGATTTTTTTTATTATTGCATGATACCAGACCCGATAAAATCAAACATCGTATGTCCAAAAATCGAAAATTTTTTTTATTGACCCTTCTAGACCAGTTTTTCACGGCGGACACGATGGTGATATTTTTGGAACCCAGAAACATTCAGAAATAGGAGTTTTCGGCATTCCGCTTTGTATGTCCAATTTTTTCATCCATTTACAAACATCTTATGTCCTGATTTGGACATACAATGTTAGTGAATCGGAAGAAAATGGACAATGCGTATGATTTTGACATTTGTGATGGACATACGCTAAATATTAAGGCATATGATTAGTGTTAAATACTGGTATAATGACACAATTTTAGCCCTTCAAACTGAAATGTTGAAAAAATTCATATGAGGTCATCTACATTCCATAAAGGACGTGTGCAATGAGGGGTAGTCTGCTAAATGCAGGCGTAGGGGTTAAGGTTCTTTTGGGCAAATGCTGACGTCCGTTTTTTCGGAAATTTGGGCAGATTTTTTCGTAATTTCAGGAGGAAATTTTAAAAGGAATTTCACAGATTTTAGGAGGGGAGGCAAGGGTTTTCGGGATTGCAGGCGTTGGTGGACAATTGGGGAAGGATGGAATTTTGCAGAAGTCATTATGTATGACCCCTAATAGTAATATCATTTTGTAGATTTTCTGGTCTGATTTTCTCCAGTTTGCTCGAGGTTAGACGCAACCATTCACACCCTTATTTTCATACTACATGTTGCATGCTCAATTGAATGACTATGTATTTGTTCTACGTGTTTGCATGTTCAATAACATATTTATTGATATAACGTATGGACTATATGAAATATGTAGTTGAATGAATTTTCACCGGATATACTATGAAATAGTATCATGATTTTACGGATTTTATAGGAAAATCTGATCACTGTGTGTGACAGGGGTTTCAATGATCTTTTTCTGTGATTTTCTAATTATTGTACGTTTTAGGTCTCATGAAGATAGGACTTTTTTTTTATTCATGCCATTCTCGAGTGGAGGTGGCGGTTTAACCATCCCAAAATTGATTTTAATATTGTTACGATTGTCTTATAACTACTTTTGAAATGTTGATAGTGGCAATTTGAATATTATGAAAAGTATTCCAAAAGAAAAATGTGGCATCTGTGAAAATTTATTTACCTGCATAATAAAATTTTAATTTGTGCCGTTGATAATAAAGCATACCACGCCAAATGTCTTAAAATTAGCCGTGATACCGCGTGTGAGCTTCAGACTATGCCTGATTGGTTCTGTCCGATGTGTTTAGAAAATATATTTCCATTTTTAACTTAAAATCTAGCGATTTTTTGCCAGAGAAATGTAAGTCATGTACTAAATTTATCAGCGCCAGTCAACATGAGCTTGACTACTGCACACTATGCACAGAGAAGTGCCACACGCAATGCTTAAATCTAAGTCTATGTAAACCGTGCCGTGATGATTCTGAGAAATATTCTTCTGCTCCAATTTGTGACAAGCATTTTGATCCGTACGAAGTTGAGGAACAAAAAGATCATGATCTATTTTTTGATGATGATATTGATGATTTAACTAACTCTACTCAACTAGCAAAAGATATATTAAGTAACTGCAGCTACCATAATGCAAATGCACTCCCCCTTAATAAATTAGAAAATACTACATTCTATTTCAATAACATTGACGGATTCAAATCTAACTTTCATGAATTCTTAGCTAATAAGGTTCTACATAATTTCGATTTTGATTTCTACTGCTTCAATGAAACAAATATTCACGAAAACTGCATTGAAAACTTCGAATTAGATGGTTACACGTTAGAAATGCTCCACGCTATAGATGGTAAATCAAAGGGTTCTGGTCTAGCCATCTACTTTCGTGATAATATAAAGTTTAAAAGAATTAACTATTTGTCATTGCGTAATAAGCATTTTGAATCACTTGGAGGTAAATTCCAATGTGATATAGGTGATGTGTATGTTATTACAATATATCGCTTCAATGAAAAATGTGATGAAGAGTTTCATGAAAAAATTAACAATAAACTTCTTAAAAATGTTCTTGATAAACCATGTATCATTTTAGGTGATTTTAACTTAGACACACTCAGATACAGTAATTCGAAACAGGTACAATGCCTGGTTGATAATTTTATAACATATGGTTTTTCTCCTCTAATAAGTAAAGCAACAAATTTCTTCAAATCTTCGTCAACAGGCATAGATCATATTTGGTGCAATTTACTGACGCATAATACTCATTCTGGTGTAATTACGGAGTCTAGCTCCACGCATAAGCCCATTTTCGCTAACATACCGACAAAGATTGATGACATAGAAAATAATGATGATACATCAGCTAATTTTTTCACTCAAAATATCTCTGCTAAAAATATTGAAAAATTCGAAAAAGAACTGCAAAAACTAACTGACGAATTTGCTGAAACACCCGATGACGAGTGTACTGACAGAAACCAGGCCAAGAATGAATTTAGTAATTTCTATACTCGATTAAAGGAAATATATGATTCATGTTTCGTTGAGGAAGTGGACGGCAACCGCACTAGAAATTTTGTGAATAGACCCTGGATGACTCTTGCTATTGCTAATTCATGTAAAACTAAAAATAATTTGCATAATAAATGGATCGATTCCAGGGGAAAGTTCAATGAAGCACAAGCTGAACATGATTTCAAAGTTTACAGGGCCAAACTTCGTGACGTCATAAGACTTCAAAAGGAAAAGTATTTTAATGACCGGTTCAAAAAAATGCAATGGGAATATTAAAAATGCTGGAAGGTGTTAAACGAAATGAGAAATAAACGTAAGCGGCTTAATTTTCCAAAGTACATTTGTCATAACGGTATCTTAGTCACTGAGAGAAGAATAATTATGGACAAAATTAATAATTATTTTGTTAATATTGCTAATAACCTCAACAGAAATGTATCCAACAGCGCTTTCAAAGACTTTAAGAAATTTCTTAAATGCAGGAATGAACACTCGATCATATTTGATAACATAGAATCATCTGAAATAACACTGATTATCAAAAATTTGAACCCTAACAAATCTTCTGATATTAGCCCCCGCATACTTACCCTCTTCTCACACAAACTGTCCCCAATCTTAGCCAACCTATTCAATAACTGCCTAAATTTTGGAATTTTTCCCGATGAGTTGAAACTAGCCAGAGTTATTCCCTTATATAAGTCTGGAGATAAGAATGATATATCAAATTACCGTCCAATTTCTTTACTCCCAGTAGTATCGAAAATTTTCGAGAAAACTATTCATTTTAGGCTTATCAATTTCTTTGATGATCATAACATCATTTATAATAAACAATTTGGCTTCAGAAATAAACATTCTACGATTCATGCTTTGAACACAGCGGTTACGCAGATTATTAATGCATTAAATAGCAAAAGTGTGGTTTTAGGAGTATTTCTTGACTTTAGTAAAGCATTTGACACTGTTATTCATGATATTTTGTTAGCAAAATTAGAACATTACGGGATACGAGGAAACTTTCTTGATCTAATGAAGGATTACCTCACTAATAGAAAACAATACGTATCTGTTGATGGAATTAAATCTGATACCCTTGACATAACCAGTGGCGTTCCACAAGGATCCGTTCTAGGGCCGTTACTATTTCTAATTTATGTTAATGATATAACTAACTGCCTCTGCACTTGTGAAACAAGTCAATGTACCAGTGATTGCAGTAATTTAGCCTCTTTCATACTTTTTGCTGATGATACTAATCTTTTTATTTATGATAAAGATATTAAATCGAGTATTGAAAAGACAAACCTAGTGCTATCTAGAATTAAACCGTATCTCGAAGCTAATTATCTGCATATAAACATAAAGAAATCTAACTTCATGCATTTTTCTAGCCCCAGAGCAAAATTCTCCTTTTCTGATTTTGTCCATTATTCACCTTCAAGTGAAGAACTGATTTTTGGCATCGATGCTATAAAATTTTCTGGTAACAGACTTAAACGTGTTAAACAAACTAAGTTCCTAGGTGTAATTATTGATGAAAAGCTTAATTGGAACAGTCATATTACCTATCTAGGTAAAAAAGTATCGTCAACTATAGGATCCCTCTGGGATATGAGACGCATAATTAATGACAAAATTCGTACCTCTGTTTATAATGCACTAGTTAATTCGCACTTATCCTATGGTATCTCAGTTTGGGGCACTGCTGCTAGTGAAACAAAACTACAAAAACTATTTGTACTGCAAAAGAAGTGTCTCCGTAACTTATTTAACATTAAAAAAATTGACAAGCATATAAAAGGCCATACTAAACGAATTTTTAATGAAAATGGTATTTTGACCATCCATAACCTATGTAATTATTTCACGTTAACTTGTATAGCAAACCTCCGCCTAACAGAAACACCCTCGTATCTGTTCAACCTACTACATATTGATCATGCCAAGCAAAGAATCTATGTTCCAATTTTATCCACTAATCACTACATGAGTAATTTTCTGTACCATGGTCCAAAGCTTTGGAATTTATTACTGCCATTTATTAAAGACAAAGCTTATAATCTTCCCTCAACTATTGAACAGTACAAAACTAGATATAAAAAATTTTTGTTAAGAATGCAATCCGACGACTCTGACGATAACTGGATTAGCTCCAACTTCAATGTTGATAAGTATTTAGTTAAAATTAAACATGATCCATACTTTATCGAAAATATGCGTAACACAGCTCTTTCAACCGTGACATCAATTTTATTTACCGATTAAGAACAATCAGCCATTAATTAACAAATTATTATTAGGCATAAAACATAAAACATACTATATCATAAAACATACTTTATCATGATCATAAATTCTCTACTTTGATTAGCAATTTGAATAGTTTAGGATTCGGCCATTATCAACAGCCTTATCCCATAATAATTCTCATATCATCACTGTGCCCATGGACTGAGCTACAAGCCGTGTGCCGTGTGTTTGTGACTTATTAAAGTTTTTTTTTGCTTAGTTTAAATACAAATTTTATTGCTACACAAGGCATTTTACCACTCAGGTGATAGAAGCTTCTGACAGCTCTCTTTTATACCCGCAATCTCTCGTTTTTCCTAGCTGTTTGGCGTATCACCAAATATTGTACATATAACTCAAATATTAGCCTATTTTAATCCCAAATTCTGTTAGTGAAATTTTTAACCCAATCCCCATCAAATCCTAATTTCAACATTTCAGTGTGTTTGTTAAGAGAAATATTATCTTTGATTACATTGCCAATGTACAATATGAACAAAATTACAATTGTTTAAAAAAAAAAAAATTGTTTAAAAAAAATAAGTTTGTCGCTCCTTATCGAATCACTGCCGGTTGCCACAGTTGCAGGAAATCTGAAATGTTATCACTGTTAATGACGGTGGGGTGGACAAGGGTCTCTCGCTATTTTGGCAAACAAGAGTCTGGCGTTTTAAATCGCGCGCGCGCATTGTCCACCCCACGCTTGTCCACCCCACGAAATAGCACAACTGTGTGCTTTTTCCAACAATTGACTGGCAATCCCTAAGGCTCCTACATTTTTTGAGCTATCGACATGGGGTTTTTGTAATGCCTAGATAAATCTATTCTACACTGAAAGTCCATCTTCTTTTTTTTTGAATTAGGCCTCACAAGCTCGTCAATCAATCAATGTTCACGCGCAATTGGAACTCGACGTTTTTCAACATTTGTACATAATGAGACATTGCGAAAGTTGTGATTGGAGTTCCCAGATGATCCTTATATCTCTGGATAGCTGAGACTTTCCTCTATTGATTCCATGCAAGTTTTAGGAGAAATTTTGACTCTTTTGTCGTTTTTCGAACAGGAACGTTGTTCTAATTGGCGACTCGTCGCTACCTGCGCACAAAGTACTAGCAAAGGTGTCCACCCCACGTGCGCAGGGTGGTATTCATACAACACACTTTGGCGAAATCGCTATTGTCATGAACATTGAACACCTTTTTGCGTCAAAAACTGTGACTGATATGATCAATTCAAATTGATTTTATTATTCATTATTTTGACCAAAATCACGTCCTAACCCTAACCAATGTCTACAAGGAGAAGGGACTTGAGCCGAGCGTCCTCCACACTCGGCATCGCCCACTTAAACGATCAAGGAATTTGCTCCAAGCCCTGAGCTCTGATTGGTGTGTTCTCAATCTGGTATCTACCAGGTACGTAGGGAAGGGGAGGGCCGTGGAGGCTGCCCGCTGCCCCCCCCTCAGAACAATGAAAACATCCCAAAATTAGGATGAAACTATGATATTTTGTGGGTGTGAGTGATTACGAATGCGCGAGTGGTAAACTTAATATAAAAACTGTCTAAAATTCCCTTTTTCAAAAATTTTCTGGGACTGCTTCCCAAAATCCTGCCAGAGCTTGCTCACTGTGCAATGTTCAGGGCCCTACCCAGGCTACAGGCCTGGTATCAGGGTATCTACTCATCCAGAAGTTCAGCTCGGCAGAAAGGCTTGAAGGGGGAGTGCTTAAAGTGGGAGTTGCAATCCCTGGTGGTACAAAGCCAAAGCATTACGGAATGTCAGCTCGTAGTCCAGGAACATGGAGGAGGGTTGTTAGGGACTCCAGGTGTCAACTTCCCCAAAGAGCTACTTTAAGAGGGTTGTGGTCTGGCCAGGACGGGGTAATTAGGAGTCCTAAGAAGAAGGAATGGCATTTTGTCCTGGATGAAGTCATGGACGGAGAAAAGCTGCTTATCGTAGTTGGGTGAGGACTTGCAGGTGTCATCCATCATCCAGTGATTGTATTCCACCATGGCAGCAGCATTAAGGTGTCTGTTCAGTGTTCAGTGTGGGCGGAATCCCACAGCAGGAGGCACTGGTTGTTGTGAGAGATAGAACAAAATAAGGATGATGCAGGTATTCCAAGTCTCGAGGAGAACAAAGGTTCTCCTTGCAGGGCAGCTGGGTGCGTCCATCTGACTATCCAAGTATCGCAGCAAGAGAAGAGGGGAGGCAGCATCAGCAGCTATGCGCTTATAATATGGGGAGTTCAGTTGTTACAGCTTTCCATTATAGCTCCTGCTACCGCATGAAGACGGTGGAAGCAGCTCTCCGAGCACCATGGTTGGAGTTGTCACGAACAGGGATAGCAGCTGCTTGTCAACAGTGGCAATCTTGGCTCTAAAACCAATTCTGAAGAGAGCCCACTTGCAGTAGGGTCTGTAAAAATATTCTGTCAAACCAGCAAAAAGCAGCCAACGTGACGTTGAGCTGCCAAACATTGTTGGACGAAGCTTAAGGGCGCAAAAATGAATTAGTTTCAATTTTTTCGCTCAAAATTTTTTATAAGTCCCGAAATTTTTTCAAGTAAAAAATTTTCAAAATATTCTTGAAAAAACACTTTTTTCCACGTTTCATGTGATTGGGATCATTTTAAGCCAAAAAAATTTTTCGAATTTTTGAAAATTACCCAATTAGCTAATTGGTCAATTAACTAATTATCTGACAAAAAAGTTGTCGATGAAAAAGTTGTTTGCCTCGATGAGATGAACATCCTGAATCAATTCCGAAGTCTCTATGACCATCAGAAGTTGAAATAATTTGGTCTCATAACGCCACATAAGGGCAAAAATGGGCGTGGCCGTACGACCCCCAGGACGTCGATTCATATAATGTTACCCCCTAGGATTTCTTTATTATGCTTAAAACTAACGAAAACCGTCGAGAAACTGCCTCGACAATGAAAAGTACACTGCACAGCCCTCAGCTACTGGAGTAATAGGCTGAGTAAGCACCAAATATTCATAATGAATGGTGTATCGCAATAACAACAATCAGTATATCATAATCTAAAGTAACTGCATTAAATATTTGATAAAACTGCTGTCTTTCATTGAAAGTAACAATAATGATTCAAAGTATGGTGTCCGAGAGTGGACACAAAAAAAATAAGTCGAAAAAAATAAGTTGAAAAAAATAAATCGAAAAAAATAACTTGAAAAAAATAACTCGAAAAAAATAAGTCGAAAAAAATAAATCGAAAAAAATAACATGAAAAAAATAACTCTAAAAAAATAACTTGAAAAAAATAAATCGAAAAAAATAAATTCACAGTTCACCTGTTCACAGTTCAGTATGGGAGACTTGCCACACTCCACACACACACACACACACACACACACACACACACACACACACACACACAAACCTATATGCGGGCTTAGGAAATGGGAGACTCGCTTGCTAAACACGTATATCCCTGTTCTGTGTTCGCATTGCGCGGGGCGCTTCCCCGTAGGAAAGCACTGCAACTGCGCGCGTGCGCGTACGCACACCTATGCGGGCTTCGGAAAAATTGTCGTACGTTGTATGACCCACTGACTTCAAGTTCACCAAACCAGGTGCTAACGCCGATCGGCGTGCGCCGCGCGCAGAAGAGGGTTATCTTGTTTGAGTAAGCCACTAACTCCAGTGCGGCGCTGATCCTCACGAACCTGTCATCAGTGTCATCGGCCGAGAAAAGAACAAACGACAGCGCACTGGCGCAGTGCACACATGCACGTGGCGCAGAATTGCCAGGCGTTGCCTGGCCCCCTTTGTCAGACGATGTCCGCCTTCGGCGGACGCGCCCGCCGAAGGCGTAGGGGTCAGAAAACGTCTGACAAGGCCCCCTCGCGTTGAAAAAAATATGGGGCAGACAACGTCTGGCAAGCGCAGAATAGGGCGCTTGTTAAGAAAACATCACTCAGAAACACTATAAACTTAAGGGCTTCTTTTTCTGACATTGCCCGACCCATTATTATCGAAAAAAAAGTAGTCGAAAAAACAAGTCGAAAAAAATAAGTCGAAAAAAATAAGTCGAAAAAATAACTCGAAAAATAACTCGAAAAATAACTCGAAAAAAATAAGTCGAAAAAAATAACTCGAAAAATAACGAAAAATAACTCGAAAAATGCTCGAAAAAATAACTCGTTAGCTTTTAAACAATTGAGTATTATATACTCTGAAGTGATTTGAATTTGATTTCAATTTTCAGTTTTCTCATTTCTAGGACGTATGTACTTACTATACTATTCACAGTAAAACGGCTAACCTCGATAGACTTGGAGTAGTTCTTGGCAAGTTCCAGCATTTCTTTCATCGTGTTCTCGTTGTTGGTCTCGTGGGTCTTGTAATCCTCCAGCTTCAGACCTTCCACCCAGGACTTCTTGTGCAGGTTCAGCAGCATCTTCTGCTCCAAGTCGTTCTTACGGCAGTTGATGGCGATACTGTAGTAGTGGCGGTTCAAACCGTGGATCAGCGCCTGAATACGGAAATCAAGTAAGTAAAAATACAGGGAATAAGCGGAATATTCCTCCCATTCAAAATGAACCTTGAAAGTAAATGTAACTGTACCTAATCAGCACAATTTTGTGCAATACTTACAAAAAACGCTGACTATCAACCTGAATGGAAGGCTTGTGCAGATGTCCGAGGTTGGAAGTTGTTTGCCTAGGTTCCTGTCCCAGCACTAGCAGGTTAGGGTTGATAAGACGGAAGGCATCGATGACCACCTTGCCCTTGACACTCTGGATAGGGTCCACTACAACAGCAACAGCCCGGGAGGTGAGAGCCTCGAAACTCTGCTGAGTGTTGATGTCAACTCCAGACAACCAGCACCCAAACCCAGGATGGGAATGGTACCAGCCAACCACCATCTCAGGACGACCTGCACAGAAACAGCTTTAGTGTGAACCCCGTTCTCTTGTCATGAGAAACCTTATTACGCATGCAGAGGAGATCAGTGAATTACCCATTATACCCGAAATACAGATCAACACATCTTATGTATTCAAATATTATATTACGAGAAAACCCGTTGGGTTTTATCTTTCATTGGAGGTATAGTCAGTTGGACGTACAATAAATTGAACGAAGTCATTGAGGCAATTTTTTGTTACTGGGGGTAGGGGTGCAACGTAACGAAATTACGAAATATTTACATAGAATTGAATTATGAACCAAAAATATTGCAGATTTTGCGATTGTAAATTCATCTTTAGGACAGTAAGTAAGAAGAACTCAAGAACATTGGTTTTCTCATCCAAACTTCAGATTCGCAGAAAAGATGATCAGCAACAAATTTGAATCCAAGCTCATTGAATCAAAATTGACCGCATTTTTATCTGTAACTATTTACTATTTAGAACCCACATCTAACTTGAGCAATTATAAATATCTCCTTCTGTCGCATCCCCGCAAAAAACCATCGAAACTACGAATATCTTCACATGGAAGAATTATCGCTGATTTTCACAATGAAACAAAATGCTCAAGTCTTACCTCTTCTCCTACAATAGTGATTAGAGTTGATAGTCTTCTGTCGTAATCAAACTCGATAATTCCATTGAGAACGTAAATTATGACTTAAAACTGTTGAAACGTTTCCAAAGTACACAGTAACGAAATGGCAGATTCTTCGTTAAAATGCACGTGCAGTTTTTGCGCGCAATCACCAATCACCATAACGACGCGCGCAACTGGTGAATTAAATCTTGAACTCGATATTGTTTTTCGCGATTCCTTTTCCAACTTTGAGCATTAATTACGGAAAATCTAAAGCCTAAATTCAAATAAAAATAATGCTTCTCTAGAGGGAATTTATTTTTCTACTACCCTGCAAAAAATCGCGGGATTTCAACTCCGTTTTTAGCCGGCGTTTGGGTTGCGCTAAGCACGGTGCTTCAACTGCCTTAATCCTTTATAATAATGATACCCGAATGAATGAATAATATAGTTTATGACCGTAGCTATGTAAGTATGTATAATATAAAAGCTGTTCATTTCAAATAAACCTGTTTGTTTGAGCATGTCCAACATCTTAGCTTGGAAGACAGGATCGACAGCTTCAACTGAGACCCCAGTACCCGACTGAGGCATGGCGAACACATCATCTACTCGTACAGTATAGTCGTCAACAAACTCTCCTAAAGCGGAAGGGAGGTTGTGCGACAGATTTATGAAGGAAGACTGTGGCGCCACTTTCAGTGCTCATTTATTGAAAATTTCGGGAGATTAGACGACAGAATAAAATGGAAGACTAATGGGACCACCTTCACGGTTAATATAATGATACATTCCGAGATTCTTGAACATCTATACAATTGACATGTATCGTGAACTCACAACTAAACCATAAGCCAGTACTCTCCTAACATGAGACCCATGACCTCCATAGGAACGCCAGCTCTGCCGTGCTTCAGCATCTTGAGAAGAGCGAGTGAGGAGATGTAGGTCTGTTCGGCTGTGTCAACAAGCGGAGAGTCAGAACCAGGGGCGGCTCCTCCTGCTCCTCCTCCGAAACCTGGGGGAGTTATTATCTTATTACCAAGGGGGATCAGTAACAGATTTTAGTAAGTATTCCATAAAAACCGTATCAAAACTTCGAAAGCAAGACGTGAGTTATTATCTTATTACCAAGGGGGATCAGTAACAGATTTTATTAAGTATTCCATGAGAAGCATCTCAAAAGCAAGACTTTACGGTTCGATGTTTGTTGAAAACATAATATGGTGCCATATTATGTATACTAGAAATGTTCAGCATATTTGAAAGTGTTCATCGAGTTCTCCGAGGTGTCAAAGTATTTTACTCACCTGTTCCGAGTCGAAGAAGACGATCCATGAGAAGCTACGAACCTATTTAAAGATAACAAATCTATGGTTAATAACATTTAACTGATAAAATACACAATAGGTAGTTCATAAGAGATGTAAACGGAAGTATGGGATGTGCAGAATTAAATTTGATATATTTATTATTTGTGAGTGCCATGGACCTGATTCATTGAGCTTATCTAACTACCATCTAAACATTATAAATTTATGGTCAATAAGTTTGCAAATTGCAATATTACCTACTGTACCTACCCAAATACTTCTGGTATACAGATCAGCTAAAGGATTACTGTTGATAAACTGATTAAAATGGCAGTGATTAAACAGTAAACACAAGTTTCCAAAAATACAAAATAGTTCAGAAAAATCTTTAAACACAGAACACAATACTGATACACCGAGTACGAGTATTAATCACACAGAGTATTATTAATCCGTATCATCTGATTTTTGAAGTCAATACAACCACATAAATATAGTATAACATTATTGGTATATAACTAAATAGGAAAAACTAATATAATATTGATGAAATTATTTTATAGTGAAGAATATAAATACCATGGTAACTAAACTATCACTACAAAATATGATGTACTATTTAAGTTATTAATACAAGTAAATAAAAATATATGTCCAAATCCACGTTACGTAACGCACACTTTTTACTCGATTTTGAGGATTCAAAGGTCAAGGCAGCCAAATTGAAGTCATCACAGCACTATTCCTTGCTTTAGAGACAAACTTCAAACATTCGTTGAGCCTATTTGATGTTTTGAATGAGAATTGGTTGCAAAAGAAAATTTTACACAAGCCATCAAAAAATGTTACGTAACGCACAGGACTGGATCTAATAAAATCAATTGACAGAATTTGATCACAAAAGTCAGTTCCATGTGAGCGAATGGGGAGTTCACACTAGTTTCTAATGATAGAAGAATATATAACTTTAAGTTTAACAATGCTTTTATTGGTTGATGCACTCCATTTTCTTTTACCAGGCTCACATAATTTGTTACGTAATGCACAAATTGCCTGTTACGTAATGCACAAATTTTCCTCACTGTGAATAGACCTATTTTATACTGTTCTATTGGCATAGTAAGGCCTCAATTAGATGCAGGAGCAATCAAGGTCCTCAATCTAAAAAATGTTGGTGGTTCTATCAATTTCAGTCCCATATTAGGCCATCAAAAAGTGTAGCAAAAAAATTGGATCAATTTTCTATGATTTTACTGTCATACTTAGAATATTTCATTTCTGACAGGGTTAAGATAACTCTTGGTATCACCCAGCAACTTTCCAAGATGAATAACGGCCGATTCCTATCGTGAGAGGGCCAAATTCAACGATTTTCGAGTTTGCTAGTAGAAAAGATGTTTTTTTCATGTGTCACAAAGTGGCAAATTTTTGAGAAAATCACTTTTGAGGCCATTAAAGCACAATTCCTCAAGGGCATTGATATCTTTATACCCCTGAATACATTTTTGATAGCATTTAGGTTCTAGAAAAGAAAAATTTATCGATTTATGCTTTGATTTTCTAATGTATGTGGGATTGAATGACTAAATACTAACTTTTTCTTTTGTAATTCTTTCTAAGTTCAAATTTACTTTACATTCCTTATCTGTAAGTTATTACAGAATTTTCTGATTAGAAATGGTTATTTCTTGCAGTTTCTTTCATTGAAAATTAATTGGAAAAGTTTTGTGCATTACGTAACGTTACGTAACGCACAAGGCCATATTGTCTAAATTTGATCAGTCTAAGCTTTCACATGTGCCATGACGACCAAAAGTATCCAAAACAGCTGAAAATGAGTTTTCGGCATAAATGGAAATGAATTAAGGCTTTTACAAAACTTTTTGCATCATTTTGTTACGTAACTACACATCAATTGTCCCCAAAGAGTTTTAACGTCACTTCAAAATAGTTAGAGAAAGCGAGTTTTCATATTAAAATATGAATCAAACTAGATCAAAAGTCCACTATTAAGCAAAAATTATTCCCTTGATTACAAATATAAGCATTCTTTATGATAATTCAAAATGCCATTAATTGAGGGCTGAACATTGTCCAAAAGTAGCCCTTACTCAATCGCGCAAATCGTCGAGGTCTTTCAATATTTTTTGATGCGGTTTTTTGCATCATTTAGAGGAAAGTCTTAGCTTTCATTTGAAGTCAAAACTTTTTGCTGGACTGATGATTTCAAATTTCAAAATTTTTCCTCGTTTTCGTGGATTTGCCCATATGATCAGATTAAAATTGTAATATAAATTTAAAATATGATATAGAATGATATAATATAATCCTAAGCCAACTTCTCTAAAAACCGCTTTAATCGATCATATAAAGTTAAAATTGGTGTATTGGTATAATATTCAAATACACAGAAATTTATAGAAATTTGTATGTAACGATAATGTCAATCTCAAATCTACCTTAAAACAGCAAGGCAACAATTTAATATGATTAATGATAACAACATGACGTAGTTAAGTAGTAATACAGATCGTCAGAAACATGTCAAACTCCAAAATTTGACAAAAACATATCACTGCAATGTCAGAGCAAAATAGAGCAATATGATTCAAACCTTCACATCGATGGATGCGAGAATTGTGATAAATACAACATAATGAATATGTATAACACGATGTCAAAGACGTTTCAACCTCTGTCTCGACCGGCTGGGAAGTGGAGGGACTTTGAAACCACATTCCACTGAAGTAGGAGTGCTAAATTTGGATGATTGACTCTGAATGTCTGGGGTTACTAGGCTTGCAGTTGACGACACACTCGTTCTACTCGAACAGGTCGAACTAGGTGTTCCAAAGTTCAGCGTTTTGAGTGGTGTTCTCGTGATTTTATTTATACCATCAGCATATCTTTTGCTCGGTGTTAAGAAACCTTGTTCTTTCCGTTTACTGGATCCTCCGACTTTATCCTTATCTGGTGTTGCTACAGAATCATACCTTAAATCCTTATGGGTGGGAATGCGTTTCGGTGGGTGATGGACTGAACTAGCTCTACGACTCAAGGATGCGGGAGTATGGGGTGAGTTTTGAAGGTTGGAAGCCCTTCCTGCAGCCCTTGATGGAGTTTGAGGTGACACTCCCCGAGCAGGAGTCAGTATCCGTCTGGGTGACTGATCTCCTCTTCTAGAGATAATGAGCGAACTCTGGGGAGAGTTGTAAACCTGCCATTTCGTAGACTTCGAAGCTGCCGTCTGAATTGGACTTAAAACTCCCATACTTTGCGACATGGGACTCATGTTAATCCAACTGTTTCTCAAAATGGGGTTCTCCTGGCCCCTCTTCTTTGCATCTACAAATTTATTGGTGATAAATTCTTTCCAACGACATTTGACCTGCTTAAGCTGACACAACATGTGATAATGACGGTTTACCAGTCTCAAGTTGAGAAGATCATCTGGACCGATATAACATTTCAGCAATAAGAGAGTGATATCTACAGGCAGCTGTGTCAAGAAATCGATTTGAATGGGTTTTATAGCTTTTGGTTTTGTGAAGACTCTTGAACAATGTGTTTTTAATATAGGAGTTAGAGGTCTGCTTTTGGTGCCCCTCGGAATGTTATAACTATGGGGTAATTTCGATTCAACTGAGTGTGTTATAGGATATGACAATCGTAGCTTTGAGGGGTGCTTATGTATAGATTCATTTCCCTCATGCTGGATTGATTTGGGAATCGACGAAGATGGTTTCAGTTCACTGACTTTAGGTTTTTCTTCACTGTCTACATGTAAACCATTTTTGAACAGAAAGCTATCATTTCCTGATTCCCTGGAATTAGAAGAGACAGTGTCACTTTGTCCCTTTTTGACTGGCAGCACATGAGATTTGTTTACAAGTCTATGTACAGCTTGTCTGCATCTGTGAGACAAGTGGGTGGGATCTGACAGAGGATGTTTGATTTTAGGTTCAACTGGAGGCTCAATGCACATCAGAGAAAGTCGGGAAACAAGATCAGCTGTATACATCTCTAGGGTCCTGTCCAATTGGACCATCTTCCCACAGATGGCAGGTGTCTCTATGTCATTGCTTTTGTATCTAGTGAATACGGTATATTAGCCAATTTTGAGGTGTTCTTTTAGTGTGGTGCCTAATTTAAGGGTAATTTTGAAGGTGTCATTGTAGTTAACTTTACTGATTTATCGGATAATTATCTATGAGCCACATAATAGAATGAATAATTCTTAAATAAATGAAATTAAAGGACGAGTAAAGCGAAGAAATTTTGTTCAAATATCGTTCTGAAACGTTGTGCACAGAATCTAGGGCAATTCTCTAATCTAATCGTTAAAAAACGAAGATTCTACCACACCCACAAGACGAGATATTCCCTTCCATATATTTATCATACATAACATGCACTTGATGTCGAAATCTGGTCCCCTTCCTATCCACGCAACCTTGCATGTTATGTAATTTGTATGTTATTTATCTTGCGTTTTGGTTAATTATCCATGCCATATGAGTGGTTAAACACCGTTTTGTTTCGTCTATTGGAATTCTCAATTTTCTGAGTCAATAAAAGAAACCAAAAAATCTATCTAATTAATAATCTAGGCGCGAAAAAATCAATCAAAACCGTCAATAACAGTGCAATATATACTGTGTTTACATAGTGAACTCAGGATGTAATTTGATACTGGGGACCATACTGCATCATTTTAGAGAGCAAGTTAAAACGTTTAAATGATACGATAAACTTTAAATCAGGAGCTTTCGAAAATCATGTGATTATCGTCGTCAGCTGAAGATGGAAGGTGAGAGGATGCTTATAAATGAAATGAGTGGTGTCAGGGAGTGGGGGAAGGGTGGAGGGTGTGAGTGATCAGGTGACGTGATAATCAAATACAATATCACTAATAACATAAACAAGAAAAAAGTGGTGTCAGTAGTTAGGGAAGAGGATTCCTGAGTCAGTAGGTCTGAAGGTTGAGGAGATCTTGGGGAGGATGGGGTTCCACAGGGTGCTGCACTTTGGAGCGCTGTCTGTACTGCATCATATTTTGCGCCTAGAATTGCTCTTTGATTTAGCTATAGCGTGCGGTAGGAAGTGAATAGAAACATCGGACTTTGACTAAAGTGCTTCTAGTTATGATACCTATCATAATATGGATTTTCTTATATGCCTTAAATTTCGCTTTACTCGTCCTTTAATTGAAATTCAGAACTAAGTTGTTTCACTTCAGCGAGTCAACAAGAGAATACTGAAAATTATCCATTGCAAATAATATCAATATTATTGCAAATTTTTATATAATTTAAACTTTTGAAATAAAATGGTAATAAACACATTTAAGCATCGTAAAAACGCCATAGAAAGAAAACATTATATTATGGTCATCATCAATTAATCGAAATTAGGAAACCCAGTGCAATAGCAAGGCAATAAATTTAATTCCTAGCTACATTGCGACATTAAAAATAATGCAAATCACTGGAAATATTAATTTCAGATGGTTTGTAGCTCTTAACTGTTGGATGAAAGATATCATTTACACAGTTACTGTAATGACTATAAAGCTAGATAGTGCACCGGAGATCAGAGCATGAAAATCAGCGAATTTTTATGTCACAAACTGTACTTTTCTGCCCCTGGCAGCTTGTTCAAATAAAAAGCAAAAAGCTTTAGTTGTTACAGTACCCAGTAATCATTATATAACACTTGTAATTTTTCTGCTGTTCTCTGCTATTAAAACAAACGATACATTCTGACTATAAATATAGGTAAGAACGGGTAAGAACTAAGAAATTAACTAGGAAAAAATTATTTCATTGCTAAGTGGTATCACGTGTAAAGCTGATCAAAGGGATTCCCTTGTTTCATTATCTCTTCACTTACTTCATGAACGGTATCAACAAATGTCTGAACGCTTTCAGGGTCCATATCAGGATATATTCCATGCCCTAGATTTGCTATATAGTTCCTTACACCAAACTGTAGGACCATTGTTTTTGTCATTTCGATTAACTCAGTCTTTGGGGCATATAAAGCGCATGGGTCTAAGTTTCCTGGAAACATTGGTCAGCTTAAGATGCTTGAAATAGTTATCAAATCAAGGATAAGAAAATTTATGCATACTAACCTTTATATCTAATAAGCTTAGTATTAGGGTATAAGCAGTATGAGTGGTGTGACTAATTATGAATCAGATAAATTAGTGTAAAAATTGTTTCCAAGTGATATGAATGTGGACTGTTCAATGTACATACTATAATATATTACATTACAAATGGGCAATGGGCATTACCAATACAATTTGTAAATTTACTTGTCAATCTATCATGTACTGTAAATGATATAAAAATTACCAACCTTGAACAGTTATATGAACGAAGTCACGAGCTATGTTGGGGTCAACAGTCCAGTCAAGACCCACCACATTGTATCCAGCATAACTTAGTCTAGATATAGAATGATATGCTCCCTTTGCGAAAACGATCATTGGAACTTCCTTTAATCCACGTTGCACTAATCCTTCTCTAACTCCAGCAGCAATTTCTTCAAGATAAGGAAATGAAAATTTTTCAAATAATGCTGGACCAAGATATTCAGCACTGCTTTCAAATACTTGTAATAATTGCGCACCAGCAGCAACCTGATGAAAAGTAACTCATGATACCATGATGCCCAAAAGCATTAAATGATAGATTGTATTCATTGCAATTTGTAAGAAGAGTTTTCTGTATTTCCTAAACAATACACAAACTTACCCCATATATATGTAAAAATGGTGAGCAATGTCTTAGTACTTTAAAGATTGTTATTCTGGCATCTTATTAACCACCTATTTGTCATGAGGACATATTTCAAATACTAAATCTTCAGGTAAAAAAGGAATATGTCCAATTTATCTGATACAAGTTTCAGAACATGAAAAAATAACATACTATAAAGTACTAAAACATGCTATACAATAAAATATACCATCTAATTCACCTGTTCTATGAGATAAGAAATGATCACTTTAGTCAGAATTCTAAGTAATTTATGACTAGCATCAGGGTCATTGTATAACCACTTTTTAGCTTTACTCATTGTTTTGCTTCCACCCCCTTCAATCATATAGCCCATAAGAGTCCATGGTGCACCACTGAATCCAATCAGAGGGACTTTTCCTTCAAGCTTATGCCTGGTCAATGTAATAGCTTCATAAACATAACTTAGCTTTGTTTTAACATCAACATGAGCATCAAGCTTCTCAATATCACAGGTTTCTATGAGAGGTTCAGGGAAAACAGGACCAACTCCAGGCTTCATTATTACTTCCATTCCAAGGGCTTGAGGAATTACTGAAGGCATGAGTTTTTAAAACTCAATATATGCTAGCTTATATGTCTCCCATTAGGTTTTAACATTATCCTTTTATAAGGGATGTAGCATATTACATTGAAATACCATCAATTTTATTCCTGGTGAGTACTAAGTCCTTCTTAACTACAACATATGGTATAATTAGAATAGAATAAAACTTAACAAGAATATCAGAAAAGATAATTGCAGCATCAAGGTTAAATCTTCTTATAGGTTGTAGAGTTATCTCACAAGCCAATTCTGGAGTTTGGCAGATTGTGAAGAAATCATGATCCTTACGAATTTCTCGAAATTCAGGTAGATATCTACCAGCCTGCAATTCAAAAATGTTATTTCAACTAGTTTTGCTAAAAGATCTAGATAGAATTATATGAGCATGAGGCAAATATTTTGATTATGTTTGATAAATGTATTTAAACAAAAGCTTACACTATCTTCACATGGGCATAACATACACATAGCCATTATAAATTCTGGCCTATAAAGCTCTTGTGGGTCGTCGAGCGCAGAATTTTACCACTGAATTTGGTCGTCACCGTCTCATGAATTTTTTATCCATCCATTTTTTTCTGTAAATGGTATTTCCTATCTGAATATGCCTCTAAGATCAATTAAATGTAATACAGTATAATTTGATCACATCGGCCCGCCGCAGGCGAAAAATTTCATGGTACAGTATTTCCCATCTGAAAATGCCTCTGAAATCAATTTGCAATGTATAATTTGATCATAACAGCCCGCCGCAGGCGAAAAATTTCATGGTATTTTCCATAAGAATATGTCCTAAGATCAATTCTAAATATATAATTTGATCACAACAGCCCGCCGCAGGCAAAAAATTTCATGGTATTTCCCATCTGAATATGCCTCTAAGATCAATTTGTAATGTATAGTTTGATCACAACGGCCCGCTGCAGGCGAAAAATTTCATGGTATTTTCCATATGAATATGTCCTAAGATCAATTTGTAATGTATAATTTGATCACAACGGCCCGCCGCAGGCAAAAAATTTCATGGTATTTCCCATCTGAATATGCCTCTAAGATCAATTTGTAATGTATAATTTGATCACAATGGCCCGTAAAAATTTCATGGTAATTCCATCTGAATAGGCCTCTAAGATCAATTTGCAATGTATAATTTGATCAGAACGGCCCGCTGCAATCGAAAAATTTCATGGTGTTTCCCATCTGAATATGCCTCTAAGATCAATTTTAATGCGAAAAATGTATAATTTGATCACCCGCCGCAGGCGAAAAACTTCATGGTATTTCCCATCTGAATATGCCTCTAAGATCAATTTGTGATGTATAATTTGATCAGAACGGCCCGCCGCAATCGAAAAATTTCATGGTGTTTCCCATCTGAATATGCCTCTAAGATCAATTTGTAATGTATAATTTGATCACAACGGCCCGCCGCAGGCGAAAAATTTCATGGTAATTCCATCTGAATAGGCCTCTAAGATCAATTTGTAATGTATAATTTGATCAGAACGGCCCGCCGCAGGCGAAAAATTTCATGGTATTTCCCATCTGAATTTTGAAAAATATCGGTCAGCCGCAATCTCCTAACCGAAAATAAATTTTCGAAAACTAAAAATTCCCTTGTCTTCAGACTGTTTGCCATTAATACTCATATTTAAGCACGTCTAGAGACTATGCAAAAATTTATCTACCAGAGGAACAAAATCTGAAAAAAATATCGATCAAACACCATGTTATAGCCAAAACTTTTCATAAACTTAATATTTCCTTGTGTTTCAACAATTTGTCGTTCTCAACTTATTTAAGCGTGTTTAGAACCTTCACATAACATTCATTCACCCGAGGAAAAAAGAATTTTAAAGAAATATCGATCCGACGCAATGTTGTAGCCCAAAGTTACTTTTTCCAGAAATTTTATATTTTCTTGTGTTTCAACACCTTGTTTGTAATACTCAACTCATTTAAGCATGTTTAGAACCTTTGCAATAAATTAATTTACCAGAGGAAGAATGAATTTTGAGAAATATTTAAGAAAGACGCCATGCTGTAGCCAAAATTTTTCATAACTTAATATTTCCTTGTGTTTCAACAGTTTGTCGTATATACTCAACTTATTTAAGCGTGTTTAGAACCTTCACATAACATTCATTCACCCGAGGAAAAAAGAATTTAAAGAAATATCGATCCGACGCAATGTTGTAGCCCAAAGTTACTTTTCCAGAAATTAAATATTTTCTTGTGTTTCAACACCTTGTTTGTAATACTCAACTCATTTAAGCATGTTTAGAACCTCCGCGAAACAGTCATCTACCAGAGGAATAAAGAATTTTGAATAAATATCGATCAGACGCAATGTTACGGCCGAAACGTACTTTTTCAAAAACAAGATATTTCCTTGTGTTTCAACAGTTTGTTAGTAATAATAGACAAGTTTAAGCATATTTAGAACCTTCGCAAAACATTCATCTACCAGGGGAAAAAAGAATTTTGAAAAAATATTGATCCGTTCTCAAGCTATAGCCAAAACAGTTTACACAGTGATTATTGTGAGTATTTATTTGCCAGCGACCACACCATCGAGCGCAGCTCTGACGACCAGCGAGCGTAGGACGAGATTTTACCTGTAATTGTATTGTGGTCGTCGAGCATGGCGACCACGACCAGCGAGCGTAGCTTTTTCTGACGACCAGCGCATTTTAGAGCTGCGTGTGTCTTTATCATTTGAACTATTGTTTGAACGAGACTACTTTGAAGTTTCTCCATATGCTCAAATATTACAAATAATTAACGTATGGTTAATACAAGTCAATTTCAAACACAAGTAAATATCCCGCATTTTAGAGCTGCGTGTGTCTTTATCATTTGAACTATTGTTTGAACGAGACTACTTTGAAGTTTCTCCATATGCTCAAATATTACAAATAATTAACGTATGGTTAATACAAGTCAATTTCAAACACAAGTAAATATCCCACGCATAATAATAGATATTTGAAGTAAGTAAACTAAGGTTTTGCGATACAGTACAGCTGCGAGGACTTGAGGCAGTTATCGTAAACGTAGTGAAGACTTTCGTCGGCATAATACCTACTCTTGACGCGTAAACCATGCTTTACACTTTTCAAACACAATGAAATACTCAGTCATTATAAAGTTTTAAGTAATGGCTATGATCTGTGGGCTGTTGTTCAGCATTGTAAGTAGTTTATAGTATGCAAAACTTCAATGATAATTTGGTTTTCATGGAAAAATTTGGTGGTCATGGTCCACTAGGTCGCCACAAATGTGGCTGTTGGTTCAATTAAATTTCTAATAGGAGTTAGGAACTGGTTTTTGGGACAACTGGGACATCTGAGACAATTGGAACAAATAATGAAATGCTTGGTTAATTGCTTGCAGCAGTTATTAAGCATTCTTTACCTCAATAGGTACCTATGATTGAAAAAGAACATAGCCGTCTCAATGCAGCAACTGCTGCTATGTCACTACATAGCAACTTTGCAAGTTTCAGCATTTGCTGCATTGAGTCTGATGTTTAAACTGCTGCTCCTACTTTCAGAGCAAGTCTGTTTGATCTGGCTTGTCCATTTTCTCGCGCTTGTTCTTTTCTGTTTTCACTTTTTCAGGTTCCATTTGTCTTTGTTACTTTTGTCCTAATAGTTCCAGATGTTCCAATTGTCCCTGCAACAATTTTCCCTGTCCCAACTGTCCCTATCCCAATTCACTTTTTGAGTCACATTTTGCTCTGCCTCATTTGCCCCAAATGTCCCATTTGTCCTAATCCCAATTCACTTTTTAGTCACATTTGTCCCACTTTCCTTGCTCCATTTGTCACATTTTCCAAAATGTACAACTGATACCTGTCCCAATTCACTTAAGTTTGGGACAGTGAAAGACCCACTATAACTGTATTATGGTTAAAAACCTAATTTCAAAAGAATTTTAACAAAACACATTTGTAACTTCATGCAATGACAATATTCCAAAAAAGTTTAAATCTACTTTACCACAAGCCTGGCGCATTATCCATACTGGAACTTTTTCAACTACTTCTCCTTGTGCAGCACGAATAATGAGATCATTCTTTAGAGATGGGAAGGGAGTTCGGCCATTATGTTGCACCATCTCAAATAGTTACATGATTCATTAAGTAAATAACACTTGCATCACAAGTCACTCACCTAATGGTTGGATTGATAAAAACATAAAATACTGTACTTTTGGCAGAAGTTCTATGAAAAATCAATGAAACAATATTTCAATGAAACAATATTTCAATGAAACAATCTATAATATAAAATGAATTCACACGTGAATAATGTTTGTGCCGCCGTACACAATTAAATTTGAATTAATTAATTAATTAATCTAACTTAGTTATACCCACGGTATAACCTGCTCCTTTTTGTGAGCCCAATGAACAATTTTCAAAACAATTATCTACTTTCTACTATAATGCAATTGCGCATGTTAATAAAAAAAACCTAATGAAATAAATTAAGTAAAAATGTAAAATGGTTGATTTCAACCAACTTTAAAAACCCCAAAATGTTCTTGCTAATTATACAAAATCAGTCCATATATACAAAACATTATAATGAAACATTTTGGGTGTCCATTGCAACAAGGTAATCATCTTTAAATGAAGAGTTCTTGCAAATCAGCCAAACAAGGTGGTGAAACAGTTTCCTGATAGTCATGTCATCAGTGAATATAACTCCAAGATGAAAATTAACTTCTAGCTTTTGAAGATGAGGCAACTTATCTCTGAGTACTGTGACTTCTGCACAATATTCGGAGCATTCAAATTAATTAATAATTCTACTTAGTTATACCCACGGTATAACCTGCTCCTTATTGTGAGCCCGATGAACAATATTCAACACAATCAATCATCATGCTATAAGTCACCATGTTATACTCAAACTCGGTAATAATTTAATCATAATAAATGTTAAAAAGTTTGAAAATTTTAAAAAGTCTGAAAATTGAAAATAAAAGGAGCCATTACACTCAATTGATCAAAATATACAGATAACATTGATCAAAATATACAGATAACATTTCCATGATTCAATATATATACAATTAAGATAGGACGACTCTGGTCCTCTCACTGGTCATTGTCCATTGCGATGAGGTAATCATCTTTAAATGAAGATTCTTTACAGATCAACAAAACAAGGTTCAGGAATGTTTTTCTGACATTGATATCATTAGTAAATATAACCCCAAGATGGAAGTTTACAGCTAGTCTTTGCAGATTTGACAACTGATTTCTAAGAGCTGTAACCTCAGTGCTATATGCATGGCATTCAAACAGTTTGTGGTATACTGAGTCAGGTAGGTCGCAACATTCTAGGCACATAGGAGTGAACAGATCTTTGTCATACTTCAAAACAGAGAATACAAAATTCTGAAAACGAAGGCATCTACCATGTAAAAAGTCCATAAGGGTAGTACTCTGATATCTAGAAAACGACCTTAGAACAAGGGGGAGATTTGTAACGTTCTCTGTTTTTAACAACTCTCCCAGTTCATCAATACTGTGAAGAGGTTCAATGCTGTAGGGATCTTCATTGGTCAGTCCATTCAATCCTTCTTTCAATGAGGTATTCCATTCCAAACATTGATAGGTTTTCATCACCTGATCATCATAAAAGAAATCATTTGATTGTAAGTGAACAAAGTTAAGGTTTCTAATGGATGGTTGGGAAGTAGTCAGTCTGGATGCGCCATCCTTCTGCTTCAATTTCCACAATAGGAACATTTTAGTTGCATATATGTGTGGAAAGAATTCATGATCATTTGTTTCTTCAATTTGCATTATGATAGATGTCACTGAATCCTGTTGACTGAGAGCTTTGAGTACAAACTTTATTGTTATCACTTTCAAGATAATTTCTATTGGTGGAAGACCAATAAGAACACCACCAAGCTGTTTGGGTGGGTGAAATTGTGACCCCAATATCTTCAATGTAGCTCTAGCAAATAGGTCTTTGAAAGTATCTTTTCTCTTATATAACCAAATTGGTGCTACATACATCAGTTTAGTGAGTACAACAGTTTTGAAGAGCAATGCCAATGATGCTGTATTGAGACCATGTTTCCTTGTTGTGTTGCTACTCAATCGGTACCAAGCATGCCAGCAGTTCCTTAGCATCAAATTTGCATGATGATCAAAAGTCAAGTTTTCATCAATGGTGAAGCCAAGAACCTTGCTTTTAGCAACATAACAGAGTTCCCTAGCCCCAATAAATATAGGAGGAGCATGTGTAAGATCCATTGATCTGTTCTTAGGTCGTATTATTACAATTTCTGTCTTGCCCTTGTCACAATTGATAATTAGACGCCAAAGCATACACCAACTGTGGATGTAGTTACATACTTCTTGCATTATGGATGCACATTCTGCAGCACTATTTCCAATCACGGAAACACTCCCATCATCTGCATACTTGTATGATTCTGTAGATTGAACTAGTTCAAGAGGAAGGTTTTTTGATCCCAGTAAATCAGCAATATATATGATGAAGAGCAGAGGAGATAAAACTGATCCTTGTGGCAGGCCTATCCATCCACACTTGCGAATTGGTCCCATGTAGCCATTGACTTTTAGTCTTACAGATCTAGTAGACAAAAAGGAGTGAATCAGCCTCAAAATTTTACCATTAATACCATGATGAAAGAGTTTAAAGATAAGGCAAGGGATTGGAATACTATCAAAAGCTTTTTCAAAGTCAATTAGGAGGAGAAAAGTTGTAATTCTACGCCTTTTTGCTTCATGAAGAGAAGACAACATTTTAAACAAATACCGAGATGTATTCCTTCCAGGCAGAAATCCTTCTTGGGCATCATCAATGACATTGTTCAATTTGCAATGGGTCTTTAAACGGGATTCAAGGATTCTTTCAAGAATTTTCCCAATGTAAGGACTGATTGTTATAGGACGATATGAGCCAGGTAGAAGGTATGACTTTTTATCAGATTTTTTGATAAACATAACATTTGATGTTGTCCAGGGCCAAGAACCAGATTTTAAACAGGAATTGAAAAGCAACACAAGGAACTTGCATGAATTTCTACTGAGAGATAGGAGCATTTTCGGGTGAATGTTGTCCCCATCCTTGGACTTTCCTGCTGTCTTTTGGGCTTTAATGGCAGCAATTACTTCGCTTTCAGTAATATCACCATTGAGACCATCAAATTCTGAATCATCATTTTCCATGTTGGCTAGAAAATCATCAGCTACTATGTCTTTAAGTTGATTTTGGATGCTTTGATAATGCTGCTCATCAAACTGCTCATTTTCAAGATGTTTACCAGTATGAAAGGTGTCGAAAAGTAACTTCTCTTTGTTGGAATTACTGGAGATTATCTCGGCATGGTTTCCATTGGTTTCATCAGAAAGCAGGTTTCCAATGAAATTTTCATTATCTGACAAGAAAAGGCGTTTATACTGCTTCCAAAATAACATACATTCTTTGGTGTTGAGCTTTTCTAACTTACTATGAATCCAATCATTTTTTTCTTTTGTAAGTGCTTTTTTGAAGTCTTCTTTAGATTTTTCAAATGCAATTTTGTTTGAGGAAGTTGACTTATACTTGTATTGGTCCTGGCATTCTCTAAGCATGTTAGACAGCTGGGTAAGGTTTGAACTCCAATATGGCTTAGAATGGAAGCACATTTGCTTAGATGGAATAAATAAGTTGGATGCATCATTGACAGCTTTCATCAGCACACCATACAGTTTAGTAGGGCTTTGAACACAGTCCTCTTGAACCCAGTCATCAAGAAATTCAGTCAGTTTTTTGTCAATGTGTGATGACCAGCGAGGCCAATTTGCGCATTCATAGTTGAATGTTCTGTGAGCAGGGTGAGAATCTTTAGAATATTGTTGAGGGCATACTATATGCTGCATAACTGGTAGGTGTCCACGGATTGGAGCACCAGTGAAGAGTTCATGGACATCAGAATCATCAATCCAAGAGTCTCCCAGCAATTTAACTGTGCTTCCAAATGCCAAGCATAAGTCAATCACACTTCCTCCTGTAGTTCCATCAGAGTTTTGCATCACGAATGTATTTGTTGGTGGTGCTGATATTGCACAATCATTCTTGTTTGCAAAATCGAACAGAATCTTACCACGTGGATTTTGAATCTTGTCTCCCCATTGATGACTGCGAGCATTGAAGTCACCAAACACAGCAAGTCCGCTTATTTTAGCTTTCTGACAGAACTTCCAGGCTCTTTTGATATTGTTCAACAGCTTAGAAAGACCATCTGTTGAAGCTATATCAGGTGTACAGTATGCTGAAGCCATGACCAGTGTTTGGTTTGAAATATTCAAGAGAGAATAAACAATACCCACTCCATCTTCTTCCAATTGTGCCAACCTCTGAGGACTGTAGCAATTTGAAATGCTGATTGAAACTCCTCTGTCTGCAGTAACAGAAAATGTTGACATTCCAGGAAATACTCCAATATCTAGTTCATTGGTACAGTTTATTTCTTGTAGGGACAGGATATTGATGTCATATTTTTCAATGAAGTGTGCTATGGATATTTCTGAATGAGAGCTGAGACCATTGACATTAATTTGACAAACAGGCACATGCTTGTAAAACATTGGTAGAGTTTCATTAAGTGCTCATCATAAATGAAATTATTTGTTTGCAACTGTGTGAAGAACATACCTCTAATAGAGGATGGCAGAGTAAACTTTTTGAGAGCTTATTATTTGGTCCTGTATCATCTGGCAGGCCCAACGGGCCTTTCTAGTATTTCAATGAAACAAATAAAACAATATTACAATGAAACAATGTTTCAATATGAGTGCACTGTGAAATGTGCATCTTTTTCAATCCTTTCATCAATTGATACACAAGCACAATATGGATTACTGCACATCAGCACATGAGTAAAACATCTACAGAGCTCCTGCAGACAGTTCATTTTTTATTTAATAATTTGACACATGAATCAGAAATTACAGTAGTTCTATTCAAACATGGACCTGCTATGCACATATCCTATATTTCACTTTCTCTGCCACGATCTCAGCTAACCCTTTTCAATGCCTTTTCGTAGGACAAAAAAGGCATTGGCAGGGGAAAAATGTAATTTGTAACAAAACACAAAAATTTTGCTTTACAGCAATACAGCAACACAGTTCCAATTCCACATACAAACTCTTCATTAAATTTCATTATTGTTGCATTGCTCTAACCAGATCCCTAGTTTTACGCGCGCGCGCCGCGTTTCGCGACACCCCTGGTTAGGGGAAGGTTTAGGATACAGAAAAATTGACGTTTAGATCTGTGACGTCACTCAGAGCCGTTTATATGGGAGACATACCTTATTTCGGTGGACGCGCGCGGCGCGCGCTTCGAGCGGCGAGTGTTGCTTAAAGTTAACACGTATATCATTGTCTGCGTTGCGCTTCCCCAGAGGCAGAACAGTGTCCCGTAGGGAAGCGCGGCGCGCGTACGCACACCTATGCGGGCTAAGGAGCGGCTGAGGACAAGGTACTTATGTAATCTAAATTTAATAAAAAATACTCAAGCTTGTAGAATGGATTAGAAACCCATACACATGAATACAATTAAACATAAACAATATACAGCTACAGATACACAATTGACAATACCTTGCAATGTACGTCTTTTTACATTGTGATATTGATAATACTAATACAATGTGTGATATGACTTATGAGCCAGCATTGTTACCCTGGTGTTTCGACCTTTTGAGGCAGAGCAGAGCGTATTACGCCGCGTTTGGGTCCTTGCTGTTCGTGACAGGACGCAACGGCAAATGTAATTTTGTGCCAAACTTAGTAAAGCAGTAAAGCACATTTGCTGCGCCTCAGAAGGTCGAGACACCACGGTAATGTAGAACTAGAACCTGAACCATCATTACATTCAATAATATTAATATTTAATAGGGATCATTAAGTTGATAACATGAATCAATACTCATATAAGTTTTACTATCGACCACGCAAAGGTATTTCCAATAACATTATTGAAAATGATACAAATTTGACAGAAATTTAATTGTTATTGAACATTTTCAAATTTAATGGTAAGAATGCTGGTGCTAAACACTATTCTCATTAAAACTTTAAGAATCAGAAATACCTACCACCACCTAAAAACTGTAACCATGATTCTTTATTCTGATGGTGCCAATGAAAATGTTGAGGCTAGTCTCCTAAATAAAATGATAATGGTGTCACTGATTAAAATAGTAACGCTTTTCACTTTCAAGTTAAAGCTAGGCCCGTAGACAGGGGGGGGGGCTAGGGGGGCTGCAGCCCCCCTCGGAAGAAAAGGTACCATTTCAAATAATAGTTAGAATAAAAGTTTTTGACTGATAATCATAATTATGTACTTTGGCTTGGTTAAATAGTGGCAGTTTAAGCTTATTCTGATTGTTATAGCTCGTTTATATTTGAGTGTATACTTTTTCGACGCTCTAATTTTGACAAATATCGTCCTGTACATTTCCTGTACATTTCTTTATTGTAAAAATCATCCTGCAGCACCCCAATTTCCCTAAAATTTTTCGCCCCTTAACCCCCTGGCAGGGGCTGCGCCTCCAGACCCCTGGCACAGCTTCGCTCGCAGCGCAAGGGCCCCTCCCGGAAAAAAATCCTGGCTACGGGCCTGTTTAAAGCTAGGGTTATAAGTATTGAATATACACTTTACAATGTTTATAGGTACAGATATAGGTATCTTTAGTAGTCTTTACATAGCGTTGTATAGTACAAAATTAATACATACAAAAACGTAAATCTTTGCAGAACTTAACAACCGTTTTAATTTTCTTTCATGAATAATATGTCAAAAATTTTGGCGAAAATTAGAAAAATTTTAGTTGCAACTAACACTGTAATACTAATATCAGTTTAGTTCAAAAAAGTATAACTATAAGTTCATTAACGCTTAATTCTACAGGAGGTGAATCCTAAAAATTGAACTGATTAATAAGGGGAATAACTCGTACATATTATATCGTCAGAAAAAATTATCCAGCGCTAGATACAAAGTGCATCATTTCAAGTTCATGAAATCAAGATATGAACCAAAAAAGAGCCACTGTAACATTATCAAAATATGAACCAGAAAATTGTAAATTAAAAACATCCACTAATTCGACAGTGGTGTCTGAATTAAAATCTTTGCTGTCATGTAAACATAATACAAAATGACGGATAACATACCAGCAAAACAAGGCATTCATATCAAGCAGTCCAGCTATAAGTATAATTGTGTTCGATGGGATGGAAATCAGGATGGACATCAAGCGATTCTCAGACGAATTTAATACCTAATTATTATTATGTCAAATTAAGACCCACATTAATAACATCGGTACAAATGTCATCTGAATGTCATCAAGTTAAAAATAATATCTAAGGGTTAATGAAATTTTGTCCAATATCGTATGTAAGTTACATACGAATTAATATAAAATGATACATAATTTCGTCAAATTGAGACTCATCAGCACGTAAACGTCGTATTCTCATCCTTCTCATCCCTTAGTTCTACATAACAGCAACAAATCCTTATCGATTCAGAGTTCCATAAACATTAAACACTACCTTGATCCTCTAAATTCCACAAAAGGAGGCCTCCAGACTCCTCTAATTTCCTCAAAAAGCACCTCCTCTACTCCTCCCAATCGTCCCCGGAGCTATCGCTGTCCTCACTCTCACTACACTGCATCACAGCACGCCTACTCAGAATGCTCATCACATCCATGGAGGCGTAGTGGTTCTCTGGCTTCGGCTCCACTGTAACCTGTGTTGGGGGATACGTTAGTAGGTAACGTGAAGTTATGTCGGTTGGTGGGGAGTTTCACAGTATTTTAAGGGTAGTTCTGCAGAAAGATATGTATACAGGAAGTAAGTGGTGTGTGGTTCCTAGCACTTTATCATTAGGACGAAGTGGCTGAGTGTAGATTTAGAATTTAGATTGTAGTGAGGGTCACAAGTGGCACATGACCTTTTAAAACGACACGAGAATTTTTAATAAAAGTTAAAAATACCTTTTTGAGTGTATTGATGGAGTATTGTTGAATAGAATCCAGTAAATTCTGGGGCTTGCCACTCGCCGCCGGGGCAGCCTTTTGAGGGATGGGTTTAAGCTGAGGCGGTGCGCTCATTGGAACGGGTGGAGCAGGAGCGCCGGGAGCCCGGGGCGCGGGTGGAGCAGGGGGCGGTGGAGGCGCAGCAGGCGCCGGAGGGGGCGCAGGCGCCAAGGGAACAGTGCGAATCTGAAGGAGATAAAATGTGTTTAGTTATCAGTTCATGCCATTACACACTTTTTTGAGCTAGTGGGGGCCAAGGCCCCCCCTAGATTTTTTCTAGGGGGGGCCTTTTGAAAACTACTGGGGGCCAAAATTTACATAAGCAAATTTTTCGATTTTCATAGCCGTAATTTTCACTTTTTGCATAAACATACAACTAAAATGGTGTTTTATTGATTGATTTAACTCTAAAAAAGGTGAATTTCAGGAAAATTTCTGTCTAACTGAACTAAATTTCAACTTCCTTTCGATGTTCAAATTTTTGAGAAAATTCTAGGTAGGGCCAAGGCCCCCCCTAAGATTTTTCTAGAGGGGGCCTTTTGAAAACTAGGGGGGCCTGGCCCCCCCCCCTGAGGGGGGGCCGTGTAGTCCCATGTATCAGTTCAAGCAGATGATCATTGTCTTCGCTATTATAATAGGACACTTTCATAGCACAGTACACGGATATGATAAATTTGACAGGCATCAGATGGGTTCAGGAACAAACTGGACTAAAGATACAATTTGAATAATCAAGAACCCAAATTCAACACTTCATGAAATAGGGGGGGGGGGCAAAATAACTAACAGGTTCATCGTAAAGGGGTTCCTCAGTTGACGGTTGACTACGGTAGGGTGACTGCGTTTCGTACTGAGGTGTGGTGTAGGGCGGTTCGTTAGCGAGGAGGGAGGACTGGTGGAAAGCTTGGAAGTCACTAGCGGGTGCTGTCCTGAAAGAGAATCGTTTGGTACACAGGTGTCGCGACTTCGAGAAATGAAAACCATTCTGAAATTTTAGAGTCGCTCGGCATCATATTAAGTTTTATGCACGTGGTCATACGGTATCATTCACATACAAATGGAGGTCGCGTTGCAATTTCAGGAGTTTTTCTCAGCTGCACTCTAAACGCACCTTAAATGTAGACTATAATACTTAACCATTTATGAATTTTCTTATGATGCATCATTGAGACATTGAGTACATTTATAATGTCGATTTTTTCTGTACGGGCTTCAATTCTTCATCGTCGCCATGTCGACATGATGTCAAGTAAACAATTAATCATCAATTTCTTGGCAATTTGTACTTTCATTCGACCAACCACTCAGTGATCCAAGAGAAAAGTTCGCCGGTTATGGGAGCCCGACTTTTAACCTCACGTGACTTTATCTCCTAGTCCTCACCCTAACCACAACCCTAACCTTGCCAAAGTCATTCTCACCCGCAACCCTCACCCAGACCCTAACATTTGCTTAGAATCCTACAGGAGAAAATTTACTAGGTGAAGTGTCGTGAAGTGACATGTCCTGAGTTGAAGAGTCCGTTCCCCAGCCACTTTTTGTTTAAAAACAATGGGCAATTTACGATTTTGACACTTAATGAAAGGACTTGATTATGATTTTCTACAGATAGATTTTCATAACTGAGTAACAGATGTTTCACTAAAGAAGACCATCAATTACAATTGCTCATGAGTTCCAAATTACACACAAATATTGTTCATCATAGGTCATTGCAACTATGGATTATGGACAAAACCAAAATAGATTAGCATACTCAAAACGTCCTAATATTAATAACTATTTTCATTTACTAGTTATAATACAATTCATAGCAAATTATGAGCAAAAGGTCAATGCCCAGTTGACAGATATACACTGAATCCCCCTAAATGTACTTTTAGAATTGGCTAGGGCGTTTACTTTGTGGGCCACATAAATGCTAGTTATTAACCGAGAAAAAGATATTCAGCTAAAAGTTCTTTCCCTTCCTTATTAAATAAATAAATAGTCTCAATGCTTAATAAATTCCATCTGCACCACTATTGTCCTTTAGTCACTTGATTCTGTAACTGGTACCACCACTACATAGGAGAATTCTTGAGTGCCTTGCTCATCGCCATCAATAGCACACCAGGCTTCGTTTCCACTTGCTTTGCCAGGAATATCGCCATCGTCAGTGTGACAGACAGCGCCCCATAACTCATCTCCGCTCAGATCAATCCCCAGGATAGCTCCTTCTTCAGCCGAGGGGGGTGCAGCCCCTGTCCACAGCTTAACAGTGTAGCCTGTGTTGGAAACCAGGAACTGGAATTCTTCATGTTCGATGACGTTTCCATCATAAGTGTGGTACCCTGCCTCAGTGCTGCCTTTCCCAGGGAATAAGTCATCATTTGAAAGGCGTGACATCACCAGGTTGTCATTGTCATCACTTACTGTTCCCAGGGAGAATAGAGCATCAGGAACAGCTTGGCCAATGTTGGGAACTGTGAAGTACCTGATGGTAGCACAGTCAGGCACATCGCAGTATTCTTTTGTTTGCTCGTCTGTAAAACACCACGGCTTCTTATCTCCATCCGGATTGCGACAGTAGTTGTGATTACCGACATCACTGAAGCCACTCACTTCGTTCCAGCTTAGACAGGTGCCTCCACTCATAGCAGTTTTCACTGTGCCATAATAAGACGCACCATTTTCTATATAACAAGATGGTACAACCACAACATAGGAGTAGTCGTCAGTACAGACTTCAGTGTCTCCAATATCACAGCAGGCCCTATCTTCTCTTGCTTTGCCAGGAACATCGCCATCGTTAGTGTGACAGACAGCGCCCCATCTCTCACCTCCACTCAAATCAATTCCCAGGATAGCTCCTTCTTCTTCCGTCGGTGGGGAACTGCCCTCCCACAGTGCAACAGTATATCCTTCGTTGGCAACTAGGAACTGATAATTGGTGTGGCTGATGGCGTCGCCGCCATAAGTGTGATAAGCCACGTCAGCATTACCTTTTCCCGGAAATAGATATCCGTTTGACAAGCGCATCAAGACCAAGTAGTTATATTCTGACTCGCCATTAACTGTTCCAACCTTGAACTGAGCATCAGGCGGGATTTGTCCATTACTTTGTACGGTGAAGTAGTTATCACGAGGGAACCTGGCATCATCACCACTGTATTCTGGTGCAGGTACAACCACAACATAAGAGAAATCATCAGTGCCTTGCTCATCACCACCAATATCACACCAGGCTCTGTTATCACTTGCTTTGCCAGGAACATCGCCATTGGCAGTGTGACAGACAGCGCCCCATCTCTGCTGTTCATTCAGATCAGACCCCAGGATAGCTCCTTCTTCTTCCGTGGGGGGTGAAGTTCCCGTCCACAGCGCGACAGTATATCCTTCGTTGGCAACCAGGAACTCATTATTAGTGTTACTGTTGGAATCGCCGCCATAAGTGTGAAAAGCCACGTCAGCATTGCCTTTTCCTTGACATAGATATCCGTTTGACAAGCGCATCAAGACCAAGTAGTTATATTCTGTCTCACCACTAACTGTTCCAAGCTTGAACTGAGCATCAGGCGGGTTTTGTCCATAACTGGGAACTGTGTAGTAGTTATCTCGAGGACAACTATCATCATCACCACTGCATTCAGGTACAACCACAACATAGGAGTAATTGTCAGTACAGAATTCATAACCACCAATATCACAGCAGGCCCTCTCTTCTCTTGCTTTGCCAGGAACATCGCCATCGCCAGTGTGACAGACAGCGCCCCATCTCTCATTGTCGCTCAGATCAATCCCCAGGATAGCTCCTTCTTCAGCCGTTGGGGGTGAAGTTCCTGTCCATAGCTCGAATTTGTAGCCCTTGTTTGGCTGGATGAAGTAATAGTCAGTATAGGTAATAACTTTATTACCATATGTGTGGTGGGCTTCACTGTCACTGCCTTTCCCAGGGAAGTGATTGCCACTTGAAAGAACCATCAGCACCAGGTAATCGAAGCCGTCTCCAATAGTTCCAACCTTCAGCAGGCCATCAGAAGGATTCCCTACATCCGATGCCGAGATTTTCTGGTATTTTTCAACTGGACCTGGGCATGGTATATCCAGTAGTTGGATCGATGAGGCCTGGTTATTGAAGTCACCTAGGTCAGGGATAGCATCTCCATCACACACCACTTTAGAGTCGCCAGTGTACTCGTCATCACCATACAGCTGCCACACCCCTTTCACCACCCGGACACTCTCAATGTTGTCATTCCATACGGAGGAGAACTCTCCAATACTTTCAATGGAAGAAGATACACTTATCGAGTTACCTAGGTACTCAGTGTTGGAATAAATGATGATTTCTGGGCACTTCTCATTGGCGCAATGAGCCAGCTGCTCAGCTTCATCTGTGCCACAGACATCAGCCCCTCCATTCTGGGGAGCCACAGGACCTGGATCTGGTGATCGCCCCCACTCCACAGGAGGTGGAACATTCACTCCACACTCCCCACTCCTCCCAATACCCGTCCACTGGAACAGGGCACTCCTCAGTGCCACACTCGTAGCTGTCAGTGTCTCCGTAAGAGTTATCACACTCGGCTCCCCCGTTAATAGGGCCAATACATGTCCTGGTCCGGGTCTCAGTGCCGCCACCGCATGTCACCGTACACGCTCCCCACTCACCCCACATTCCCCACTCTCCGTCAGATGAGCATGTGATGCCATCCCCGTCAAATCCTTCCTGACAGCTGCAGGAAAACGTGCCAGGTTCGTTGGTACACTCCGAGTAACTTCCGCAGTTGTTGTTTCCATCATTACACTCGTTGTCATCAACACAGACGATTCCATCACCAGAGAACCCAGGGTTACAAGCACAGGTGTAGTGTCCTGCAGTGTTGCTACACTCAGCATTAGGATCACAGTTGTGTGTCCCATCTTCACACTCGTTAATATCAGCACAGGAGTTGCCATCTCCCTCGTATCCGTCGTTGCAGGCACACTCAAATGTCCCTGCAGTGTTGGTACAGGTCGCATGCACATCACAGCTGTGTGTTCCTAGAGTGCACTCATCCACATCAGTACAAGTCCTCCCATCCCCCGTGTACCCCGTGTTACAGGCGCAAGTGAAGGCCCCCAACGTGTTAGTACACTCGGCTTCCTCCCCGCAGTCGTCCGTCTCGTTCTCACACTCCGACACGTCCGAGCAGGTCACTCCGTCACCCGAGAATCCGTCGTTACAGGCACACGTGAAGCTTCCCGCGGTGTTGGTACACTCGGCATTGGTGTCGCAGTTGTGCGTCCCATCGTCACACTCGTTTACATCAGTACACGAGTCCGTGCCAGTGAAACCCGCGTTACAAGTACACTCGTACGACCCTTCAGTGTTCTCGCACGAGGCATTATCATCGCAGTTGTTGTTTCCATCAGTGCACTCGTTGTCATCAACACAGACGATTCCATCACCAGAGAACCCAGTATTACAAGCACAGGTGAAGTGTCCAGCAGTGTTGCTACACTCAGCATTAGGATCACAGTTGTGTGTCCCATCTTCACACTCGTTAATATCTGAAGGAAATAAATCCCTTTCATCCTCTGTAGAAAATCAGTAAAATCTCAAACTTATATTTTATAAACTGTAAATTTAGAGTTCACGACTTTCAATAAGAAGTCTGTAATAAAACTTGCTAAATGGCATAAAAATAGGCCCCTGCGCCTCAACAGAAGAAATTCGGAAGTTAGCGTCAATCAAATATTCGGTGTCCGACCTCTGATGTCCTTCGATAACTTCAAAATTTGGCAATACATGATTTTTCAAATAAATTTAAAATCGTATTTTCTAACCTTCACAACCAGATTCTCCTTCCACAAATCCATCCCTGCAGGCACACTCATACGAGCCAACGATGTTAGAGCAGTCCGCATTAGGATCACAGGTAGCAGTGCCCAGTGTACACTCGTCATCATCTGCACAGGTGTTCCCATCACCAGAGTACCCCTCATTGCAGCTGCAAGTGTAGCTGTCATCAGTGTCAGTACATGTAGCGTTCTCATCACAGGTATGTGAACCGTTCTCACACTCATTCACTTCACATGCTTCCTCATTGCAAGCCTGAGTTAGCGTATCAGTGATATCAGTGCCAATCACCACTCCATCCCCATCGATAACTTCCGCCTCAGTCGGACATGGATCAACGCCATTGGATGTGCACTCCCGGCTCTTGGTCTGGACTCCACCCCCACAACTCTCCGAACACGGCCCCCACTCGGCATCCCAGTCCTCCCAGTAACTGTCGAACTGCGCCTCATTGACCTTGGCCTGGTCCACACTACACTCAGTCCCGTCATCTCCTGTTAGTGTGATGCCTCCCTCGGCCAGCAGGTCCGTGTCACAGTGCTGGGCCAGTGTTGCCACTCTCTTCCTACACTTGGTCTGGACTCTTGTCCACTTTTTGCTGGTCCTATCAACACCATCTTCAATACAGAATCCTGAACATGAATGTTAAGCTCCGTGATTTAGAAGGATTTGGATAAGAGAAGCAACGTTTTAGTCGATTCATATTCATGTTTTGTAATAAGGAAATTAATTTTGTCTGCATTTATAGAATAGAATAGATGAATTAACCTATCAAATGTATTATACTGATCTGTAAACCCGGAAGGTAATGTATTATAGGTGAGTCAGTAACCCTATTCTTGAGTTTGGCGCTCAAACTAACCTTGTCCGATGCACTTTCTCTGTATGAAGCTCCACTTTCTCGTACATTTCCTGCAGCCCCTGATGTCTTTAAAGGTCATCTCCTCCCCTTCGACCTTGCAGGTATCCTCTGCAGACGACACAAAGACGATGCTGACAGCGAAGAGCAGTAGAGCGAAGAAGCAACGCATCTTAGCGATGTCAAAGTACTCCAATCAACTAAAGAGGTATTAGTATGAGCGATAAACTTGGTTTGGAATATGGTGAAACGATATCCCAAGTACTCGTGTCTCCTACTGCTGGCAAATAGAATGATTTCCTGCTCCACGTGTGGCTGGTTAAAAGACGCTTCGGTGCGCTTCTGCGGTACTGAGGAGTGCCTCTCCGGATTTTGCCCGTGGCGCATGCACATAATGTGGTGTTGTCCACGGAAAACTATTCTGGCCAATACAGATAATCTGCCCCTGCTGAACCTGTCATGTTTTAGACACCTGCCATGTTTTTCCCGTAAAATGGTATTCCGGGAAACACAAATGATCTGCCCCCTGCTCCAGCTGTCAAGTTCAAGATATTCTGCAGAAAAATCCATCGTGTTTGCTGTCAAGTAGTCAAAATCCTTCACTATAGTAAGTGCTCTGTCACTGTGTAGAATCTCACCACTCTCATTCAGGTTATAAATAGTTTTCTTTACTTATGCTTTAATATCAAAGATTTAATATGATTTTTTGGCCATAACTCCGCTTCTGGGGCTCAAAAATGAATCTAAATCCATTGTCACACCTATTGCCCTGATAACAACCGAAATATCCGGGAAGTTTCATTTAATTGACTCAAAAACCCCTCGGAGAGGCGCGCCTTTCTGTAACGTTGAGTGTAATTACGTGAACTTGCATATATGGGCATACGCGAGCAAAACCAGGCGCATGCCCATGTATGGGCATATGAAAGTCGGTGATAACTCAGTCAAAAATTTTCGGACCTATACCCCCATTTTCTGGGCTGAGGAACACGATGAGAAGGCTTAGAAATATGTAACTCAAACAGGAAAAGAGATGGGCAACATTTTATCAAAAATCATGATTTTAACAGGTAAAAATGGCTGTGGCCTGTGCACGTGCTTAAAATTATTTTTTCCGTCTGAAATTTTTTTCTGCCAATTTTGAATGTCCTAAAGGATAGCTTTTGACCCCGAGCAATACGCAGTTCTCTAGTTGGGAAATTATGAAACGCCCTAACCCGGGGTACTCCCGAGAGTCTCCTGCAGTAATTCGCTCATATGCCCGGAAGTAGCTGGGACCGAATTTTCTCCGACCAAACAACGTGACCAAATCATCAGAGTATGGTTTGATCATTCTTCATACCCTCAATGAATCATATTCATCCAGGTTTGCCCAGTGCCACAAGGCAGTAGCCCGTCACCCGTGCGATAGGCAGAGGGAAGATAAGACGAGTGAGATCGATCGTTATGTGATCTTTTTGATCGATATGCTGTGGATCATGGATTGGATTGAGCGATCAAAAAAGGCCCGCCGCGCGCGTAATAAGCAATTCGATCAATAGATAATTCAAATTTGGCGCTGCGGCTGTATGTAAAATTGCAAATATTTTCGCGCGTTCCAGAAAGTACATCCAGTTCTCCTTCCTAGAGCTAGTCATTGACACATGATTGGGTAAATGAGCCGGTAAACAAAGAAAATAATAACAAAGTCTCACTTAAGCCACACACGCCTGATAATGCACACTAAAATACATTCCTCACAATCAAGGGGCTCCAAACATTTCTCACTAACTCAAACAATCAGTGTTCAAACATCTTTGACGGTTTAATGCATGTACCATTTTCGTGATCGGTGAGCCATGATGATAATAATAATATGCAAATAAAGGCATAATTGAATCGGATTGCATATTTAGAGAACATGCCGCAAAGAGGGGTTGATTTGCAGGTTAGTACACTTCAATTAGAGGAGATGGTATTGCGTTCGCTTTACAAACAATGTACCAACTATACAAGGTAGGTGGATATCAAATTCACAGGATCGTATTCTTCTATTCTCGATATTACTAAAAAGGAAGTTGAATTTGAGACACACTTCGATATCCTTGGAGCCACACAAACTGAGTTTAGGGTCACACAGAGGAAACTATAAATCAGGTTTTCGTCAATTGGTTATTAATTACATTATTCAGTAATATAATTCGTCACTGGTCACAACATTATGTTAGTATGTTATGACGAACTGACACCTGTTCATAACAACACTGTGTGATGACGAACTGACGCTTGTTCGTCACAACACTGTGTCATGACGAACTGACACCAGTTCGTCACAACACTGTGTCATGATGAACTGACACCTGTTCGTCACAACACTGTGTTATGACGAACTGACACCAATTTGTCACAACACTGTGTCATGACGAACTGACACCAGTTCGTCACAACACTGTGTCATGACGAACTGACACCTGTTCGTCACAACACTGTGTTATGACGAACTGACACCAATTTGTCACAACACTGTGTCATGACGAACTGACACCTGTTCGTCACAACACTGTGTTATGACGAACTGACACCAATTTGTCACAACACTGTGTCATGACGAACTGACGCTTGTTCGTCACAACACTGTGTCATGATGAACTGACACCTGTTCATAACAACACTGTGTGATGACGAACTGACGCTTGTTCGTCACAACACTGTTTCATGACGAACTGACACCTGTTCGTCACAACACTGTGTTATGACGAACTGACACCAATTTGTCACAACACTGTGTCATGACGAACTGACGCCTGTTCGTCACAACACTGTGTTATGACGAACTGACACCAATTTGTCACAACACTGTGTTATGACGAACTGCCACCTGTTCGTTACAACACTGTGTTATGACGAATTTCAAAAAGTTCCTTATTAAATTGTCTAGTCGAAACAGGGTTTTATAGACAGAGGTTTACCCATATAATCAGTTACAAGGGCGTTGGCAGGATCTTCTTTTGTTTACAACATGATTCAATTTTGAAATATGAGTCGGCTACAAATGGGAGCAAGGCTATTTTCTGACTTCTTCGGAGATCTTATTATTAAAACTGGATTATTGAGCTACTGAGTGGCGCTCTGCTCGCCCATCACGCACACCTGACACCCTTCAGTGCTGGGTTTAATGTTAGTGGCAATAATGATAAAATTATATCTAAATTGGGTAGTATCTGCATTCAAGGAATACTGTGTCGCTATATGATGAGATTAAAAATGCATGAGTTGACAATTTTAGTATAAGATTGAAATGCAAAGCTAATGACATGATTTGAATATTCAAAATGCAAATATTGGAGCTTGATTGGGGCATTTTATCTTTTAAATCTTAGATACATTCACGATCTAACCCACTCAGTGCCTAGATGAAAACCAAAATTCAAACTGCGCAGTGCACGGCGCGTCAAAAATCAAACCGATTTTTACGCGGCGAAATGCGCGGCTCAGCAAACTTGATAAATAAACTTACTGGTAGGGAGTGTCGTAGGGTAGAGGAGGTGCTAGATCAAACTCCGGGGGCGGAGGAAGCCGGTCTGTTTGCTCTATGTGTACTGGCTGATAAGGGAGGATCAAGTTACTGGTCAGATACACACAGTACATGTTATGATGTATAATGTATACATTATGTACATTGTACTTCAGTATATTTGTGAATACTCAATAGTTTGATAGCTGATCCATGCAAAGTTTTGAAATTTACTGATAAGGACATGAGAATTCAATAATTAATTTAGTTACATGTACTATTATTGACAGGGTCTAATATTCTAATAGTGTTAACAATGGGATAAGAGAGAAATAGAGCGTGTTATTCAGAGCCGATTAAATGTAAGTTTAACTGATTCTTATAGGCCTATCGATGCTAAACATATGGTGGCTAATCAGGTCATAACATTTATTAGCAGAATGTCATATATATCGAATGGAACTATGATAGCAGGACATGAAGGGACTATAAATGTAACAACCAAACCCAGTTACATTAGGCAAGCTCCCAATTCCTTCGTTCAAAGTTCCAGTACTTTTACTTCCAGTGTTGCAGGTGAAGTTATTTTCATGTCAAAGTGAGTTTACACAGGAATGTAAACACAGGTTGACAGCTTTTCACCGTGTTATTGTAAATATTATGATATTATATTATCTACTCAAGTTTCACATGTACATTATATACATGTATACAATACACACTTCAATCTCAGTAGTATTCAGTTACCTGTAAAGGAGGAGGTTCAACTTCCTCTTGTCGATAACTCTGACCGTCTGAAACACAAAGAAATATTTTTAAAAGATATTAACAGTAATAGTTTTCCAGATCCCCGTGAAATCAGGGACCCCGTTGTCTGAACGTAAGAAGCATTTGCTCATTTATATTTTTATATACGTCATCCTTCTTTATCATGTCCAAAATGAATAAATTCATAGATAATGTATGACCTTTAAATATTTTAGCGCTGCATTATACATCACAATAAACAAGAGGATTAAGGATGTTAGCATTTAGGATGGAAGATATCAGCACAAATCGCAGTGATATGGAATTCGTAGTAAACTAATGATTTAGGGAGTCAGGGGGATAAAGCTGTGACTGCCACACTAAAAAGCTGGTCAGTGATCGTTATCTCCTTTTCAAGTTGTATAAACAGCTAAACGTTTTATAATTCATACAGAACCAAACAGAGAGTTAATTCTACAGAAAACAGCGCCGTGTTAATGATTATGAAGTGACTTCTGCGGAAGTTTCGGGCTTCTGGGGGTGATATGGCTTGCTTCATATATTTGGCGAAAAAATGTGGAATTGTGGATTGTACAAAGGGCACAAGAACCGAATAAAACGATCGGGTTCCAACTCAAAGTTTCATGCACTAACGTACCATCTTCAGGAATTATCGATTGTGTATATTTTGTACATACGGTAAAAACATGTGTTGTGAACATATTACAGTGCATTACAGTATAACTCCACTAATTCGAATATTTGCTATAATGCTACACGTAAGGAACATAAACCTAGTAAACGGAACATACGAGTATACGACCTTAGCCATGGGATATTATACAGTTCGTAAAGATAAGGTTTTTTTCAACCATTTTTCTAGAGGGGGTCGAAATTTCAATCACTCTGTAGAGGCTAGCATATAGAAATAGCAAGAGGCATCATTATCATGACTCAAAGTGAGTTCTCTTGAGCTACAAGAACTAAAATCAAACTGTCGAGCGAGACATGTATTATATAGGTATATTGGTAAGAGTGAATTTCTATAAACTTACCGTATGCGACATTTTCGGTGCTTGTCGCGTCTGTTGCATCAACTTTCCTAACTCTACTTTCAGTTACCACCCTGTTACCTGGAACAAAATAGGAGATTATTCCCGCCATGGACAGGGCGGTAACCCCCTGCATATCAGGAAAAGAAAAAGAAATAGAGAGTCGGGACCTATCTAGAACAATTTGTCGTTAAATTTTAAAATTTTAGGTCTAGGACGACCGTTCTTAATATTGATACGCGCTACTTAAATGGCGCGCAACTGAGACGTTTCTGGCCAGGGTTACTGCTCCAATTAATCTGATCCACGATAAGAAAAACACAAGGAAATGTTTTCCTTTGGGTAAGAACACCGGGCAAAAAGGTGCAACAGTATCACTATGCGCCATTAGATTAGCGCGTATATTACCAATTACTCGTCAAGTGAGTTCCTAAGAAACAGCTCGGCAACATTGCGTCATATTATCATTACCACTGAAATGAATATTCACGATACTGCACCATAATATTATGAAACTGAGTAACTGGTGGCTAATTAGTAATTAAATAGAAGGCATGAGGCAAGAGGCAAGAGGAAACTATAAAAGCATAAAGGCATCTCTAAGCATCACTGCAGAAATTTGCTTCGCCACTAGCTGGACGTCTTATTACGTGTATTGTAATATCGTTTATATATGATATATCTTAACCCTGTCTCTTTGCAACCCTTCCACGTTACTGTCAAGATATCTTGGCATGTCAAGCTTGGTACTTTCAAGGAATTTACGTGAAAATTCGATCATATTTACTCTATTTGTCTTTTTATGCTCCAATGACGACCTCCAGCTTCAGTAAGAATGTCTCGAAATGGGCTAATGGTTGGCCACAAATGAGTTCTTAGCGTCTAATTCATATATGGCCCCATTAATAAGTTAATAATCGTTATTTCGCAGAATCTAAATACATTTTTCAGTAGAGGGAACAGTAGACAATGAGATTGACCTCACAAACTTTATTCGTGTTGGTAGATTGAACTTTCTCTGAAATTCTAAAAGCCTTCATTGTTGGAATAGTTCTCAGAAAGGCGCCGATATGAACAGTTCCAGGGCAACAACCCTTGCTTTGGCAAGTGACACTGGAAGATATTCATACGCCTTTTTCCTGACATTAGTCGTTTTAACGTCCCTTACAGGCCACGTTTTAGTGCTGGTCGGGTCAGTGAGGTTTAAGGCATTCAACAAACTAAATCCCTTCTTGGTGAGTCTAATCCAGCAACTTTCAGTGAGCGACGTGACCTTGTGTCTTGCTGTGACGATCCCCGGACCCTATCCATGGTTGCTAATGACAACGTGCTCGGACCCCATCACTTGTGCACGTGGAGTGTAGCGTTAGGGTTTTACTCCAGCTCCGTAACTCGGACTCTGACTGCCACCATGGCACTAGCTCGGGTAATAATAATGAAGTGCCCGGGAAGCCGATTGCCGCGTTTGATGATCGTTCAAAAGTTACCAATCGTAGTTGGACTCACGATTTGGACTTTTACAACTCCACTTGCTTTTTACATAGCATTTGTGGAACGCAAGAACATCTTCTTCGACCGCAGAGTGTTTGCATGTGTATTTAATCACAGTACTGAAGACCGTTCTCCTTATCAGCCACTCTTTATCACAGTCTACATAACGCTACCCCTTCTTCTGACTGTTGGTTGCACAGTGATCATTGTATCGTGCCTGGCTCATGCCAGGAAAGTAGCCCTGAGAGCGGGAGCCCAAGCGACGTGGCAAGGATTTATCACTGTTGTTATGACTTCCGTGTTGTTCTGTCTCACCAACCTACCCTTGCTAGCCCAGAACATCGCTGTAAGGATCAAGCCTATGGAGGAGCTCCCCAGTTTCTTCTACAACGAGTTGTACAGGATGATGTGGGATCTTCGGGCAGCTAATCTTTGTAGTAATTTCTTTGTGTATTGCCTTACGGTGCCGAGTTTTAGGAATTTTTGCACAAACTATAATACGCGGTGTATACTGCCAGGAAGAGAATGATTCATCGAGAGAATAATCAAGGGCAGAAATACTCTGAAACTGACTAACAATTATGAATTTTGATAATGCTTCAAAAGAATAGTGGGAATTTTGAATCTTTCTCTTGTTAATTCAATAATTTGGAGTCACAGTTTATTCATGTCTCGCAGTGAATAGGTATGGGAAATATATGATTAAATAGTGAATTACGTGAGTTCACGTGGACGCTTTACGTCGAAATTAGGGAATTTAAAGAAATTGATATTTATACGCGATTTTTTACTTGATTATAGTGAAACAAGTTCAAATACGATAAATGCACGTGAAATTGAAGCCAGTTGCTGTATTTCAGCACGTGAGTTCACGTCGATGAGTTGTAGAAATAAAGAAATACGTCGATGTTGTTTATTCCAAGTTAGAAGAACGTTGTTTCGGACTGCGTGAGATTTAGTTACGTTGGTTCCAACTGACATAATGGACTGACCACACCCAATCAGTAGTAAGATTGTTATGTTCATTGTCTCAAAGTTTTAAAATGGAGTCCGAATTATTTAGCATTTATCATTTTTCGCCGAAAAATTCACTCTACAAAAGACGTAAAAACGGCATCTCCTATAATGGAGCAACACACATGGTATTATTTAAAAACCTTTCTCAAATTTGAAAAAAAAAACTCATCAAGATATTAGTTGCATAAGTCTCCTTTACTCTTTAGTCTCATCAATGAAAGCCATCAAACCTGATATAGTTATTTTCTAAATTAGGTCTTTTGTTATGTTGATTCTCTCCAAGTTTTACAACGTCTATTAGTCCAACATATAGTAGTCCGACTTATTTAGCATTTACCTATCATTGTTTTTATCTAGATATTAGTCTTCAAACATTAAAAAAGTCGCTTATTTAGTCACGTTATTCTCAGCATTCAAAGCAACTTGAATTGAAACGCGTTTGAAGAGTACTAAGGTAGTATGGTGAATTATATTGCTAAAGAGCTAGTACAAAGATTAGGAGGCCACCTGGGTGTTCAGTCGGAAAACACGCGTTATCCGACCAAGAGGAACCAATCACAAAGCTTTGCAGTTTAAGAAACCAATCATGGTAAAGCAACGCGGTAATTCAAAAAATGAGACGATGGACCCTTTTTAAATCCCCTGCGGACTGAATGAAATCATACTTCAGCAAGTTATCTCTCTAGTTGTCTCTCAACCAGAATCATGTATTCCGCTCTGTCCATTTTGCTGGTCGGCGTCCTAGTAATGGGCTTTGCAACGGTGCAACCTCGATACCTCAACATTGCACCGGTCGGGGACGTGGTGTGTGTGCCGGATGAAATCTGCCAGGTCTCCTTCAAACTGACTAACGGAAACGGCACCATCACCTACTTTACTGATGACCAAATCCCTGTGGCAGCCGGCAGTTACTCCATCAAGATATGCAAAGTAGTGGACGGCGATGGAACTCTCAAACTGTGCAGAAAAGGAAAGCGGAGGAGCACAGGCCTCTTCACCAGGAACCTCAACCCGGAACGAGACTTGGTTACGGACGGCAAGTGGGCCAAGTTCGGCGGCCGAGCGGGAACGTGGGTTGCAACTCTGAAAACCCGAGCAGGAACCGAACAGTCTGCCCCTGTCAACGCCACCTTGGAGAGCGGTGACGCAGCAACAGTCTATTGTCCCGGGTGTTCTATTTAATATGGGCAATATCTATTGAATCAATTGTGGGAATTTTGAAGCAAAATGAAAATGCAAAAAAGTATAACATTATTTTAGTAAGTATTATTCATGAGTTCCAACATGCTTATTACCTTCGTACTATCTTGACGTACTGACTAGTGACGAAAACAATTGAAATTGCAACAATATTGCAACTTTATCAAATCAGATGAATGTTGCAGCGCGTTAGAACGTTCCTTCAATAAGATTGAGGGAGCTACAGTCTTACAGTATAAAAATGATCACTCAGCCGCTTTTAAAATCCGACTTTATCAACATTTTTTCAATCGTCAATGCCTTTTCAAGGTTTTGTGGATCAGAAAATGGATTTGTGGAAGGCAAAATATGATTAATGCAACAGAGGGGAGTCAAAAACTTTCAGTGTATATACTGATTATAAGTCCAAATCCACTTCCAAATCTGGAACTCAGCATCTTTCAATTATCAACTTATCTCAGTCACCCTTTTAGTATGTCTCCCTTCTCCTACGGTGCAAAATATCACACTGAAATCATGGTTCTCGCAGTCTTCTCTCAACAGAATATCATAGACTTAATCCATGCCTTTCTCATTCTTCGCTTACAACGCAGAATATCGCTAATCGCACTCAAACCTTGCTTCTCCCTTTCTTTTCGAGCTAACCGCTATTACAAGATGCGAGAAAAATATTGGTTGAATTTCATACCTTCCTGACAAATTACAGAAAATAAACTACTTACCGTAATTCGAAAATCACTACAAGCTTACAAATCAAAATTAACGAAATGTTCTCCCCAGCCCCTTTCCCAAACTCACCTAGCGCATCGACCTTGTACTCCTTCACAATAACAGGTCGGGGTTCCTTCTTAACACTTTGTTTCTTGTTCTTCTTCTTAGTTCGGGCCTGGTATACAAGTGTTATGAACACTTCTAGCATGTCATGTCGCTCCCCCTATGGCCCTGCGTGAACTAGTTAAAATTGTAGAAGGAGACATTACATGCACTAGTTAGAACAGTGATGAATGATGATTATCGGCATTCGACAGCCAAGATGATCAAGGAGATGTTACCAATATCGGCGCTTCCAGTGACGAACCATCGTTCGTCGGAGTTTGCGTCGAACGCTGGCAAGCTCTACGAGTGCTAGCTGGCGTTTAGCCAACGTTTTCTCAAGGAACCCGCAAGCGTCCGTCGGCGTTCTCAAGGTTCTAAAGGTTTAAGATCCAGATTCAAGAACCAAATGTAAATTTCTAAGTATGCCTAGTATGTCTAGTACGATGCAGTGACCAGTCTTGTAAATCTAAACAATATTTTCATTGTAATGTACAAAATGAGAGAAGGGCCTAAGGACGTTTAAACTCACATGAATTTAGACACTTATGATGGCACTTTAGATACTTTACACTTATAGTAGACTAAAGAAGAATAAAATTTAATACAGTAATTACTTGGATTAAGTACGTGTATTAATTCAAGTATACTATGGAGAAGCTCATTTTCTTTAATATTGTTGGCATACATATACTTTAAAGATTCAACCTATTTTAACAACAGCTAACAGTTGCATGGGCTGCAACGCGGAAACTAATAAATTAATTTGTAACGAAAAGTTAACTTTAAATTCATTTCAGTATACACCCTTTCAGAATACATTCATGTGGATTGTGGCTCACGTGATTGATGTTATTTAGATTTTATTATGTAATGCTAGTGATACTTACACTCATACAGTTCCAAAGAATCTGCCTGGGATATTATACGCCTTCACGCATTACGGTTAATTTTCGGGTATTCATGTACACAGAGTATGAAGCTATATTCTTATATTAGGACAAAGGAAAACTTCAGAGTCATGATTTCAATCACTGGAAGTGTGAATGGGCACTGAACGGCGATGTCAATGCGTATTGCTTTAAGTGTAGTGGTGGGAGCTATTTAGCCATATTAGGTTCTTAGCATCCCGGTGTCAACTATTCCACCATACCTTTTGTACGAGCAAATTCCCAAAAACAATCTAATATAAGTGCGATTTGAAATTTTCAATTTCTAATGCGGTTGGTCCCAAAACAACAAACTTGTACATTGTACAGCAGTGAGTCTAATACTTAAATAAGGGAAATCGATCACACTGAATCACATTAGCAGATCAATATTTCAATAAATACTAAATATAGACAAGATATCTGAAGAACTACAATACAAGTGTACAATGACCTAACGAGATGAGTGTATCTCATTCAGAGTAGCGTGAGTATTTTGATAGCGCGTAACTTAGAAACAAAAGGACCTGCAACTGTGGTGAGCACTGGGCATGCCAATGAACAGATGCAGGAATGTAAATAACAAGAACCTCAGGGGACACAAAAAATACGAAAAATGTTAATTGGTCATCTCAAGTTTCGGATCAAAGGCAGAAGCCATTATATAGCTACATATAAAGTTAATGATTTTAGGCTAAAGAGGCATATGTTTCTGAGGAATAGTTGGAGCCAATTTATTAATATTAAAAGTAATTGCCATTATATGAATTATGCCTAATTATTCGTACTATTTATTTTCTTTATTATAACATAACCTGAAGGTAAAATGTAAGTTGAATGTTCAAATCATTATTCGATCTACGTTTTACGATATTTTTATTGGATTATTCAGATGGATCTTTACTCGTTATCGGATTGTTTGATGTTTGATGTTGGATAGAAATGTTGCGGTGTTTTGCAACTAACCCGGTTATTAGCTTCGAACTCCTTCTGCATCTGAGCTATCCACACTCTACCGAAGTAGTGCGGGTCCGTGTAGAGAGTGGTGCAGTCCTTGCCGTCCTCTCGCAGGTTCTTAAACAGCACAAGAGGGGGAGTGAAGCGTTAATACCGGGTGGTCCAAAAAGAACGTTACAAAGTTAGCGCGCTGTAACTTTGGTTGTGTTTGGAATTTCTTAATGAAACTTTGGGATGTCATAGGTATGTACGATAGAATTTTGCATCAAAAATTTGATATGTCTACCTCAAAAAATGTCCGAGTTATCAACGAAAAACCGGTTTATTTGCCATATCTCAGCTTCTGAGAGTCAAAAATGTTAGCTACTCCAGGATCATATTGTCCAAATATTGCCCGTAATATCCTGAAAGTTTCATCAAGATTGCTCAAAAAACCTCGGAGATATGCGCCTTTTTGTATAGCAAAAAGTGTACATAAAGCACAATTTAAGGGTACATTATGCAAGCTTGCATAGTTTTACATCTCCAAATATGGAGATAAGCACAGTGTTTGTTTACATTTCATCTGCACAGTGTGTAATGTGTATAAGCTTGCGTATACACACTTTTTGGCGATACAAAAAGGCGCATATCTCCGAGGTTTTTTGAGCAATCTTGATGAAACTTTCAGGATATTACGGGCAATATTTGGACAATTTGATCCTGGAGTAGCTAACATTTTTGACTCTCAGAAGCTGAGATATGGCAAATAAACCGGTTTTTCGTTGATAACTCGGACATTTTTTGAGGTAGACATTTCAAATTTTTTGTGCAAAATTGTATCGTACATACCTATGACATCTTAAAGTTTCATCAAGAAACTCCAAACACAACCAAAGTTACAGCGCGCTAACTTTGTAACGTTCTTTTTGGACCACCCGGTACTTTAATAGTAGTGGGTAGTTTCTTAGATCCTGAAAGTGCAGAATGTGATCAATCCGTGACTCTTTAGTTAATAGACTACTTACTTAGTTAGTCGGCAAAAATATGGAGAACGGGAGGAGGGAAACATTTAGTATCATGCTCGAAGATTTGCAAATATTAATTAATATTTCGGTTGAAAAATGTTTTTTCATTTCGTAGTTTTATTTTATCAATCAACCATTATTTGAGCATCATAACTTGCATAAATTGCTGCAAAGTACCGCAATATAAGAAACAAGATACTAAAACATTCGTTCTCGCACTTCTCAATTTCCCACAATAATTATACTCACTGAAGGCACCACTAAAATGAGGTTGTTATAATTCATAAAAGGCCAAACTTTCAAAATTTTTACCCCTTTGGGACTTGGGATGTTCCGTCAACTCATGAATAAAGTGGACATTTTGTCATTTCCCCTCAAAGAATGCCATTCTTTGCGAGTGACACAGCATGTAAGTTGACTAGACAGACAACTACAGCTACGAATACTGCACATCATACTTATACCTTATAGAGCATGGCATGTTAAACACTTTAAGTTAACAAGTTCATATAAAGAAAATCAGTGTGTGAAGGTGAGTGAATGTGAGTGTATTGGAAATGTCAGTGCTCTATGGAAGACTGGGTTGCGAGTCACTGAATTGAAGCACACAGTAAAAACACTACACTTCCCATAACAATACCTAATAACCCTTGATATACTGTGATACTGGTGATAATAATAATAATACCCAATAATAACGCGGATAATGTCATTCTCTCTCATACAGTACTGCTTCGGTGTACGTTGATTGGCCTTGTCACCAGTCGGCATGAAGTGCACATATTACAACATATTACGTAATCTTCGCAGTAGCAGCTAATTTTATATCATATGCAGTTTACAGGCTACAAAGAAGCGCTCTCAAAGCAGTTTTAGGGCTTTGGCGACAGGAAATAAACGTGATTTTGCATTGAAATTAGCAGGAGATTGAAAGATGGTGTCGTGCATCTCTATGAAGTGGTGAAAATCTAACAGTGGTATGATTTAAGTGTCAGACGGCACACTCTAGTGAGACGCATGCGGAGAAAAGTAATGAAATAGTACCCTGTTTGATTTTTCCGATATTGTATCATAAATTCAGAATAGAGTACAGTATTCATGAAAATAATATTTTAGCAAAAACTTCCTTGAGATAACGGCAGTGATGTTCTACTCACTAATAACACTCCGTAAGTTTACTTATAACACTCTGTTAGTTGACTAATACCACTCCGTAAGTTGACTAATGACACTAATAACACTCTGTTAGTTAACTAATAACACTCCGTTAGTTTACTAATACCACTCCGTAAATAGCACAAGAGGGGGAGTGATGTCCGCAGCTCCGTGTCTCTCCTTGACACAGGGAGGTCTGTTCTCCTTCATTACCACGTTCTGATCCACCACCACGGGGGGTCGGTACCTTCCTGCTTCCACGCTGTGTGTGTTCAGGTCTGAGAGAGGTGAGATTATTAAGGGGAGTAAGATAAGGGAAAGCAGGGGAAGGGGAAGCAAGAGAAGGGTGAGATAAGGAGGTATTGGGAATGGGGAATCAAGGAAAGTGGTGAGATAAAGAGAAATGGGGAAGGGAAGCTTAGAAGCAAGGAAAGTGGTGAGATAAGGGAGAATGGGAAGCAATTCAAGGAGTACGATAAGGGGAAGCAGGGGAAGAGGAAGTAAAGGAAGGGGAAGCAAAGGAAGGGGTGAGATAACAGGTGACGGGTGAGGCATGTATAGTCAGGTTCATGTGATAATATGATGCAATCATTGCATGATACTGAGACACTCTGCACACTCTGATATGACAATTCATATCATATGTCTTGAGTAGATTCTGTTCTTAGTAAGTTAAAGGACGGGTGTACTTAAAAATTGACTTCTTCTAAATATAACAACAAATTCAGTATGTCATAGTTATTATTATAGTAATCGAATCTCGAAAGTCCCACCTCTCTACTCCGTGTGTAACGCAAGATATGGGCGTAAATTAGAAACATGATACCTTATAGTGTGACGTCAGTTCTTCCTTGGAATCACTGCCCACAGCCGCCGTGTATGTAAAATCGCTATGTAAACACTGATTCTGTTGCTATAGCTAATTGATCTATTGTTTTTTGTTTCACTGCAGATTACAAAGTTCAGTTGTTCAATCTGGTTCATAACAATAAATCTTCTGTTGTTTAATAACCCATTATAAATTGATTATCAATCAATAATAACAAAATCTAGATAAGTAGATATTATGTGAACTTATTATCCTTTAGACATTGTACAACAAGAACAAGACGTATCTCATATGATATGCCTTAGACAACAGTGTATCGTTTTAAACTATCTCGTTAACTTTATTTTGTAATTTCTACAAGTACTGTGGAATTCTTTCAGTGAATTTACTTCGTCTAATCCATGAAAACCTGTGAATTTTCCACCAGGACTAGGTTATAATTCTCTGATGACGTGCTCAACACAGGATGGAAGCTTGTACCTTTTACCTCTGAAATTAGGAATATTTAAGAATGTCCTGTATGCTGTGTTCCTCACGTGGATCCATTATGTCCAATGGACGTCCGTTGGACATAAAATGGACATCCATTGAAATTGATGTTCATCGGTAAAATTATCCAATGGTGTTCAATTGATCCATTGGATCCATTTTTGATGTTCAATGGACATATTCAATAGATTCAATGGATGTTTAATGGGTCCATCTGAGTGGATCCAATGGACAAAATCACCAAACATGGTTTAGTAGATGAACATCAGTCTGGTATTTTTGTTCTATGGACTCATTGCGTCCATTAGGTCCAATGGATCCATTTTGTCCATTGAACTCAATGGATCCTATGGACACAATGTGCAAAACACCTAATGGATCCAATGGATTCAATTTGCAATCGCTTTCAATGGACACAATGGATACATTGATGATTGAATCCAGACCGATGTTTGTCTACAAAACCATGTTTGTTGATTTTGTCCATTGGATCCACTGAGATGGATCCATTGAACATCTATTAAATCCATTGGACATGTCCATTGAACATCAAAAATGGATCCAATGGATCCATTGAACACCATTGGACAATTTAACCGATGGACATTATGTTCAATGGATGTCCATTGTATGTCCAACAGACGTCCATTGGACATGATGGATCCAATGGATCCATTGTGACCCTTTTACTCATGAGTCTATAAATTTCTTTCACTTCTTCTCTTGTACTGTAATTGGAAAACAAGAAACCTCGACACAAAATGATAACAAAACTGGAGGAAGTGTAATGTACTCATTGTTGTTGTAGTATTATTGAAATGTGAAACGTACAGATATGATATCACGTCTATTTATTATAATATCCGAGTATATATTTGACTCTTGATTGGTTTATGGAATCATTTTTTGTTCATTTATGCACATGATTTTACATTGTATTACTACTGCGAACACTCACAGGTGTGATCTTAGATTTCCCTTTAAAAATAAATGATAGATTAATCAGCAGAAACGCTTTCATTATGATATAAAACTGGTGTTAGTAAGCTCTTACGCAGTATATACGAGAGCGCACAAGGAAGAACTGACGTCACAGCGTAATTTATTTATTTAGCTCTCACACGCGATAGGAAGGGAATTTGATTACCGGGATTTCACAGAAATGCTTAGTAACACGTACTTGACATATGATTTGAATATGAGGATAGGTTAATTTTAAGTACACTCGTCCTTTAAGAACTTAAGAAGTTAGAAGTAGGTACTGTATTATTATAATTGTGTCAGAATGAGTCTTGCTACAAATCAAAATTGTTAATTTCCTTCCGTTACATCCAGCCCATAATAAAGTCATTGCTGAAAAAACAGATATCAGAAAGTTTAAGTTTTGTTATTCTTTCCGAAAATGATAATTCGTGCTTACATCTTTCATATAATATAGGCGAAAAACAGTAGCCTTTTAAAGAAAGGGGTGATTGTTGGGAACCAGCTACTCAAAACTCAGTTTACTGCACAACAACTAATCTAGAGATGGAAAAAGTCATACTCCACGTCATGCAAAGAGAAAATATTCCTACAGACTTCTTCCTTGCATATCGTTTTCTTGTACTACCGGATTATTCCAATTTCTATAAATAGAACTTACAGGAATGATTTTTGAAATTTGATAAGGCATGAATGAAATTTCATAGTTGGTTACCACAAGTTCTTTATATGCCCAAAAAACTATTATAAGTTAAAACAAAACACCAAACGAGGGCTAGGGAGGGCTATATCAATCTTGGTGTCCGGAATTTTTGAAAGACGAAGAAAATTAGGAATTCCTTCAGATGAAATCCCAAGATTGAGGTAGAAATATATTTTGGGGATTACATTTTTGGGGATTACATTGTGGCAGCTAAAATCATGGTAATGAAAAGATCCCCTGATTTCACACTAGATAAATATCCGGCTGGTGAAGACTTACTAGCTGAGAAGGTGGAGGTGTCCAGCTGTACTATCTTGTCTGCTAGCATGTGCACCCTGTTCTCCATGTGACGTGCTTTGATAGCCGTCCTGCTGGCCTGAATTACGTTAATTTATACATTTTAGGATAATATTTGTGGGAAGTGTGAGAGTTGGATCCGTAATACTTGTAAGCTTGTATAAGCACACCTGAGCAAAATCTCAGGTTTTAGAACCACAGAACTCGCCTCTTTACTGTTTATACAGCCACATCTCGATTCTTTAATAATGGTGGAAATATTAAATTTCATTCATATTATGTTGAATGGACCAGTGCTGTGTTTCCTTAATTAGAAACATCTAAACCTTCAGCCCGTGGGTATTATTACACTGCACATAATAATATGTGCAAATTACTTTCCATGTATTACTGAATATTATTCAAAACATGTCTCCGAAAATCTACACTGAAAAACCTTTTTCTAAGAAAGCTGTCGAGCATGATTATTATTTTGTAAGAAAATACAAGACATAAAACAGAAAGTAAGATTCCAAAAAATTCTTCTATGCCATAATTTATAAATTATTGATGACCGGCATTGAGCCGTTGCAACATTAAATATTCACACCAACGACGATGATGGTAATTATTGCCAACCTAATATTTTACAACAAGTCAGCACACAGATGATCGGCATTATCGATCTGAGAATCCAAACAATACAAAAAACTATGTAGCACTCCGATGCACACAATCTTGCCTCATGTAGCTCAAGATCAACCTAGTGTACCAAATGCCCATAAACAGCGTATGAAACTGAACAGACTGAAGTTCAGCCGATACTCAACCTCGCTCGTCGTGACCAAGTACCCACTTTATGAATTTAGTGAGGAATCTACCAATATATTTAAACTGATAAAATACATTGTGTACACTGTTTGTAACCACTTTTGGGATTGAGCTGATTGAGAATATATATATTTCCTTAAGGGGGGAGGGGGTGGATGGAATCAAAATATTGAGGCAGCCAGCACCCTTCATACAAAACCTCTTCAGTCAGCTGGGAGAAGAGGACGCTAGCATCCTCAGCCAAGGTAGACATGAGTCTGATGACCCCCACAAAGCCCATGCAAGGTTCAGGGTACTGCAGAACTGTGACAGACACCTTCTGTTCTCTTCCGATAATGTTCATACTGAGCAAGTATTTGTTACGATAAAGTGAACTGCATTCTTCCGATAATGTTCACACTGAGTGAGGATTTGTTATAGTTGTCAGTACCGATGTGTGAAAAGCTGTGTACAGTACATCAGTGAAAGTGTGTAAGTCCTGTGGTGACGTTTTGGGTGGAATCTCTATTTCCAGTCTGGTAGCAGCAGGGAAAGAAGCTGTAAAAGGAAGCTGACTTTTGAGTTGTGAATGGACAGATTTCTAGATGAGTTAGAGCCAATTCAAGCGAAAAAAAATCAAAAAGAATGCAAGATTAGCGACGAAATAATTAGTGATTCACTAGCAATGATCACTGATAAATCGGAGATATATCTCAAATGTAACCGTTTAGTTAGTAAGACTATTATGAAGCATGAAGTCAGCATAGTATGCAATAAGATCATTAGACCACTATTCAGTAGTTATTACAGAGCACTTCTCATCAATTGGCATGTAGTGACATCAATACTAATAGGTCATTAGTATAAACAGGTAATTGGTCATTAGTAACCAAGTCATTATAGCCGTTGCGAACCCTGTGTGATTGGCTTTATGATTAAAGTCGCTCACTATTAACCTTTGTACCTACCCTCTTATAACTTCATGATGAGGTTACTAGAGCTACAGAAGTTTATTCACTGATATACAACGCTGAATAAGTATCATTGAGAACTACTAAGCAATTTAAGCATATCAAGTAACCGTGTATCTTGTTTTTTGAGGCCATCAAATTTTACTGTCAGATGAAATTACTGGTAAGTATTGGTATAACTTTTGTAGAATGTAGTCAGAGCAGCCAGGTAGCTAAAAAGGATGTTCCTTGAACCCAGCACTAGTCAATAGCGAAGAAAATAACCAAATCTCAGACCAGGCGTGATTGACTGGCATGAGAAATATTTAATGATAATCAATGATAGTCACTGAATGGGATGGGTAAAAACGTGAAAACGTAGTACAAACAAATTCTCACGATAGCAAGTCAGTTAAAATAAATTGCCACACAATTTTACCCATTTACTTATGATATTTCTGTGCTAGTTAACAATTTACCTTCAGCTAAAAATGAAAGAGAGAAACGTTTACAAACAACCGATGAGAAATTATGAATGTAACCAGATCTACCATTTTTTCGTGCTGCATTTAAAAACGGTGAAAAACACTAGTTAGCAGTTGTTGGCTGACTGCATTCAGATCGGTATAATTGTCAGAAAAAAAATCATCGGATCCACAGTTTATCAAAATGAAGCTTCACAGAACGATTCATTGTAGTTACGGGCGGTACCAGAAACTGGTAAATTGATATGGATAATTCATGAGTATTGCATTGAAATTAATCGTTACCATTAACAGAAGTTCAATTAATTAAGTTCCACTCCCGTTATTAAATCACCATGCTTTAAGTTGATTAACTATTAGCAATGAAATACATTATATGCGAGGTATTGATTGCCTACAAGTAATAGAACGATATGTACAACCACAAAGCAATGAATTGTATAGCAGCTATTCAACAAAGGCTAGGCGATCAAACATAACGAAATATACAACTACAACTTATGGGTATATGCTACTAAGAATAAGCATTCAAGGGAACGGCCTCCTAGAAATTGTCACACAGAAGAAAAAGAGAACAAGCAAGTTTTGTTTAGTCGTTGAGCCTTTATTGTACTAGGTATTATCCTTCATCCTTCATAGTATAGTATTTTACTGAGTTGTATTCCTATGCATAAATAATCCACTCATTAGCCCTCTAAATGATGCATCTAAATAGTGTTGGAATCGAAACAAATGAAAACATTTAACCATTATGAGTGTACAAGTAAGGCACACCCACAGTGATACCAGCTATTGTTTTTTCAGGTGTGGCAAATGATCACACTCAGCCTAAGTTCAATAAAATTCTACCAATATTTGCTGGTTAGTAAGAAAGGTGATAAAACTAGCTTGTAGACTAGTGGTAATAAGTATTCATGAATTTAGTGACGTTACCAAATTAGCAATGAGATTATTTCTATGTCTTCATTGTTATACAAATATAGATGTCTTCAAACATTCACCACACAAAACTCTTCGACAGCTCCCTGCTCCATCTTTAGTCTTTGATGGATACAAGTATAGAGATACTTTTATCTATGCTTTGAATACTATACAGAAATAGTGATAACAGAGTTTATAATGAGATACAAACGTTCAAAATCATATTGATTATTGGCACTTGATCAATTTAGCAATTTCCAAACATCAGGATTTTAATCAGTGAATGGTGCTAAGTCATTCTAATTGAAAAAAATGTGTATGTGTTACTGAACTTTGACTCACAAAGTTGTATGTTAAGCATAATATGTATAAATGGTGAAGTACATGAATTGAGGTAGATTATAACTTATAAATTTTTCACCTCATTGAAAAGATCAGCAAACAATGTCTCAGCATGAGCTGAGAGTGAAGAAAGTTGTCGAATTATTCCAACCAGGGCATTCATATTCACATGCTGTAACTCATCATTTCCCTGAGGATATAGTTCAAAAAACGGACGGATCAATATAAATTGAAACATTCAATATAAATATAACATTTTCATTATAAAGGATCCTAGTTAAGTAGTTATGACTCCAAAATCATCCATTGGCTTACCTTTAAATGAGTATTTAGTGGAATCCTCACTATATCAACAGGCTGGACAACTCGTTGAAGTAAAGGCATTGCTGCTCTACATTGTGGAAAATTTTAGCAATAAGATAATAATAACAAGTCAAATTGTGTATCAAATCAACGTACATGAAAAACTGCAACATTGAATAGATAACAAAAGAAGATTATTACTCATATTTTTCTTGATGAAGAAGCAGTAATGACAACTTAGGGAGCAAGTTAAAACATTCAACGATAGGATAAAGTTTAAAATCAGGAGCTTTCGAAAATCATGTGATTATCATTGTCAGCTGAAATGCAAGGCAAGAGGGTGACAATGAAGTACCCTCACATTCAAGATAAAATGTTTTTATGTGGTTTCAACATAAATAAAGTTGAAACTTTCAACTTTTAAATAAATCTCAGCATATGATAGATTAATCAGCCAAGTCTATTTGATAGGGTTAAGCTTAAGACTTGAGGACCTTTTGGGATGTAACCCACCTCCTTGTGCAAGCATAGCACCATCACAGGGCCAGGGTCTGTCCAAATGCTCAAATGTATGAGTGTTGGACAGGTTTTATTTCAATCACATGAACATAAATAATAAACATCAATAAATTACCTATCAGTATATCAAATACAATCCTACAATAGAGGTCTCCTAAAGGGCCATCCATCATCTATAAATGCAATCTATAATATTATCTCATTCTTGGATGATTATCTCCTTTTTGGGACATTATCCCCTTAAAACAGATCATTTCACAAGTACACATCTTTTGGACCTTATCTTTAGAAAAATTCAAGACACTAAAAATGATACAACATACAATTTGTGGGCAGACAGGAAAAAGGGTGGACAAGTAGTAAGTTGGAGGCAGATTGCAGAGATTGAAAGTGTTGTAATGATTGTAGGGTAATAGAATGAAGAGTGGTGAGGAGAGGGGTAAGTAGTGAAGAGAATGATTGCAAATCGTAATAGTGCATCTGGAGGAGTGGTTGCGAGGAGCTGGGTAGTAGTGGGAAGGGGTTGTAGTGAGAAGAGGTTACAAGATCAGCTTCCTTGACTGCCCTGTCAAGTACAATGGACAGAACTACCACTCTCAACAGACAGTGCCTCCAAGTGAAATCCCCTATGGAACCTCCCTAAGATTTCTGCTACCTTCAAACCCATAGCCTCAGGAGTCTACTTCCCTGACTACTGATGCCACTTCTTGTCTTGTCATGGTTTTTGATTTTTGCATCACAACACCCTTCTTCTTATATTGTTAATGGGAGTGAAGTGGTGATAACAATTGAGCATGTGATAAGATGATAGACATAGAACAGTCCAGTAAGCTAGTGGAGAGGGATGAAGCAAGTGACAGGACCAGATTGCTTTCCAAGAAGGTGGCCCCAGAGGGAGAGCAAAAATGTAGGAAAAATGCTGTAAAAAGGAAAAAAGGGGTGGGTGGAGGGTGAAGACTCGGACAGGATGAAGCACAGGACACAGTGCAGGGACATTGTTTGGGTACCAGAAGAGGCTGATGAAGCTGTGAAGAGTGCAGAAGAGTCCCAAGGAAATGGCAATGGGTTCTTGCATCTTGAAGGACTGTGAGAAGATGTTGGATCCAAATGACATTCTCTGGCCTGTGCATGCCCCAAGCATGAGGCACAAGCTCAGCAGTACATAGTAAGGTGAGCATCAGAGGGGCACTTGCTTCTAAAGCGCCTGTGAGGTTTGTCAGTCAATCAAATGGAATTGGTGGATCGATCAACTTCATAAATTTCTTTCTCTAAAATTTCTTTCTCTTTGATCAAATGATCAACTGATGTGTTTTGAATAGAAATCTTTGAGATGGTAGGGAAAGTGGAAACAAGCAAATATTGCCCATTCAAACACGATTCAAGTCATTAGGAACCAGTAAAAGTTAAAACACATTGTTCGTTCAAATTGAGTTGATCGATCGACCAATTCCATTTGATCGACTGACGAACATTACAGGCACCTAAGCAACACATGCATGTAGCAGGTGGCTGGATCATTACTTGCTAAACACGTATATCCCTGTGCTTGCATGCACAGTTATGCAGGCTTAGGAAGATCAATAAATCATTTCCAGCACAAGCTGGAAACACCCTTACCTTACCTTATTGAACCTTATTGATCTGTTTAGTAGGATCCTACAGGGTCGTCAACTTCTTCCGAAGGCCACCCGACTGGCTTGACCAATCCAATACAGAGTTGTTGTTAGTTGCAGTGTAGCTAGTTACAGGAGGATGGTCAGGGATAGTCTTGAGGAAGTTACCAAGGCGTACTTTGAATGCATCCAAGTCGTCAGATACTGTGTTTACATCCTTGGGCAGTAGATTCCATAACTTTGCTCCCGTCACAGCAAAAGATGCATCATACAGCGTTTTAGCAGATGATTTTGCTCTCCCATGTAGCTTAGGTAGTTTTGCTTTCCAGCCTAGTCTTTCGTTGTAGCTGAACTCCATATTGATGTCATTGGGTACTTTGTTGTTAAGGAGTTACCACACGTGTATGATGAATCTCTCACGTCTTCTTTGAAGTGATTGTAATCCAAGGACTTGTAACCGTGCCCAGTAACTCATGTCCTTTAGGCCACAGATGTGCCTTGTGAAGAAGCGTTGTACATCCTCTATAGCTTTGGTGTCCCCCAGCTTGTGAGGGGTGCCACAAGGGGCTGCAGTATTCCAGCTTGCATCGAATGAGAGATTTCCACAGTGTTAGCATCACCGGTGTACTTCGGTCTCTAAATACTCCAGAGCCCATCCTGCCAGTTTTCTAGCTCCAGCAACCATCGAGTTTATGTGGGTGGACCAATGATAGTTGGAAGACAGTAAAACTCCCAAGTCCTTCACAACATCCTTGGAATCAAGGCTAAAACCAGCTGGAGTGTTGTAGTTGAATGTGCTAAATGGTAGTTCGTTCAGCCAATTGGGTCTCCCTGCTCTGTAACACAGGTACTCAAACTTACCCTCGTGCAAGACCATATTGTTTTGTATCGACCAGTCCACAACCTTGTTGAGGTCGCTTTGTAGGAGGGTCATCTCAATCTCCTGGGTGATCGGTGCTGTGAGTCGAGTATCGTCAGCAAAACTTGCAGAGGATGCAAAGTCCACGACTTCTTCAAGGTCATTCACGTCAAGGAGGAAAAGCAAGGGGCCCAGCACAGTCCCCTGTGGTACTCCACTGGTAACATCTTCAGCTGCAGAGTGTTGTCCATCAACAGTTACAATCTGCCTCCTGCTTGTGTCAGTCACTATTGGGAGCAATAACACACAATGAATAGTGGATAAATGAGAATGGTTATCTTTGATACTCAAACAGATATCTGGAACTATCTCATATAAATAACAGTACTTCCTAAGGGAGTGGTGAGTCAATAGTCATCAATCATATAATAATATACAAACTCAAAGTAAGGGTAAACTTATCAAATCATTATATAAGAATAACTAAAGTATATCCTGACACCTGAAAGAAAGTCCTTGATCCATTGGTAGAGGCGACCTCCTATGCCATAGAACCGGAGCTTCTTCAGAAGTAACCTATGATCGACCTTGTCAAACGCTTTGGAGAAATCCAGGTAAATCACGTCTGTTTCTATACCCATGGTCATGTTCCGGACTATGTTGTCGTAGTGAGCTAGAAGCTGGGTGAGGCAGCTACTTTTGGAATCCATGTTGTTTCTTGGATATCAGGGAGTTACCTTCTAGGTAGTCAACCAGCCTGTTCCTTATAACCCGTTCAAACACCTTTATGATGTGTGATGTAAGGGAAACTGGGCGATAGTTTTGTGGGTCAGCTTTACTATCTTTTTTGTGGATAGGAGTTATAAATTGCTCTTTGAGCATGCTGGGTATTTTCCCGTTGGCAAAGGAATGATCCCAAAGCATGTGAATGGGGATGCAGAGATATTGCTTACATGCCTTGAGTATACATGCAGGGATACATTCGTGGGATGTGGAGGAGTAGGCATCAATCTCGTCAATGGCTTCTACAATGTCGTCCAGTGTAAAATCCATGTCGGTGATACTACACGTTGGGGGAGTAAGGTTCTCTGTTGTGTCGCGTAGGTCGGGGTTTGATGGGTCACTAAACACCGAAACATATTGCTTCTGAAGGATGTCCATTGTCTTTGGGTCTGTCTGGAGTTCGTTGTTATCATCAGCGGCCCAATATTGCTCTTCAGCTTCGAGAACTTCTTAGCATAACTGAAGAAAAACTTTGGATTTTTCTTCACTGCAGTTACAGCCTTTACTTCCTTCCTAGTGAACTCAGTGTCGATTGCATCTCTGATATCGATGCAAAGAAGGCTGATACTGTCCCTGGTTTGCTGTATTAGAGGAGAGTTGGGGTCACTGGCCTGTGGCCCTGAGTCTGCATTTCTGTTTTCTCATCCTCCGTTTGAGGACCTGCTTCCTGTTCCTAGGCTTGGGTTTGTATTTCTCAGGTGCTGGTTTTGCAAAGAAGGACCTGCTTCTTCTGATACTGTTTTGGGTTTGCGACTTTTTGTAAGGCAATTTGGAGGATGGTTAGCCTTATGAGTTCCATGAACATTGCACCATCGTCATCACCCTCCAGTAAACATGACTTCTGTAGTCCGTTCCAGTCGATGCCCTGCAAGTCTTCATTCATCGTGTCGAAGTCGCCCTCAAGGCAGTTGAGAGATTTGAATGAGTAGGGGTCGAGAAATGAGAGTTGTGAGATCAGAGATGAAAGTAGTTTAAGTAGAAAAGGAGTATAGTATTATAGTAAAGAAGAGAAGGGCGGCCGTCCGATGCAATGGCAAATTAACCAAGAATCTTTAAAACAATATTTCTTTCGGCCATTTGCTTCGAGGGAAGTGTGCCACGCGACTTGCGAGCTCGAACTCGACGGACGTTGCCCGTCTATTTCCTCTGACATGCGAAGGCGCAAAGTGACGTCCTTGCCCTAACCAGCGCCCTGGTTTCGCGCACGGAGTGCGCGGCGCGGCAAGCCCCTGGTTAGGGGAAGTGACGTCCTTCCTAAGCCCGCATAGGTGTGTGTACACGCCGCGCGTTTCCCTACGGGACACACTGTGCTGGGGAAGCACGCCGCGCGAGTTACACAGGGATATACGTGTTTAGCAAGTGACGTCCAAATGTGGAACGTAGCGCCGCGCGCGAGGGTAGGGTAACATCCTACGAGCGCGAGCTTGAACCATTTATTGCCCTAACTGCTTTAACCAGGGCTTTGGTTTTGCGCATAGAGTGCACGTGCGCGGCGCGGCACCCCTGGTTAGGTTGAGGGACGCACACAGGGGACAAGTCGACGGTCGTAGGATGTTACCCTACCCTCGCGCGCGCGGCGCAACGTTCCACATTTGGACGTCACTTTGCGCCTTCGGACATCGCCCGTCGAAGTCGACGGACGTTGCCCGTCTATTTCCTCTGACAAAGTGACGTCCAAATGTGGACCGTTGCGTTACGAGAGATTGCCCAATTTCATTAAACATATTGTTAAATCGGTATCATGATCACGCTCATACAAATGACAGTTTATTTTGTGAAAATTCAGACACTGATCTCAGATTTTGGGACACCTCTGTTACTTTAACCTGCAAATTGTTAACCTTAACTTGATAATTTTGCACTACAGGGTATAAGTAATGTTTGATGTGATTGATCATTAATGCAGTAAAACAAACAATGCAATTTTCAATAATGCAATCTAACCTACACACTATAAACCACTATTCTACTGACAGTTTTAAGATCATAAAGATCTCTTCTTCAGGAACTCCATATAGTGTAACCTACGAACCTCAGTTAGTTAATTTAATGTGTTGTGTTGTAAGTTTAAAGGGTAGTAATGTTACACTTATTTAAACATTTAGTTTTTGACTTGAAGTTTATAAGTTTATTCTATTTTTCACACAATGGTAATTATTGAATTGAATTGAATTGAAATTATTTTTTGCAGCACAATTACAGTATATATTTTTGAATTGGATAAAATAGCCAATGGAATTTTTCAAGGCTAGTTCCTATGAATAGGTGTGACACTTTCATTCTTATAGTTTTTTGTACTCATCTATTTTAGGGGCCATCCATAAAGGACGTCCGCAATGAGGGGGGAGGGGGGAGTCTGGCCAATGCGGACGTTTGCGGACGTAGGGGGGAGGGGGGTGTTTGGCCAAATGCGGACGTCCGCAATTCAAGGAAATTTTGGGCGATTTGACGGCTATTTCACTAGAAAATCATGAAATTTCGGGGCCAAAATGATAACCCAAAAGATTTTGAAGAAAAATGCGGACGTCCTGGGGGGAGGGAGGGGTTTCTGGATTGCGGACGTTTGCAGACAAGGGGGGAGGGAGGGGTCTGAAATGACCGAAATTTTGCGGACGTCCTTTATGGATGGCCCCTTATGACTATGCAAGAACAGCAATCAAGCCAATCTTACCTAGCTCCATCTTGATTAAACCCTGCCTGAGAACTACAGTGTGCTACATAATAACATGCTGCACAATTCAAATTACTAGCAGTTCTAACATAACCACAAGAAATGCATCTCATGTAGCAAGTCCTTATATTCTGTCTTTACACTATCAGATAATTCTAAAAGATAAATGCTGTCAGGATGGGTGGAGGAATATCAAAGAAGAAAGCTAATATAATCTGTGTGGGGCTAGACAATAGTGGAAAATCAACCATTATCAACAAACTAAAATCAGATAAGGTTTGTTAATTATAGAATGAAGTTATTATACCTACTGTAATGGTATGATAAATGAGTTGCAGACTAACATTAGGTGTTATCCAATGCGATGAACCACCTCTTTTGCACTTTTAGTAGACTCCTGCAGACTTCATTTCAACTTCTCGAATGAGCCCCATGAATGTGGGAAGAATCTGGTTATGTTCTTCTGCCCTTCATCATAATTTTAGTTCCATATTGAGGAAAAGAACAGTAGCTACTAGCTTCTGCTTGTTATCTGTATAATTTCTGTTACATCATTAGCAAAATTAAATCTCATTGATAAGAATAACGAAAAATTATGATCTATAATGCTTTATTATCAATGAGTAACAACTTATGAATTTCAGGAACAATCACATGATATAGTTCCTACTGTTGGCTTCTCTGTTGAGAATTTCTCTACTACATCGTAAGTTTTTACTTTCAACAGTCATGACAATTAACATTCTAGAGTTGGTGATGGCAGCTTTTTTGTTTGCTACATCAAAACGTGGCAAATAAACGATAATGGGCAAAAGTATAATTATACAATGAAAAATCAAAAATAGTTGTCCTAATGTGAATTCAGGTAATTGTATACATATACACCATACAGTGGTCATATACCCATACCTTCAATGTTCATTTACAATTAATTTATCCATTATTCTATTATTCTAATCAGGATATTATAATTAGAAAATGATGCAACTTTTAAGGTTTTTTTGTGCCATATGATACAATTGTCCTATTGGTTAAAGTATATTGTTCTGACACTTTTTGTTGACTTGACCTTCATTAATTGAATTGATGTGTCGTGATTAATTTCGTCCCTGAATACTTCTTTGCTGACATGGAGACACTATAACCTGTATCTTAGTTCCATTCTCAATTGCTGATGAAGACCCCATGTCGTCAAAAGACTTTTCTGCTGGAGACACAATCACTTTAATAGCTGTCTTTTTGAATCCAAGGATCCCCATAATGTGGTTTTTACATTTAGGTGACAAACTGACAAATATAATTGGATTACAAGCAGCCAAACTGACTGGTAAAATAACATTTACTGCGAAAATAGCCCAACCAAAGCTATTTGATTTTATGTGACAACCGGCATCTTTGCTTTCGCTTTGCGTTCCCATCATTACTGTGGTCAGCAAGACCAAATGACCTATCAAAGTTATCAGAGTGGTCGCGTTTGTGAGCAGAATCTTTTTGGAGCAAAGATGTTTTCTTTTGGTTCTGTTGTCATGAGTTTCGTTTGGTTGTCGGAGATATGCTATGGTAAGTATTGATGTGATAATGGCCACAATTTGGACCAAAAAAGGTAGTATGTTGCACGTTACTACCAAAGCCAATGATAGAAAGTCCCTTTCCTTGGGTACCATAGCAATGTACATCGAAGCAATGAATACGATGTCTAATGTAAAGAAAATCACCATGTACTGCACCAAGACGATGCCAAACACGACTACAAAACTTATTGCCACTTTCTTCCTCGCTATCCTACGGAAAGGGCATCTAATCTGAATGTATCTCACAACTGTCATGACCCCTGCTGTCGTTATCTGATATATAGTGAGAGTCCACCACGTCAAGGTAGAAAGTTTATGTCCTGTTCTTGCCGGGTTGATCCAGCAGTTGAGTGGATAATCCATATCACTAGCACACTGCAGACCCTGCGGCTTGCTGTCAGGATCAAGGTATGCTGCGTAGCAGAAGATCATTACTGTTACGAAACCAGAACTCACGAAATCCACCACTGACAGTACACAAAACATAAAGCTTGCCACGGAGGTTTTCTTGATGCTAAACAAGAACACGACGGAGTTGAGTAGAAGCGACGTTAAAGTGCAGAGAACCAGGCACATCAAGATGGCAACCCCTGGCAAGGGGACTGGGGTTCTTTGGGAGAAGAAAATCATTGTTTAATGTCTCGTGCGTTGAATGCTCCGTGAAAGCTTTGAAGTTGTATCTGAATTTGTGCAGTTAATTCTTGAAAGTGCGAAATAGGGCCCGTAGGAGAGGATGATCGACAGAGAATCACAAATTTCTTATACTTTAAATTAGGAGCATCATCACACGTGGCTAATAAAAGAGCAGCTGCATCAGCCAATTATAATCTCGCTCAGTATTAGTCCGTAATTAGCTAATTGGTAACAAGTGCGGATAATCAACTTGAAATCTCTCTACCTTGTCTTTTACCTGACATCACTTCACCCTTACATCAATTTACTCTAACATTACTTCTTCCTGACATCAATTTACCCTGACATCAATTTACCCTAATATCACTTCATCCTGACATCACTTTGAACCTTGACATCACTTCACCCTGACATCACTTCACCCTGACTCACTTCACCTTGACATATCTGTTGTTGTGTGCCCATCACTTGAATGGAATGAATTCATGATCAGCATTGACCTTCGGTTATTTTCTTATTTTATAGATGTCCTTAGAATTATCGGGTCTTTAACTTCTAGGATGTATAGAGTTTCATTGAACTAGACTAGGGACCTACAGTAGGGCGAGATAGGTGATATTAAATCATTATTAGATAACCCAAAATTATTATGAATTCTGATGCAATAACCCAATTTAAACTAACATTCTATTTACATGGTAGCTAAAATATGACATTGTATTCGGAAATGATTGTCACTACAGGCATAAAATGACAAATATGACCAAAATTTCGACATATTCGAGTACAAGGGTCTCTACCAGACTGAATTGCAAATTTTCAGTGTTAACGAAGATTTCTGAGTGGGTCATCTAGCTATTTTTTTGATTCTTTTCAGGTGCCCCGCTGTATGGCGAATTCTACATCTTCTAGGCCATGTTTTTATGGTCCGATTTCACTATTCAGGACATTTTCAGGGCGTTCAGGTCCAAAACTAAAGAATAGGGTGATTGGTTGACATTCGGGGCAAATTTCTGTACAATTTTACCCTCTATGATTGATAAAGATAAGAGCTACACGTGGCAAATTTAACAGTTCAGTAACCGATAATGCAGTACACATCTTGCACACACGTTTCTGACGTTAAGACAATAACTCAAAATCTTAAAAATGGTTGTCCGTGTACGGAAGGGTCTGAACTAATAATAACACGATAACCGAACGTATCAGTTATTTAAATGTTATATTTCTGGGCAATTGTCAGAGCAAAGTTGCAATTGCTCTACCTGGGCATATCTTTTTTGAGTCAAAGCACCCCTAAGATTATTTCAACTAGACGAAAAACAGTTCATTTGGCAAAGTAAGCATCTTTGTGCTGCAACAGCCTCATTTGATTATCTCGCACTTCCTGGGTCCGTTGATAGCGTGTTTTCTTTGACAACGAAATTTGTGGTCAGTTTCGTACAGCGGAACAAAAAATTATAAATTTGAATCCGCCGTAGAATGGCTAAGAAAACTTAGTTATCGGTAAAACCCGATCATCTTAATCCAAAAATGTCTGAAAAAAACGAATATCACATCTAAAAGTCACTCCCGGCAGCCGTTTCTCCAGAAAATTGCAAGTGACAATCTTTTCCGAACGCACTATTATCATGTACAACATATGGAATGCTTTCAAAGCACTGATATATGAGTATATGAAAATAGTATTTATAAAAATATAAAGCCAATAACTTAGCCAATATCGTACTTTAATGAATATGCCTACAGCTTGGGCCTGTCCATTTGCCTGTTGTAGGTTTTAATTTTGCCTTTTTATCGATGTCAGGGTTTATAAAATATAGGCGTTACAGATAATAAACTGAAGACAGAGGTCATTACATTGCTTGGCACATATTTGGATCATTATTTTAACAAACATCACTTGTCTTCTTCAGCCGGTTTCGTCTGTTAAAGACTCGGCATCTATATCACAGATGACTGCAGCTGGACACTGCAAGTAAATAATGTTGCTGCTGACTCCTGTAAAATTGCCTCATGGGTATTGGCCATTGGGCACCTTCAGAGATCGCTCCCAAATAACTATGCTGACTCTCTACAAGTCGCTGATTAGGAGCAGGCTAGAGTACTGCTGTCCAGTTTGGGATCCCCATCTCATCAAGAACATTCAAATCATTGAGTCCGTTCAAAGGTACTTCACAAGACGCATAGCTGGGTGTTAAGACCTGAATTATTGGGATCGTATCGAGAGGCTGAGGTTGATGTCACTTCAACGTAGGCGAGAGCGGTATATCATAATTCACACCTGGAAAATACCAAAACAAAGCTCCAAACAGCACAAAGCTCCAAACAGCACAAGCCTAGAATTCTACAGCAACGAGAGGCTTGGAATGCGTGCTAAAGTCCCTGCATTCAACTACAAGGCCCAAAGATCTGTCTCCACGGCATACGACAACTCATTTGGGGTGAAGTCAGCCCGTCTTTGGAATCTGCTCCCTAAAGCCGTTAATATGGCCAACGAACTCGAGGCCTTCAAGATAGCACTGGGAGAATTCCTGGCTCAATTCCCGGATAAGCCACCGGTTCCGGGTTGCACACCCTCCAACAGCAACTCCCTACTCGACTGGAGTACTATGAACGAGGGGCTGGAGTACGTGGACTACACTGATCCCAACTGCGATCCCTGCTGAACCCTTCAAAATGTATCGAAATATATGTGTTGTCAAAGCGGCTGAAATGGCTAGTTCCTAACCTACTTATCTATCAGTACAACCGATCACCGACCGGAACAAAACCGCATTGCAATCATGTTCATAATGATGCTGGCAAGTAAACTGTAAGACGTTCATGTATCTGTTTTGGATACACGGACAATAAACTCAATATTGAGATGCTTATATTGCAAGAGCCTGTAGCTTCCTAGACATGGGTATGCTTCCAATCATAGCCCTAGCGCAGTATGATGGAGCCAAAACATGGGGGTATTTGAAGGGTCCTGAGTATATGAGGTCTGTCTCATATACTTGCCACCATTAATGCATAATTTCACGCCGCAAAATGGCAACAAATAATTGAGTTCATGATTCCGTGAAAGTGGAAGCAAATTGGAAACACTTGGAAACACATGTGAAAATTTTCACAAAAAATGTGAAAATGGTTTTGTGTGGGTTTTGAGGGCTGGAAATGTGTAAAAATGGTTCAGACATGTTTGTATAGCGAATGCAAGTTACTTAGGATCGTTTTGGGAGTTTTGAAGTTCTGGGGCCCAATATGGCCGAAAAAGGCCCAAAAAAGGCCGAAAAATAAAGTTGCTCAAAATTGATTTCTATCGACTGGAAAGTAATTCTAGACATCTAGGAAACATTCTGCGTGGTTTTGGACCGAAATACGCTGTTTTCCGTCCGTGAGGATGTTTCCATTTCTGAAAAACGGCCTGTAAAAAGTGGAAACATTTTCACAAAAAATGTGAAAATGGATTTGTGCGAGTTTTGAGGGCTGGAAATGTGTAAAATGGTTCAGACATGTTTGTATAGCGAATGCGAGCTACTTAGGTTCGATTTTGGGAGTTTTGAGAAGTTCTGGGGCCCAATATGGCCGAAAAAGGCCCAAAAAGGCCGAAAAATAAAGTTGCTCAAAATTGATTTCTATCGACTGGAAAGTAATTCTAGACATCCTAGGAAACATTCTGCGTGGTTTTTGGACCGAAATACGCTGTTTTCCGTCCGTGAGGGATGTTTCCATTTCTGAAAAACGGCCTGTAAAAAAGTGGAAATATTTTCACAAAAAATGTGAAAATGGTTTTGTGTGAGTTTTGAGGGCTAGAAATGTGTAAAAATGGTTCAGACATGTTTATATAGCGAATGCAAGTTACTTAGGATCGTTTTTGGGAGTTTTGAGAAGTTCTGGGGCCCAATATGGCCGAAAAAGGCCCAAAAAGGCCGAAAAATAAAATTGCTCAAAATTGATTTCTATCGACTGGAAAGTAATTCTAGACATCCTAGGAAACATTCTGCGTGGTTTTTGGACCGAAATACGCTGTTTTCCGTCCGTGAGGGATGTTTCCATTTCTGAAAAACGGCCTGTAAAAAAGTGGAAACATTTTCTCAAAACTCCCAAAATCGAACCTAAGTAACTCGCATTCGCTATACAAACATGTCTGAACCATTTTTACCCATTTCCAGCCCTCAAAACTCGCACATATCCATTTTTCCTGTTCCCAATCGCGTTTTTTTTTTGCAAAAAGGCATTGAGAAAAGGTTAGCAGAGATTGTACGAAATTGGGGGTTGTGTGTATACTACCTTTACGCGTACTGTTAAATCTGAAATAGGTGGTGTGATCCGATTTGGTCGTATGCGTGTGGTATGTACGTATGTATGTACGTCACTTTTGATCATTTTCAAGCATCCAACTGCTCCTTTATAATATCAGTCGCGCCAATATAGCTTGGTGTAGTGGCATCCTGTTCGATGTTCACTGCAGCTATCTTACAGTTATTCGGGTTCAATGCCCTGTTCATCCTAATGTTGAAACTTGGAAATTGATTCATTTTTAAAATTTTCATCATTCTTCAATTTCATCAAAGTTTTCAATGATAAGAGGTGCATGAATGTCTTTCGATTTTCTTTGAATTCTCCATCAGACTTTGTCTTATGATTGGGATTCAATCAAATTTACAATCAATAATTGACAATGAGCAATAGATGTCGATCAATGATGATTGAACTTAGCAATGATGATATGATGATTGACCTTTCGCTGAGGAAAGTAAGAGATCAGAGATGAAAATTTGTCCCGGTATCTCATGAATTTACGAAACCTATATCTTCAATCTTGGCTATCAATCCTCCTTTAACCTTCAAGTGTGTACAGTTGATCATAAAATCACAAATTTCGACGCCCAGGAAGAACATTACATTTGCTCGAATATCAATAGTCGCCATGAGAAATCCTCGATCAATCATCAAGTGAGCTTCTGGCCTCTGACTGTGGTATCTGAACAACATGGCAGCAAACTGCAGAAACTTTTAGGACAGAAAATTATGTGATTTCATATGATATAATTATTTTCGTCAATGGAAACGCTTGATAATGCACAACGCTTGATGTTGCAACGAGACGTCGCACCAAACTCAAAGGAAACAACCAAGACTGAATGCGGACGCGCAAACAGAACATGGCAGGTGTTCATGAATTAATTTGCGCGCGCAGTAAAATGCACGTGCGACTTGTGATCACGTACGACCTTTATCGTGTTGCATGAAATTAAAGCGCTCGCCGAGGTTACAGAAAACGAGCGCAATTATTGTTTTCAGTTTATACTTACGAATGGAATATTCATAAAATTGATTCAATAATGTTAAGATGTAAGTACTTTAGCTCTTTAGTATTGTGATGTGACACTAGATAGATAAAGCATTTTATCGCCAACTCATCCTGTCAGTAAGCGAGTCGGACAATGGTCGACAGACGACGGCGTGTTTTAATGAAGGCGTGCTTTAATACCAGCCCCGGGAACAGGAAATTAAGCGCCTGCATACGGGAACAACGGGCACAAGAAATGTGCCGGCAGGCGCAATTCTTGTTACATTTTTTGTGAAAATGTTTCCACTTTTTTACAGGCCGTTTTTCAGAAATGGAAACATCCCTCACGGACGGAAAACAGCGTATTTCGGTCCAAAAACCACGCAGAATGTTTCCTAGGATATCTAGAATTACTTTCCAGCTGAATTGAAATCAAATTTGAGCAATTTGAGTTTGGGTGGGCCCTTTTCGGCCACGTTGGGGACAAAAGTTCTCCAGACTTTCAAAGAAGATGCTTAGTAATAACTTTTATTAATACTGAGCCATTTTCACGCAGTTCTCGCATCCACGTGGGGCATGCGTAAGCCGGGGGGAAATCAATTCCAATCACCATAACACATCACCAAATCACATTATCATCTCCGATTAACATAATGTTACTGACTTGTGTCCGATTTGAATGACATTGCTTTTGTCACAAATTATATCTTAAAATTCTTGTATACCTAATTCTTGTAAATGCACGGTTCTGCGAGCCAATTTGCTAGCCGTCTTCGGTACAAGAACCACGCGGATTTTTTTGGATGTTTATACCTACCTTATCGGTCTTCATTTAGCCGGCCCTTTTTGACTCATGGACAAAAATTTTTGAACCATCTTAACCGGCCCCTTGAACAAAAGAAATGTATCAACTTAACAAGTTGTTTCCAGACCAAGGATTTCACTCCGAAAAAGCCACTTAAATCCATACATACTCGGTGAATTGCATCAAAAGGTCCACAAATTCCCGTGTGATATGATGATTTAGGGCATTATCGTGTTATGCCATCTTTTTTTACTATTTAACACTTTATAAGCGAGGTCATAAAAGTTTCGTTTGACCTAAATTAATTGACCTTTACCGACCCCACTTTGTAGCTTTGACCGGTCTTTTTAACTGGCCCTTAAAACAAAATCTCAAAGTCTAAAAGGCCGGTTAGATGAAGGTATGTACCAGCTGGTAATTATTCTAAATTTGAGTAACTTCATGTTTGGATCCTTTTCGGTCATACTGGTGTCCAGAAGTTTCCAAGACTCCCAAAAACGATCTTAAGTAACTTTTATTCACTGTACCAACGTGCCTAAACCATTTTTACACGTTTTCAGCTCTCAAAACTCGCTGAAACCATTTTCACAAAATGCAGCCACGTTTAACTAGCCCAAATTTATAGAAAAGGATGCATCCCTCTCGGGTGAAAGTGTCTGTGGATTAAATCCAGAATGTTTTCTATCTGTTTCCTATGCATTTGTTCCGAGAAAAGTCAGATTTGACCAATCTTTAAATTTGGCCCTTTTCGCCTATATCGACGACCAAAAAATGACCAAGACTCCAAAAATGACTTAAGGTCACTTGTATCGATAATTCAAACATATTTCAGCCATTCCCACGCAGTTTTGGCAAAATGTGAAAATTTTCACAATTCCATCTGAGCCAGGTCGTCACATTGAGCACGCGCGCATTTTCACAATTTGTTTCCACTCTACGGAATCATCTCCTGAAATAATTGGCGCGTAATCCGAATTGAATAACGCTATGTCGCAAGTCAATGTCAGCAGCTAGTGCAATAATTTCAGCGCGCGCGTCACACATGCCTTGTTTTCATTTTGCATGGCAATGACTTGCCAAGATGAGGATTGAAAAAGGATAAAACGTTTCAGCGTATCTACCGAACAACCTTGGTATTCATGTCGCCCATCTGTAGTAAGGTTGATTTAGCATGCTAGATTACAGCAGCCCACTTCATTTCAGATTTGATGGGTAGGCCATCGTCATGCCTTTCTAAGTTTCGTATAAACTACGAGTGGAAATTTTGATATTCAATGTTCATTCACATTGAATGATTAACCAACCCAAAGAGATCAACAGAAAGAGCAATTTTCGATGAATTTCAGTTTATACGCACACTGAAGTCGAATTTTCTCAGAATATTTGATTCAATCATGCATGAAAATACTGAATTGATTGAAATATAAAAGCCAGCAGTATCTCAGTATCATCGGAGACTGAATCACCTGAAGTAGAACCTGAGACAGATATAAGATAGCTCGCTAGCTTTTTAATTCATGTGCTATCGCTTTTATTTTCAATTTTGGATCGTGCCTTGAGCCTTCTCAAGTTCTAAGGGTCTAATTCAGGTGGATCAGTCTTCTTTCTTTACTCTCCCATGAATTATTAATCATTTTCTAAATTTTCTTGAAACCTTTTATGGATAATTGCAGAAATACCTTCACCGTATTTTCAGGATCAACTTCACGGTGTTTGATATGTCAGGTCAGGGCAAATACCGGAATCTTTGGGAAGCGCATTACAAGTGAGTATCACTAGTAGGTAATCTGAGATGCTTTTCTGCAGTTTGGAGCGTCATTTTTCTCGTCGATGCATGCTTCTGCTCTTCGGTGCTTGAAACTTTGATATAATAACTTCACATTGCCTTTTAGCTTGAACCACCATTGTGAGCGTGACATTAACATAGAATTCAACCTGCTTTGCCCAAGCTTCTCCCCCCCCAATATGTTACAATGTTACCCCCCCCCCATATTATCATAATGTTACAATGATGTGGAGGGTGTTCTGCTGGTTATTGACAGCAGTGACAAGCTGAGATTAGTGGTGGCTAAGGAGGAACTACAGAGCTTCCTAACGCACGATGGTGAGCCTTCCAATGGGGGATGGGGGTTTGAGTGAATACAGAATATCGTTTGAGGAATTCAGAATGTGAATTTAGACCGAAAATCCAAAATCACTGTGATCGTTAAAATTCGTAACATTATTTTCAGATATAAAGAACAAGGCGATCCCTATTCTGATTTTCAGCAACAAAATGGATATTAAAGATTCGCTTTCACCGTCACAGGTTGTTAATATTTCGCTTAAATAGTATTAGTGAATTCTATGAACCTTGAAAGCCTCAAATATGAACGATACTTTCAATAAAATGATTTTTATAATAGATTAATAGCTCGCAATTTATTTCAGGTGTCGCTGAAACTGGAGTTGGATCAGATAAGAAACAAGCCTTGGCAGATCTTGTAAGTTCTACTAAGGGCAGAAAACACTTTCTTCACCCTCGACCATTAATTTTATTCATGGCTGATGCACAAAGAAAGTTTTGGAAACTTATGTTGTTCGATACAATTAACTGTTACAATCCCCAATGTTCATTGGAAATGTGTTTCAGTGGTAGCAATGCTCTAACCGGTGAGGGACTGCTGGAGGGCGTCAACTGGATGGCAGGTTGTCTTTCTTTCGAATTTATTTTAACATTTCAACCACATTTTGTCCTGATCTGATATAGTTTAGGTTTTCTTTTATATACCTGTTTCACTGTCTGATCTCATAGATTTTATAATTTTCTAATTTTCACACTTGATAATTTATCTAACAAATTTTCAACGATATCTTTATTTTTCAGCCCAAATTCGTCAATCTAAATCTAAAAGATAGTGCGAATTGAAGCAAGCGATGAGCCATGAGTTGCTCCACACACTGATCGAGGAATGATAAACTGGTGATGCCGGTGTGCACTGAAAGTTATAAAATAACAGATATGAGTCGTCCTATCAGCGCCAGGTGCTGTAGCTGCTTGCCGTAACTTTGTGTAGTTAAGCTGGATTTCACGCGTTTATTTATATTTGCTCTATTATTGTAAAGAAATTGTGTAGATTGTATGAGGTAGGTTGCTGGAATGATTGTAAATTATTGAGTAGGCGGTAGTGTTATTTGATTTCAAAACGGCATATGTGATTACTGGTTATTGTATAACGATCGTTATATAATTCTTGCTCTGATAATTTTTGTTATATAACGGCTTCAAAAATGGAGTTTAGGGGTCAATTAATAATCTTCATAAGATTTTAAAATTTTCGAAATTTTGGGGTGTGATAATTTTTCCAGGTGTGTGATAACTGTACAGTTATCACACCCCTCAAAGAACAGTTATCACACCTTTGAAAAATTATCACACCCCAAAAATCAAAACTTTAGAATTTTGTTATTCGTAATTATTTACTATGTAAAATAATTACATCTGACTTTAAGTCAATCCTCTCACTCCATTACGATACACCAGTGTATACAATATACATCTTATGCTATCTTTTTTATGCATTCACCGTTCACGTTAGTCATTATATGAGCCGCGCCCGCACGTGCCAGTAAAGCAGTAAGACCACTTGATCTAAATCAATACACCAGTGTATACATATTGAATTTATGTATTCTTGTTTGTTAGTATATGAGCCGCGCACCCACGTGCCAGTAAGACCACTTGCTTTCACTCCATTATAGTCTGGTCAGTATATGCATGTACCCTGCAAAAATTCAGGAACTTATCCCGCTATGTTATTTGTGCTTCTTATCATGTTAGAAAACATATAAGCCCAGGAGTATTGAAAAATACCTTGGGGAAACTCGAAAATTGACCACGCCCTTTTCCGACCGTGGGAAAATTTATCGATCACAGAAAAAATAAATTTATTGACATATATAGCATGATGGGTGTCTAAACCCATGTTTTTTGGGACGCTGAATCGATTGCAAGGGTTATTTTTAGTCTCTGACCATCATATAAGTCATTAGTGACCACGCCCACCCTTTAGCGTGGGAATTTTTGAGTCATTTTCACATGATATTTTTCCAAATCAAACTGTGGCATGTTAGGTGTCTAAACCCATGTTTTTTGGGACGCTGAATCGATTGCAAGTGTTACTTTTAGTCTCTGACCATCACATAAGTCATTATTGACCACGCCCACCCTTTAGCATGGGAATTTTTGAGTCATTTTCACATGATATATTTCCAAATCAAACTGTGGCATGTTAGGTGTCTAAACCCATGTTTTTGGGACGCTGAATCGATTGCAAGTGTTACTTTTAGTCTCTGACCATCACATAAGTCATTATTGACCACGCCCACCCTTAAGTGTGGGAATTTTTGAGTCATTTTCACATGATATTTTTCCAAACCAAGCAACACACAAGTCACAAATCTTCTTTCATCAGTAGGGCAATTTATTTTGTGGTAAATCTTGATCTTCAGATCCAACGGCAACAGGATCATTCCAGTTAGATACTCAGTTCATACTGAATCATCCTGAACACAATATTATGTTAATACTTTAATAGAGTTATGTTGGATATCGTACTACGGAATCGAATCTAAAGTATTGCAACTAAAAACTTCAATTGTAATAATTTGAATGTTATGAATTCAGAAGCGAGCTCCAGCAAAATATGGCAGTCAAGTATCAATAAATGAGAAAGGGGCTGAAAATTAGGGAATTCAATGAGACACAAACATATGCTAGGCTTCACTCAGCCTCCACTCAGTCTCCAATAGGCTCCACATAGCCTCCATAAGGCTCCAATCAGTCTCCACTAGGCTCAACTCAGCCTTTACTAGTAGTGGAGGCTCCGTGGAGCCTAGTGGAGGCTGTGAGGAGCCTAGTGGAGGCTGTGTTTAGCCTAGTGGAGGCTGTGACACTAGGCTCCACAGTCCACACAGCCTCCACTAGGCTTCACTGAGCTTCCACTAGACAGTAGACACCACTCAGCTTCCACTAGACACCGCTAAACCTCCACTAGGCTCCAAACAGCCTCCACTCGGCTCTCCACTTTTCTCCACACAGCCTCCACTAGGCTCCATTCATGCTCCAGCCAGCCTCCACTAGGCTCCACACAGCCTCCACTAGGCTTCAATCATGCTCCACTCAGCCTCCACCAAGCTCCAGCCAGCCTCCACTAGGCTCCACTTAGCCTCCATTCGGCTCCACTCAGCCTCCACTAAGCTCCACTCAGCCTCCACTAGGCTCCAAAGAGTCTCCACTAGTCTTCACTGAGCTTTCAATAGACAGTAAACACTAAACACCACTCAGCTTCCACTAGACACCGCTAAACCTCCAATAGGCTAAAAACAGCCTCCCCTCGGCTCTCCACTAGTCTCCACTCAGCCTCTACTAGGCTCCACTCAGCCTTCACTAGGCTCCAAAGAGCCTCCACTAGTCTTCGCTGAGCTTCCACTAGACATTAGACACCACTCAGCTTCCACTAGACACCGCTAAACCTCCACTAGGCTCCAAACAGCCTCCCCTCGGCTCTCCACTAGTCTCCACTCAGCCTCTACTAGGCTCCACTCAGCCTCCACTTGGCTCCACAGAGCCGCCACTAGGCTCCACACAGCCTCCACTAGGCATCACTCATGCTCCACTCAGCCTCCACCAAGCTCCAGCCAGCCTCCATTTGGCTCCACTCAGCCTCCACTAGGCTCCAAAGAGCCTCCACTAGTCTTCACTGAGTTTCCACTAGACAGTAGACACCACTCAGCTCCCACTAGACACTGCTGAACTTCCACTAGGCTCCAAACAGCCTCCCCTCGGCTCTCCACTAGTCTCCACTCAGCCTCTACTAGGCTCCACTCAGCCTCCAAATGGCTCCACAGAGCCTCCACTAGTCTTCACTGAGCTTCCACTAGACAGTAGACACCACTCAGCTTCCACTAGACACCGCTAAACCTCCACTAGGCTCCAAACATCCTCCCCTCGGCTCTCCACTAGTCTCCACTCAGCCTCTGCTAGGCTCCACTCAGCCTCCACTTGGCACCACTGTGCCTCCACTACTAGTAAAGGCTGTGAGGAGCCTAGTGGAGGCTGTGTTTAGCCTAGTGGAGGCTGTGACACTAGGCTCCACAGTCCACACAGCCTCCACTAGGCTTCACTGAGCTTCCACTAGACAGTGGACACCACTCAGCTTCCACTAGACACCGCTAAACCTCCACTAGGCTCCAAACATCCTCCCCTCGGCTCTCCACTAGTCTCCACACAGCCTCTGCTAGGCTCCACTCAGCCTCCACTTGGCACCACTGAGCCTCCACTACTAGTAAAGGCTGAGTTGAGCCTATGGAGGCTATGTGGAGCCTATTGAAGGCTGAGTGAAGGCTGAGTGGAGCCTGGTAGAGGCTGAGTGGAGCCTGGTGGAGCATGAATGGCTCCACACAGCCTCCACTCGCCTCCACACAGCTGAGGATGAATCCATGGAAACTGGTCAATGGTCACAGTTGGGCCTTACTATTGATTTTAGGCTGCTAGAACAGACTAATGTAGCGTGCATGCTTCGGTTCGAGGGCTTAATACAACGGTTTGATCGGACTACGTAGTACTTGAATGCATAAAGCTTTAAGTAAGAGGATATGAAATATCGTATTTGTTACTGTAGCCTCATACTCTATTCTCTGTGGTCTCTGCTACAGACTCTGGATAACGTCAAAATGTTAAACAGACCTTGGGAATCGATTCCTCATCCTTGAAAATCATAATATTGGTACCTAAATTGTTGCAAAAGTGCTCAAAAAGGTGTTTAATTTTTGGCAAACTTTGGCAAATGCTTCCACTTTTTTGGAGTTTGTAGTACGATATCCAACATAACTCTATTAAAGTATTAACATAATATTGTGTTCAGGATGATTCAGTATGAACTGAGTATCTAACTGGAATGATCCTGTTGCCGTTGGATCTGAAGATCAAGATTTACCACAAAATAAATTGCCCTACTGATGAAAGAAGATTCGTGACTTGTGTGTTGCTTGGTTTGGAAAAATATCATGTGAAAATGACTCAAAAATTCCCACACTTAAGGGTGGGCGTGGTCAATAATGACTTATGTGATGGTCAGAGACTAAAAGTAACACTTGCAATCGATTCAGCGTCCCAAAAAACATGGGTTTAGACACCTAACATGCCACAGTTTGATTTGGAAATATATCATGTGAAAATGACTCAAAAATTCCCATGCTAAAGGGTGGGCGTGGTCAATAATGACTTATGTGATGGTCAGAGACTAAAAGTAACACTTGCAATCGATTCAGCGTCCCAAAAAACATGGGTTTAGACACCTAACATGCCACAGTTTGATTTGGAAAAATATCATGTGTAAATGACTCAAAATTCCCACGCTAAAGGGTGGGCGTGGTCACTAATGACTTATATGATGGTCAGAGACTAAAATAACCCTTGCAATCGATTCAGCGTCCCAAAAACATGGGTTTAGACACCCATCATGCTATATATGTCAATAAATTTATTTTTCTGTGATCGATAAATTTTCCACGGTCGGAAAAGGGCGTGGTCAATTTTCGAGTTTCCCCAAGGTATTTTTCAATACTCCTGGGCTTATATGTTTTCTAACATGATAAGAAGCACAAATAACATAGCGGGATAAGTTCCTGAATTTTTGCACAGATGAGCCTATTTTTGCATATACTGACCAGACTATTACGATACATCAGTGTATACGTATTACGTTATCTTGTTTTGGTTTCATAAGTTTATGTATACCTTGTTTGTCATCATATGAGCCGCGCACCCACGTGCCAGTAAGACCACTTGCTCTCACTCCATTACGATACATCAGTGTATACATAGTATGTTATCTTGTTTTGGTTTCATGAGTTTATGTATACTTGTTGGTCATTATATGAGCCGCGCACCCACGTGCCAGTAAGACCACTTGCTCTCACTCCATTAGGATACATCAGTGTAGCAGTGTATACATTTATTTTGTTATCTTGTTTTGTTTCATGAGTTTATGTATACCCGGTAGTCGATATATCAACCGTGCACCTACTTACCCTCACTACAATTTGCCTATAATAAATATGCATCTGTTACGGCGTTACACACTTACACGGAAATGATCTTTCAATTTTGTTTTGATGTTGCTACACTTTTCAATCGACGATCACTTTTATAGTACCTTGGAATCGAAAGATATGAGCAAAGTTAGGGGGGGTCCACCGGCCAACGGCCAACCGTCTAAAAAATTTGCCATTTCGGCCAATTGGCCGTTGGCCGGTTGGCCTTTTTTTGTTTTGTTTTTTACCCCTGGTTTCGGCCAGAAGCATTTTAGTTGAAAGTTGTGAGAGAAAAAGTTGTTACAATTTCCTTAACCGACATTTTTCCGCTAATTTGATTGGCGGGGGTGTCAAATGTGTCAACTGAGGTCGTTGAAACAATCAAAATTTGCCCTTATGCTTGAAGAAGGCTCTCAGTTATGAAGGATGATTATATTTACTAATAGCCTGTAACCTGCAAGAACAATGATATCAATTTATAGAAGACTATATATCTTGGATCTAATTATGTGATTAAAGATAGTATTTTAAAGGAGTTTTTATAGGGCACGCTTGAATGGCTAAAATATCTCTCTAGTAGTGGTGTTTAACGATGTCTAAGCGTGGAATAAGTGTTTTGCATTTATTTATTTATTTATTAGCTCCATAAATTTTATAAAATGCTGTTTTGAATGTTGCCAAATCAAAGAAAGAAAGAATTTTGAAAGTTGCTATTGGTATTTTGGTGTGCTGAACTGTTGAGGGTACATAGGTCATCTGGTCATTGCTTCATTGACACGTCGTGATGACTGAAGAGTAATGATAAGATATGATGAGGCGAATTGTTTTATATCTTTATATGTTCAAAATCACTCATGACAAGTCTCGAAACAATGATCATCAAGTTTTCAGTAGGGTTTTACCAGGGGTCATCATTGCAGGGGTTCAGCAAGCCAGCACTGAGCAGGGGTTCAATAGGGACTCACCAGGGTGATAGTGGGGTCACCAGATGGTCAGCAGGGGTATTGGGGATCGCCAGGGGGTCAGTAGGGGTAAGTGGGGGTCATCAGCAGTTAGTAGGAGTTCACCAGGGAGTCAGCAGGATTCAATAGGGGTTCACCTTGGGGTCAGTAGGGGGTTCAGTATGGGGTCAATCAGTATTCACCAGGGAGTCAGTAGGGGGTCAGCTGGGAGTCAGTAGGGACTCACCTGGGTGTCAGCAGGGGTCCTATCTCAGTATGGGGTCAGCAGGGGTTCAACGGTAGGATTTCACCAGGTCAGTAGGGGTCCACTAGGGTGTCAGTTGAGGGTCAGCAGGGGGTCAGTTGGAGTTCGCCAGTGAGTTGCCAGGAGGTTAGTTGGGGTTTCTCCAGGGGGTTAGTGGGGGTCAGAAGGAGGTCAACATGGGTTCACCGGGGGTCAGCAGGGGTTTGTTTTGAATTTGAATATCATTTTACAGCACAATTACAATATACATTTTTTCAATAATTCATATGGAGAAACATCTCGGTTGTGCTGAGGGACAGCACTTGTAGACTTAGTTCACCAGGGAGTCTGCAAGGGTTCACCAGGGGTTCAGCAGGGGTTCACCAGGGGTCAGTTGAGGTCAGCAGGGGGTCAGTAGGGGGTCAACAGGGGTTCAGTAGGGGTTCAGTAGGGGGATGGACTAGGAATCCATTTAAGAGGGGCTGCAGATCAGGATGAAAAGACTGAAGAGGAGACTGGGTAGAAGACTCAGAAGGAAGTTGAGAGCAGTGGCTGGTCATGAGGAATCATGAGGAATCATGAGGCAAAGGTCCTAAGGTGAGACATGGCTAAGGAATGCATGATGCTACAGTGTTGGGGGCACTTTCAGACTGCAGAGAGGACTGTACCGGAAAGAGGGGCGGTGAAGAATGGAGATTGGAGGTGGGAGGTAAAGATGAAGAAAGCAATGCTGTTGTAGAAGGTAATATTAGTTGTTGAAAGATGATATTAGTGGTGAACAGACCCTGGAAGTGGGAGCAGGAGTGGATTTCAATGGTAGCAAAGCCTTGGGGTTGACAGAATTCTGGGAAGCCAACGTTAGCTCCAATACTCAATAGTCTACTGACAATGTCAGGGTGATTGATTCATTACACGGCTCCTTACAGGGCACTCCAATACTTTCCTGGGCACTGGGGGATATTCAATACCTCGAGGTGAACCTATTGAGACTTAAACAGTAGGATGATCCTGGTCTATGAGTTGCCAAAAGTTCTAGACTACGAAAATGAGCTTGATTATCTTAACCCATTAGTGCCCAACGTAGCCTAAAAGCAACAGTTACGTTTTGAGTAATTGTGGCTTCTCTGAATGAGATATTAATTTCGTTTTTTCAACAACACCAGCTCTATTAAATTTCACACACTTCCTGATCTCGAAATATATCTTTTTTGGCATCAGGCAACCAGTTAATTGACCAATTAATTTGACCATTTATTTTTTGATAGGATTTTCTACCACCTTCAGTTATTGGGTTAATTGAGGTAGCTAAACCAGATTTTTGATTTTATTGCTGCATACACCTAAATGGTCATTGGACGTGGCATTCAGATGGTCAAAGAATGAACTCATTAGTCCAAACCAGTCAGGAGATATAAGCATTCAAAGTTCCGATTGCCTTTTAGGCAACACTGGGGCTGTTGCCCAAAAGCAACAGTTCTAAATGGGCTAGAAACCTCAGAATCATGTTTTATCTGACCGTTTTGCATCGTCTGATTGCTTTATAATTGAGCCAAATTGCAAATTCACTAAGCAGAAGAACGTTATATGCAACATTTGCTAAGTGTTGCTCTTGGGCAACACTGGGAGAAGCTGAAAATTTGCCCAAAATAGCGAAATTAACGGCTTTTTAACAAAAAGGCTGATACTATGTAATAGAAATCTGTATGCTGCACGTTCAGAAAGGCTAAAATATATAAAAATTGTTGCTTTGTTGCCTCTGGGCAACACCAGGACACCATTATATTGTGAGGCATGGCCTACCACACGCACGCCAATTTAAATAAACATATTGTTCTTTCTGATATAAATGTTTAAATTGTTCGTTCAGCAATGTTAAAATAAACTATATCTGTTGCCTCTGGGCAACACTGGGATACACTTGTATTTTGGGTCGTTCAGAACTTGACCAGAGTCCTTAATTTTTCAACGGAACCAACATTAATTAAAAACATTATAAAAATATGGATTGGCATGTACTGATTGGCATGTACTGTAATGGTATTTGCTATTGGTGTTAAAAAAAGGTCTGTGCACAATAGGCAAGTAAAATTAAAGCTCCCTATAGATGGTGCAATACTCTTCATAGCCCTGAACGTACAGATTATGAGTAGTAACAGTGTGGAGTTTTTCGACTGGATCAGGTGAGAGATCTAGCAATAGCAGAAAACTGACAAAAATACCATCAAGTGGGTTCCACCTGCATTTGCATGTCCTGTAAGAGTCTATAAACAACCTTCACTCATTTCTACACATTACGTCTATTCAGCTTTCACTTTTCAGACTTCAGGGACATTGCATACCTAATCACAAATTACTGAAATGACGAAAGTCTCCTTATAAAATGCCTAACTGTGGCCATGTTGAGCCTATCTGTGTCTGTAAACATCCAGTTGCAACTTTCAAGGGGCAATCCATAACCCAAGCACACAACGGAAACTTAACGAATATTCATTATTCACCTGTGTATAATTACTATTGGCTATACAGTATACCTACGAGGTGCCTATAAATCCACGATCCTTTTCACAATCATCTAACCATTCTTTTAAGGAAAATGTAAACTCTGAAGGTCAGTCAGAGCCATTTTGCAAGCTCGGAGTTATGTAAATAGAGTGCGCTTCAATGCTTCAATGGGGGTAACGGTCATGTCAAGGCAGAAATCAGAAATGTGGCGTATCCAGTAACTCATGCAGTAAGGGACATAATTCTATGTTAACTAAAGTCCATTTGAATAATAATAATTATTACGATCCAGTTTTCTAATAGACCCCAATGGCCTTATCTATGAAGATTATCTGTCTTTTCAATCTACAGCCAGGGGTCAGTGCAAAGAAGGTCCTGCCAATGCATAAAATTCCAACATGCAGTTTTATAGAAATGTATTTTGGAGCAAAATTTATCATGTTGAATCCTGGTGTTGCCTAGAAGCAACAATAATCTTTGAAATTTTATGCCAGACTTCACATCTATAGAAGTATAGACATCTAGCACACCAAATAAGGCAAGAAAATAACCATTCTCGTAGTTGGTAGTTGAAAATATTGTCGCATGATGCTATGTAAAATCCAGGCATAGTGTTGCCTAAAAGCAACAGCATTTATGGAAATCATCCCATATTTAATGATTATATATGTTTAAAGGCATATTGTTTCCGTCCACACGTGATATGAATGTCCAAGAACGTGAAATAAATAGTTAAATGTCATTTCTCCCCAGTGTTGCCTGTGGGCAACAGTACGTTTTTTGAGGCTTTGGGTTCCCGTGAGTATTGCATATGATTTCCATTTCCATCTGTGGCTACTTGCTCAGTAGAATAAACCATAAATTCACTTTTTAGATACCAAATATTGAGAGATAAAGTAATGTTTCCCAAGGCAACAGCCCAGTGTTGCCCGAAAGCAACAGGTTCATAACTCGAAAAACTACTGAAGTACCAGTATTGGGATTTTAAACTTAGTCATTGTGGCCCAGTGTGGTTCGGAAAATAAACATGTTATATAAAATACTCTGCCAGTTTTTCCTTGGGCACTAATGGGTTAAACTTCACATTTTTTCGCAATTTCGATAATAAGTGTCTTCAAATGTACTCAGGCGTGTTCTTTGAACTAAAACAAGAAACTTTCTCTCTGGGAGTTTTTTGATTGCACCCCCCTAAAGACCGGAAAATCTCAAAAATAGAAAAACGGCCAACCGGCCAACCGTCTAAAAAATTCCCAATTTCGGCCAATTGGCCGTTGGCCGTTGGCCGGTGGACCCCCCCCAAGTTTATAAAGATTCCGGATTTACGTTTTATTCATACTTTGAAGGCAAATTTAAATATACATAGCCACTCTTCATCATCTAATCTAAGATTCCTGGCCAATCTTGATATTTTCCTAAATAAATTTCAGGCCCTATTCTCTTTAGCTCAAAGGATTTTTATATTTAAAAGCTTCTAAATTTGCTTTTTTCATTGGAAAAACCAGTGTAGATCTCCGCCCGTTTCTCACATTATATAATAGATTAATCAAACACCCTGAGGATACGTTTATATCAATTATCACACTCGCCTTCGGCTCGAGTGATAATTGGAATTATTGCACTCGCCTTCGGCTCGAACAATAATTCGAATTATCACACTCGCTTCGCTCGTGTGATAATTCATATAAACGTATCCTAAGGGTGTTTGATTACTGGTTATTGTAATACCTAATTTATGTCCGTTTGATTATTGCACAATATTTAAGTATTTAAATACGAATAAATTTGAGTTTTCTGGTTCATGCATAGTGCCTAAACAAACTTTTGTCGTCACAATCAAGAATTTTTGACCCTGAAAATCATAAATCGCTCCACAAAATCATCAATGTGATAAACAGTTTTAAGAAATTTTCAATTTTCTCCTGATGACATTTGCATTTCGAAATTTTCCTCTTTTTAAGCAATCTATGGTTCAACACAATATGTTTTGTGCTGCGTTTTTCATTAATGCGAATCTGAAATAAAAAATTAACATTAAATTTAAAATGAATTATAAATGGGATTTCCTGTGAGAATCACCCATTTATGTTATAATGTAAATACAAAGATTGTGTTTGAAAGTTGAAAGTATTGCAATTATTTTGCCGTCATTATTTATGTTGTGCACTACTTATCTATTGTATTGCTATTCAATTGGAAAGTAAAACTCATAGAAATTGTGGGGGTCAAGAATGGAATCTCAACACATAAATAGTATAGCTAATTTTTGATTTTTGAAATTATAAAGCTTGGATTCAAATTCAAGGATATAACATGGAATAAGCCTCAATCATTTTATTCAAAAACACTCTCCAATTAGGGTTAGGATGGATAAACATGAAATGATTGAGCTATCAGCGGTTACTGTGCTTTACTCCGTGATGGGGACATCGAATTAGAAGCTCTGAAGCTGTGATGGACCGCCACGGACTGCCTTGAAATGCCTTAGAGGTGAGTCAAACGATATTTGATAACGCGAGGGCGTACCTTATATTAGGAGTTTATTGTGTATAAACCCAAGGGTTTATACCATGTGGCATCAAATCTGAGCGGTGTTTATAGTATAAACACCGGGCGAAGCCCGAGTGCGGTCATAAAGTAATAAACTTAATTTTTGATTTTTGAATACCAAAAAATGCAGTTGAGATATTGGATATCTACAAATGATTCTGAATAATCTGATATTTTCTTATCTGCTTTGCTCAAAGCAAAATAATACGAACTGTTCTTTAAAAGATTAAAATTGTAGTACTAGTACACACTACTTGATAACAAAAGCTGACATTAATGATAGAATTATCTTTCTCTTTAAATGTCAGCAGCACAGAAATGAACATATAGTATAGTAAAATCTAAAAAGTTGGAAATAACAAAATATGTACATCATAAAATAGGTGATAAGGCCTCAAATTTATTCTGCCCTAATCTTAACAAAGTCTTTCATCAAATCGTTGCCCATTATCTCTGCGTATCTCTTGTAAGTCGGCATCGGCATAATGTGTTCGGGAACCAAGGCAGCGTTTAGAACCTTGGGCATGATGACCTGAGGAATTAGAAATGCTATTATGATATAATATTCAAAAAATGAGTAATTATTTTTAGCTCGAAAATAATTCAGATATTAAAATCAGATATTTTCAAAGAGGCTACCCTTATCCCCCCCCCATAATCAGGTTCCATTAGTTGTATTTGTAACCATAACATCATCTAGCTTACTCATTTTTAAACCCTTCCTCCCCCTGGCTGATTACGTAATAGGTATGTGAACCATCCCTCACCTGGTATCTCTCCTCCTTGGTTGCTTTGATCACCTCCTCTGCCACATAGTCCGGCTCCAGCATGGGCAGGAGCAGGGGCCACTTGGACTTCGTGTTGTTGAACATGCCCGTGTTGGTGATGTGGGGGTGGACTGAGGTGACCTTCACGTTATCCAGTCCCAACGTTCTCAGCTCTGCTTGCAGTGCTGAAGTGGAGTCAGGATGAGTTATCCAGGGAAATGGTAGCTGTGGTTCCTTATTAAAGCTTCTTTGTGATCAGATAGATTGGCTCATGGAGAAAGGTAACAGTAAAAGGGTTACGTTCTCGGATAATAATATTTCGTAATCTTAAAAAGTTAAAACGCGCTTAAACTTTAACAGATCTTGTGTCCATTAAATTCGATTACGCAACCTACCATTAGAGAGTCCCCTCACTCCGTACTTCGAAGCACAGTAATCCCCAACCCGTGGTCCTGCCATGATACCAGCAGTGGAGGAGATGTTGACGATGTGCCCGTAGTTACTGACCATGTCATCAAACACCATCTTACACAAGTACATGACTCCCAGCAGGTTCACCTTGATGGACTTCTCCATTTCCTCCTCTGTCTCGTCCGCAAACATCTTACCGAATACGATTCCTGAGCGAATAGAGTTACAGTTACATTGTCAATAGATTAGTGACATGACCGACTGGTCGTAGGCATCAATCAAAAAAACACAGTGCCTATAAAGTTAAACTAGTGATTCGATCGACTCATGTCTCTGTGTTTTTAAATAATTTATTTTGAAAAAAAACAGACAAGAAAATATCTGTTATTATGTAGGTACCTATTAATTAACTTGATTAAAGTATTATGTTGTCTGAAAAGCGTTCTGAATTTTGCACGGAATAAACTAATAAAACTCAGAAATCCTTTCCAAAGAATTATTTTTTCTCTAGATTTCTGCAAGTCTGCAGATTCATTCCCGCGATGTTGAAGAGGTAGGAGATGTGTCTGTCTGGAGTATTCTGCTTGATCTGCTCCTTCAGCTCCCTCACACTAGCCAGCTCCCCCACGTTGCAAGTGTAGGTGTAGACTTTGCAGTTCCTGCCCTGGAGACTCGCTGCTGTCTCCTGGTTCAGTTTGGGGTTGATGTCCACCAGGTGGAGAATGTTCATGTCACAAGCCAGCCGTTCTGCTACCAGCTTGCCAATACCGGAACCTGTAGGACACATTGCATTTCAGAGTATTTGTAGAATTCACGATTTTAAATTAACTGCACTGGATACTCAATACCTAAACGAGGAAAAAGGTGAATGGCATAACGTCCATTAAAAGTAAAGCAGGAGCTTTGTACCTAAAGGCACGATGTGATAATATTAACTACAGAAGTCATGGATGACGAATGAAGCTGTACCTGTTCCTGTGATGAGAATGTTTTCGCTCTTGATCTCCTTCTGAGGTCGGCATCTGAATATCACGTATACCAGCTCTTTGAGGAGGTCAAAGGCCCAGAAGAGGAGTAAACTGAGTATCTCAATTATCACTTCCATCCTATCTGGGATTCTCAACAAATTTTCATTAATATTAGACCAATACTGTAACCCAATGCTTGATCTAGCAGCATCACCATTTTTAATGTCCAAAGACTGAAACTTGAAAGCAATCGCGAACAATAACTACTAGATATTATTTGAGTTAGTTAGAAATTTTGCCGAGCTTGCACTTTGGTCCGGCGGGCGGTGACCGGCAGTTACGATCAAGTAAATAAATAAAACATATGTGATATGTTGCGGTTTTCTAGAAAACAAGTGGCAAATTCGTGATAACATTCAGTAAACCTTCTGACGCAATAATCTAATAAAGGCTTAAAAGGGTCGGAAACACAAAATGTTCGAGATAATACGGCCATGGCAGATACGGTTGTCTTGGTGAAAGTATAGAATTACAGTACCTACACTATATTTCAAGCTATGAAAGAGGAACAAGAAATCTTTACAGTACGGGGACCAAAGGATTGATATGAGTACATTTTAAAACTTAGAAATCTCAAGTAGGTATAGGGATAATCGTTGGGGTTGAGGGGGTTAATCGCTCAATTATCTTAGGGGCTCAAGGACATTTCCTGAGATGAAAATGGAAGCTAAATTCGAGAGGCAGGCAAGGTCGAGGATGAAAAAATGTCACAGCATACTTAATTTATAGTTTGTGCATAATTAGCCGATAGTGCAAATTCTCATGCAATATGGATATTCTAAATGTAGAGTTCCAATCCACGTGTGCCATGATATAGATACAGAAGGATTGCTGAATGAGTGACTGCCTACCTGGGATGTTATAGCGTTCAAGAGAAGATGTATCATCATTTCGTACATTATATGAGATTTGGAAAAGACCATAAATTAACTCTGACTTTTTATAGAACTTACAAACTTATAAAAAGAACGGGCACCTAATACTGGCTTGCTGACAAATGCAAAGCCATTCACCAGAACAACACGTTTTATAGTGGTGTGACAATAACATGTGTCGTTGCATGGTGATGTTGTTTCATGATATCATGCATCGTGAATTATCATCCGACTCTTTTCTCAGTAATGGTACTGTCACTGCCAGCTCGGAGCCGTGCCAGAGTCGCTTTTTCACGAACGTATCTATAATCTATATCTGCTTTCATCCGAACAACTTTACTCTGTACTTATCATTTGAAAGCTTGAAGTAGCACTTCTAATTCTGTAGCAGAATTTAAATTAAGTCAATTATTTGCACAGCTTTTTTCTAAATTCCGTTACAATAGGTGATGAAGAAGCGGGAAGTTGTTGTTCAGATTTTAGAGATATACAAAGAAAATTCTAAAATTGGAAAGGTGCTGTGCCTGCTGCCCCCAATCCCAGTCCATTTCTGGTCATATTTAAATATCTCTGAAAGGCTAATTTCTGATTAGTCATCATGGGCATAGATAATTCAAAGATTTAAAGTTCCAAGAATTTAGAATATGTTCGGATGAGACCTAGAAACTGAAACGAAATTTGATCAATAAAAACCTTTTTTCGACTAAAATCATAAAAACATATTATAAAACATACAGTATATACTATATAAACATAGGTATAAAGCATACGCATAAATATCAGTAATCTAATAATGAAATAATATGGCTAGAATAAAATTTATTTACAGTTATCTTCTGATGATGTAAATTATTGATATTCTGGAGCTCCTTCGTGAAATAGTTTGGGAGGCATTAGGTTCCCTTACTAAAATTTTGGAACTCTAAATAAGACCCGTTCTAGACAGGGATTTTTGAGGGGCTATAGCTCGAGCTATAGCTCGAGCAGGCCTGTATAGAATAGGATTTTTCGATGACCCCGGCTATAGTACCGGCTATAGCCGGGGTAATAGTTGGAGGTATTACCCCGGCTATAGCTCCGGCTATAGTTCGGGTCATCATTCCTGTCTAGAAAGCACTCTGACCCCAGCTATAGCTCTTTCTGATACACGTGACCCTGTCACGTGGTGCGCGTCATGACAACAACGCGAAATAGGAAGCAGATCGTAGTACCGCATCATATCATTTGTTATTGTAACATTACACCTTTTTGCACACGTGACACAAGGCGTTACCTGACAGGAGCTATAGCTCGAGCAGCCCTGTCTAGAAAGAATTTTGTATCGGACGATATCCCGGGTCAGCGTAAAGGGTCACCCTGTATAGAAAGTAACTCTGACCCGAGCTATAGCTCGGGCTATAGCCTATAGCCCCTGAGAGCTCCTGTCTAGAACCTAAATAAGTTTTACGTAACAATATTTATTATTTTTTGAATTCGTAACATGACCCATATTAATCTACAAAACCCAATATAAACTTGCAGTGATTCGATCAACTCATGTCTCTGTCTTGAAAATTCTTGGGAATTTGTTGTAAGTTCTTAGGAATTTGTTGAAAATTCTTGGGAATTTGTTAAAAGTTCTTGAGAATAGTCTATGAAAACTTATTGGCGATTCTTAATTTCGCCACTAAGTACGCCACTAAGTACGCGTGATTTTGCCACTAAGTGCGCGTGATTCATAAAAAGTGTTCCTAGCCCCTACTCCCTAGGAAGTATTAGTTCCCATATCCTAAAGTTCATCGCCCCTAACTTTTTTCCGAAGTGCTTCCGAATTCGTCAAAAGTTGGGAGAGCTCGAAAGCCAGAAAGTGTCCTAATTCCAATTCCCTAACTTTCAAGGTGTCAATTTTCACAGTTTATCACTGTGAGAATAATTGGCAGCTTCAGCTTTTAGAAGAGTTGTTTTTAAGTACTAACGGCACGATTTTTCATGTTATGAATATGAATTAAAGAACTGTCGAAACAAAAATACTAAAAAAACACAATGAGTTAGATACCTATAGAATTTTAAAGCCCTGGTAAAACACAAAATTTCATCGGGGAGAATAATAGATTAATTAATTTAAACAAATTATATTTACCAGAGAGTAGAGGATTAACGAGTTGTTGAATGTAATTAGGCAATTGTTTACCGCTCAAAGAATGCAATCTTTTTAATCCTTGCTAATTGTTTATGCGCAGATTCCAGTCTTCATGAATGCAATCTTCATTATATGAACAATGGTGAGCGGACAAAAGACCCTCCCCCATTCAATAACACCGGAATGGAACGAGGAGTTGCGTTCATTAGTTCATTGAATGAAAACAGTAACTATAGGTGTGGCAATATGTGACATGTGTGTCGATATGATTCTATAATTGTGTGATGAGAATTCCTAAAAGCAGTATCGTGAAATTCAAAATTTCAAATGAATTTATTTAAGAAAAAGTTTCAATCGTAAATAAATTCCCAAACATAGGTACTAAAGAATTGCATTCGTGAAGGAGCCCCAGACTGAATGAGGGTCGCATGGCATGAGTTGTGAAGGTGAACAGCAATTTATTGATTGCAAAATGTCGGGCATCTAAATCAATGATCATTATCAATCTATCCCATTCATTTCTACTTGGAAAATGAAAAATGAAATCTAGGTATTTGATACAATGAAAAGAAATAAGTTATCTGGAGATGTTATCAGTCCTGCCTTATTTTCACGAAATCTGCCATGGCATCATTGCCTAAAACTCTACCGTATCTCCTCAACACCTTCATCGACATCAGCTGTTCAGGGAAAAGAAATGCATTCCCAATTCTGGGTAGAATAACCTGAAAATTACAGTAGGTAACTTATCAGTAATCACTACAGATAACATGTTGATTCTTTGATTTTTGAAATTGCCATCATTATCATGCAACCATGTACCACTTACTTCTTTACATGCGTATTCAAATACATATGAAAAAACTCGAGAGGCAGAAAGTTAGAATCACGAGCAAGACTGAAATCTCAAGAATAACCTGCAGCTTTTCCTCTCTGGTGGCCTTGAGAATCTCATCCACGACCCACTCTGTCTGTAGAATGGGCACTATGAAAGGGTGTTTAGCTTTGGTGTTGTTGAACATCCCCGTGTCGGTGATGTGGGGGTGGACTGAGGTCACTTTGACATTGTCCAGGTTGAGGTCGTCCAGCTCAAACATCAAAGCTTGAGTGAAGGGAGGGTCAATGCTTGGACAAAATTAAGTTCAACCTTTTCAGAACCCCATACAACCATATTCCATAACATCGATGTTTGATAAAACCCTTTAAAACTAAGAAACTAGCGAAGTGTAGTATTTGGTCGTGATTATTTATGTTTTTTGGTGGTAGGGCCTTTCCATGGTAATGCTCAGTTAGGCTCAGTGTCGTAGCAATCCGAAAGTTAAAGGGTTACTGCCCGGAGCGATAATGCATCGGGTGCATACCTCAAACCTATCACGGCCTTGCTCGTTTTTGTGACCATAATATTACAATTCATGTGAGTTGCGGTATACAGTCACCACTGTACCATATAACCGTTCAACTGTTCAAACATCAAAGCTTGAGTGAAGCCTCTGACTCCAAACTTGGAGGCACAGTAATCAGAACACCTAGGTCCTCCCATGATGCCAGCTGAAGATGAAATGTTGACGATATGACCGTAGTTGTTAACCATGTCATCAAATACCATCTTACACAAGAACATAACACCATTCATGTTCACTTTCATGGTCTTCTCCATTTGTTCTTCTGTCAACTCAGAGAACAGTTTTCCTTGGACAATTCCTGCGGGTTTCGGGAAATCAATCAAGTTTAGAAGGGAGTTTTAGGTCAATATTCAATGAAAATGCGTAGTCTAAGACAAGATTGGTCGATAGCTGCAATTCTTTGATTAGGAGTCCTAATTATCTGAGTTGCATTTTCTTTATGACCTCCACTCTGAGAAGGCTTAAAAGCAGTTCAGCTGCCGTACCCGCGATGTTGAAGAGGTAGGAGATGTGTCTGTCTGGAGTATTCTGCTTGATCTGCTCCTTCAGCTCCCTCACACTAGCCAGCTCCCCCACGTTGCAAGTGTAGGTGTAGACCTTGCAGTTCCTGCCCTGGAGACTCGCTGCTGTCTCCTGGTTCAGTTTGGGGTTGATGTCCACCAGGTGGAGAATGTTCATGTCACAAGCCAGCCGTTCAGCCAGGAGCTTACCAAATCCTGACCCTGAAATGAATTCATTATCTAAACTTGAACGGTAGCCATGAGTGCATTAACATATGCTGTCAAATAGTGAGAATATATTGTTAAATAAGACGTCACTGTGTACTGCATCCGTACTTTACAGGTGGCAGACACATCACGAAATTGTCCATTCTAAATCTCAGCCTATTTTAGACCTCAGTGATTGTATATGCTCCTTTATGTCCTTTTGTTGCTCTGTATACGTTAAAAGTCAAATCACAATCACACTATTCACCTGTCCCTGTGATAAGAATGTTTTCACTCTTTATCTCCTTCTGAGGTCTGCATCTGAATATGAGGAATATAATCTCCTTAATGAGGTCCCATATCCAGAAGAGAAGAAAGCCAAAGATTTGGACTATCAGTTCCATGGCTCTCTTCCTAGACTAATGAGGATATGTGTTATTTTCAAAAGATAGAATAGTCTGGAATCTGGATGTCTGCTTTACCTTATTGTAACAAATTTAGTAAGCAACTAATAATTAAGAAACTTTTAAAGGTTGAACATTAATTAAGAAGAATAGTCTGGATGTCTGCTTTAGTTAACATGCAATTATTGAAAAGGAAAGGTTGAGAAATGAGAGTACCTAAACAGCCAAAGGAGCTGAGGGTCGTAGTGGCTTAGTGGCTTAGGAGATATAGAAAGTTGAAAGACGCTAGTGAGACACAGTTTTGATATCTATTACAATGTTTGGTTAAATGTCTGGTATAATACTACAATAATTGGTCACAGGATGGGTCAATGGGCCACTGTTACTCTGTTTGGGCGGTGAATTATGAAGCTTCACCTATTTAAATTTAAATCAAGGTAACAAATATACAACCACAACTAAAAACCTGTTTCATCATTGCAATTATTTTTGAGGAAAACAGAAAATTTAAATCCTACTGGGCATGAAGAAAACAACTTAAAAAACGCTATTTCAGCAAACAGTGGCAGCTGTTATTTCAGCAAAACGGAAATAATTTTCTGCAAAAGTTCTCCGTATAATGAAAAACAATTACAAGAAACAAAACCTAATCATGAAACTTAATTTATTATGGAAAGATTCGATTTTTCAGTCTGGTCAATAAGTTAATAAGTAAGGGAGATTAAAACAATCATTCCTTTATAATTTCATGAGGCCAATGATTGATTTACGCAACGATTTCCCCCACTTTTCATTTCATTCGATTTTAATTTCATTCGATATTATGCAATTATGGATTTACGTACAATGTAATAAAGTTTCAAAGCCCCTAGTGGTGCCCCTACGGGGTTTTCAATCAATCAATCAATCATTCGATAAACTCATTCGATAAACTCTTTTTTTTATTAATCAGTAATTTAACGGTGGCGTGTCGAACTCCTAGGTGCGCGGCTTTTCCATGCGCGGCGTAATCGTGCGCGGCTCACTGGCTGTTGATAACAGGCAGTGAGGCGCGCATGAAAAAGCCGCGCTCCTATGAGTTCGACAGACCCTGCAAACGATTATTGATTTAATTAATATGAATTTTTATTAATACATACTAACTTACTAATTTATTTAGCAAATTATGAAAATACGTGGTACTTTGTTTTCTTATTTAAAACTCATTATGAGATGCATAATATTCTGCTTATTTTAAATTTTATTCAAGAAAAATGGGTAATAGGTACGAAAATCTGCCCAGTTTATGGGTATATATCTGACTATCTAAGTAAATAAGAGAATAATTCGTGAGGAGGGCGATCAAGAAGAATAGCTTCTGCATTCTTTCAGTAACTCATCTCGGTATCTCCAAAACAATACTTTATAAATTACTAACTCTGATCACAAATTAGAAAATATTAAGATTTAAAGTTTAGATTTAAAATACTAAAATATTATACTGAAATTCAAAAGGAAATGAATAAATGATACCAATTACTCAAGCATTTGATCTGAATTGAATATCATTAAAATCTAATTTTAAACATAATCTTGCAAAAAACTGAAAACCATCAGGTTATAGGAGTAATTATAAATTAAAATTAAACTTATTTAGTTGAAACAGCACGAAATAATAATTTACGTAATATCGCAACAACAACTGCATGATATAGTTCTGCAAGTAAAGTGAGCTAGATTTAAGGGATTTTAGGGACTCACAGTGACCACCGTTGAGTTTCCTGATGCTGACATCACCTCCTATATAACTCACTAACCACTCGCGTTCCATCATGTTTTTACTCCTGCCTTATCTTCACAAAGTCCTTCATGGCGTTGTTACCCATCATGGAAAGGTACCTCCTCAACACCTTCATCGACATCAGCTGTTCTGGGAACAGGAAGAGGAGTCCTATCTTAGGCAGGATCACCTGTCAGGGAGATGGAATTTGTCAGGGATTTGGAATATGTCAAGGGTTTTGATTTTATCAGGGATTTGGACTTTTTCAGGGAGATTGAATTTGTCAGAAATTTGGAATTTGTCAGAGATTTGGAATATTTGTCAGGGATTTTGTGTTTAGAAAAGTGAGCCAGAACTTGAGTACGGGGAATGGAAATTCTGCGTCTGTATTATGCCCTTTTAAACCATGAGGGTAATGAAATGACAACTTCACCGCCTTTTTCGTACTTTACTTCTTTACAAACATACAAAGTGCAACAGGCTTTACAATCAACAATTTCAACAAGTAGGTATTTCTTAGCTTCTTTAAATCATATGAATTGATATTTCATGGAGACGGTAAGATATCTCACCTGAAGCTTTTCCTCCCTGGTGGCCTTTAGAATCTCATCCACAACCCACTCAGGCTTCAGAATGGGTACTATCATAGGGTATTTAGCCTTCGTTTGGTTGAACATCCCCGTGTCAGTGATGTGGGGGTGGACTGAGGTCACTTTGACATTGTCCAGGTTGAGGGCATCCAACTCACACATCAATGCTGTAAGAGGGATTGGGTGAAGTTTCCTCCGCCGGTGAACGCGATAGATGTCGTTTGATGGGAAAATTCCTAAATTCTTAACTATTTGACTATTTGACTATCTTTAATTTGATCCCAAATATTCCCCTGTAAAACCTGACCTCATCTCCTCCCTTATTAAAACTCGCCCATTTGTCTGACTTACCTTGAGTTAGTCCTCTGACTCCGAACTTAGAGGCACAGTAATCAGCACTCCTGGGTCCAGAGAATATGCCGGCTGAAGATGACATATTGATGATGTGCCCGTAGTTGTTAACCATGTCATCAAACACCATCTTACACAAGAACATAACTCCATTCATGTTCACTTTCATGGTCTTCTCCATTTGTTCTTCTGTCAATTCAGAGAACAGTTTTCCTTGGACAATTCCTGAAAATGGTGAATTACCTTTTATCGGATGAAGTTTGAGAATCTGGTCGGACAATAGCACTGACACTGAAGGCCCTTGTACCCACGATTCTACAAAATATAAAGACATGTGCCAATCGGGTCCAATTTGGCGAGGGTCTAAGCCAATATGCACCCGATCAGGCTAAATGCCAATGAAAACGTCAGGGGGCTTCTATAATTATCTCGTTTTATTTTATGTCCAACCGTGTACCATCATGTAGGTAAGTCCCTGCTATATTCCTTTTATCTTGTCCTATCGAAACTGGAAATCTTCTAATTTTTTTAATACAGCATTTAGATTCCTTAAAGTTAAAATGAAATCCAGTATCGTAACAGAAATTCATTATTTTCGTTTGGCATCGCTTTAAAATTATTGTGTAAACACAGATTTGTTTTTGCTTCCTGGGTTTTTATTTGAACGCTTTCAATGCCTTGAACCAACATAGAGTAGCTCAAACTTCAATCGTTATGTGACTGAAGCTGTGTGTAATTATGCTGATGATGATAATTTTAACAGCCAAGAAGTTATACATTAGAGCAAAATACATGCATGTCTTATTGCTTTCCACTACCATGTTATAACGAGTTAACAGAATGCTTGTAATATTGTTTCTTATTGGAACGATATTCTTTGCTTTCAGCAATCAGCTACTATTTTAGTTGGAATTGTATTGTCAGCTTGACTTTATTAATTACCTACTTTTCGATTGAATTTTTGCTTCAAGCGTATGGAAATAAAGGCTAGATAAAGTAACTGTTGAACGGAGGTATTGATATTTTGAGTGCAGTTGGACAATTCCCGCGATGTTGAAGAGGTAGGAGATGTGTCTGTCTGGAGTATTCTGCTTGATCTGCTCCTTCAGCTCCCTCACACTAGCCAGCTCCCCCACGTTGCAAGTGTAGGTGTAGACTTTGCAGTTCCTGCCCTGGAGACTCGCTGCTGTCTCCTGGTTCAGTTTGGGGTTGATGTCCACCAGGTGGAGAATGTTCATGTCACAAGCCAGCCGTTCAGCCAGGAGCTTGCCAAATCCTGACCCTGAAATGAATTCCTGATAAGAATTTGTCGAGGAGAAATTGTCCATCAGATCAACTTATTTTCTATCTTGACTCAAAGCAGGGGCTCACTGGCTCATTTTGAAGGGTTTGAAAACGGAAATATGTGGCAATGTGCGACGAATCAATACATCAAACTGATCTTGGTCTCTTGAATGTAATGATTTTTGGGAACTGCCATTTCGGTAAAAAGAAACAACTAGGCCACGCATTTCACCTGCTCCTGTGATGAGAATGTTTTCACTCTTTATCTCCTTCTGAGGTCTGCATCTGAATATGAGGAATATGATCTCCTTAATGAGATCCCATATCCAGAAGAGAAGAAAGCCCGCTGCTTCCACGATGAGCTCCATGGCTGTCTCCCTAGACTCAAAAAGTTTCTATTATTTTTCTGATCAAGAAATTTCTCCGCCTTTTGTGCAGTACTTGCATACTCACTTGGTTAATTCTAATATTTAACTCCCATAATTCTCCTAAATTGGTAAATTCGTGCTCAATTCAATATATCTGAGGTACCTTAAGATCATTATCCAGTAAGCATTATTGCTTCATTGTACTTGTGCTCATGACAATAATTGTACTCTTAGGCATACCAATAATTGTACAGTGGTAGGCAGCTGTATGCATTGTGACGTTTGGAGTTTCATGTGACAGGGAAAGATGTATCCCTGGATGGTTATAATATTTATTGCTCAGTACCTTATAAGCTAATAGCGGAGGAGTCGCAGGAGAATTTAAGGATTTTAGAGTTTTCAAACGTTGACTTCATACAGTTCCCTATGCCCGATTTTCATGAAACTTGATGATATCGTGCAATGTGATGAATCATTTATTTGACTCTCTTTTGATCCCTCGTTCATGTGCAGTTTGATTTTCCCAACTTTGTCCTATGTTTCTCTACTATGAAGTTATAAGCCAATGTAGATTCATCATATTGAATCTTAAGTAACTGAAGCACGAGTTTCAAAATTGCTATGAGATTTCTTTAAGTAATTTTGATGTGGTTAATGGTCGATCATGAAGCATGAACTATTGGTCGAGCTTACTTTTTTAAAGCTATTTAGTGGGTTACTGCTTGTTGGTATTCAGTTGAAAAGTTTTAAATGCAAAATATGATATCTATTCTTCATTACCTACTCAAGCTTACTTTACCAGTGTCTTAATAAGATCATTACCCGATCACTTAACTACTTAAGTATAAGCATGTAGATTGCAGGCATATAGATACAGTGTACAATGAACATAGCTACTCACATACAATTTGTCGTGAAGTAGGTAGATTGTTTGAATGTTTATGAGGAGGATGACTCTAGTATCCGTCATCGATTGCTACGTCGACGCCTCCTTTTTATTATTCTCTTTCTCACTTTCTACCATCCTTTTTGGCAGGTGTGAGGCCATTGCAAAAAGGAAACAGAAAGGGTGCGTCAACGGAGAAGTCAATAACCCGAATCTCTGATCTTTTTAGCTTTTAAGCTTTTGTCTTGTTGTTACCTACTTAGCTACTTCCGTTCCGTGATTATTTAATGTGGGTACTGTCGTTGCTATAGTTACTGCTACATACTTTCTTTGAAAAGCTTTGCCCTCAAACTTTTAAAGTACAAAAGTAGGCAGATCATAACGTAATAGCGTAAAAGAAGGAAGGGAAGAAGTTAATAATAATAAGAAGTTCCTGAATTTATAAACAGAGAAACCGAAAAACTTGTTAGGTAGTGACCCCAGTGATGAAATGATATAGTCAATATTTCATTCTTCAAGGCATAATTGACACAATCCACGTCAATTCATTATAAGCCTAGATTGAATATCTGCTTATAAGCTCGAGGCGTATGCTTTTTTTGGAGATCTTGGTAACTCCAAAATAATGTACCTACTACCTATCATTTAGTTAATTGTATTTTTGTTATCGCTTCCCCTGTTCATGTCTACCCTTTCTGTCCAGGAAGCAGAGTCACATGACAGATGACTGGCGGCAAGGTGGCGGACATTACGTCACATGACGTGGAGAAGCAGATGAAGAACGGAAAGGGAGGGGTGCCACATGACAGAGATCAGGAGGGAAGCAACCATGTGAGTTATGTTAATATGTTCTCAAGGTTTTCCAGCTACCTTTATCATAGTATCATAGCACGATGCCGAAATCATCATTATATTCATTGCGTATTGGCCAATCAGTGCGCGGTTGATATTGCTTGTTTTTTTCTGAATGTAACAAACTAAGAAACTAAAAAAGAGCATGCTGTTTTATCACGGCCTTGCTTTCTGCCCCCCGACACCTCCCTCCCCTTCCCCCATGATTCATTTACAGGAAAGGAGAAGATAGTGTCTCTCTACCTAGCGCAGCAGGGAACCCAACAAGACGTCAGGGAGAAGTACAGGGCGTATCTTGAGAACAGTGAAACAATGCGAGCTACTCGGAGGAGACAGCTCTTCAAACAGTACAACTACGGTACCGAGGTAAGTGTTCCTCGGATACGGGAGGTTGCCTTGGAGAGTGTTGCTTTGATGACAGGGAAATTGTTTGTATTGCATCGTAGCTGCTCAGACAAGTGTTGCACGAGCCTTTTGCACATATGGGCATAGTATAGGGCAAGTTTCGCTTTAATGTTAATGAGGTCAGTTGCTTTAGGATGGAAACAATTCACTGTAATGTTGTCCTTGATAAAGCTGAGTATAAGGTCAATTGCTGCTCAATAATCTAGAATTGACCCATCCTGCGCTACAGGACGCAGGGATTGACTCAGTAGACTACAGCATGTACCGCAAGAGAGCGTGTGTCTCGGCTGTCCCAAAAGCCCCGGATTCTGAGGTGTGCGGGTGCAACAAGCCCCTCTCCCACCCTTCCCACAAGTACCAGCCACTCGGGGAAACGGAGTGGAGCTACACCAAACACACGGAGCTGCACCCCACAGGTTTATACCAAACACACGGAGCTGCACCCCACAGGTTATCAGGGGGCTGGCAAGCCCCCCGCGGCGGTTTGCGAGCCCGAGGGCCCGAAGGGCCCGAGGGCGAGCATTGGACGGCGGACCTAACAGTGCGAGGGCCGAAGGCCCGAGCGCGAGCCCGAGGACCCGAAGGGTCCGAGGGCGAGCATTGAACGGCGATCCTTACAGTAAACGAGCTTCCGGACATCGGAAGTGAGTTTTGTTAACTTTGCTTGCCAGCCCCCAACTATATGTTTTCATGGATTCGCTATATTTCACGTTGAAATTTGAGTAAGTTCCCGTTGCCGAAATCGCACTAAAATTTGAACATCGCATGTTTAGAGGCCAAAGGTGCAACTGTCAAAATTTCAGGTCAATCGGATGAACAATGGCCGAGTTATTACAACTTGAATATTTCTAAAATCGAGGGTGTTCTTGTTAAATTGGGTTACGACCATATATATACATATATATAGAGAGACATATAGACATACATATACGAGAGACTTTTTTAGTGCACGAAGTATACCCTCTTTAAACAGCTATATCTCGAGAACCGTAAAAGATACAGAGCTCATCGACCCAGCGTTGGAAAGTAGAAAGATAGAACTTGCTAAAAGTGACCTTAAAAACTATTTTACGTCATGATAATGACGTCATAATGACGTCACAAAACAATGAATTTGAAATGTCGATTTTCCCAAAAATAGGCGTTTTTCAACGCAATTTTTCGGTATGAAGCTTTCGAGATAGGAAAAAATGCTCCGCTGTCGTAGAACGGAAATTTAATGTACTTTTGAAAAATGTGGTTGAAAAGTTCTGGACTGTCCGGCATCATTGAGATATATGCGATTGTTTGAAACACTTTTGCACGAAAAAAATCCCAAAAAAATGGCAAAATTTGTGAAGCTAGTGGAGAGAGAACGGGACCATCCCAGAACTTCATCTTTGGATATGTTGTCGGTCTTAGTCCCAATTGTGTTAATGAATGGGTCTCAGATAGCTTATCT
>WFMF01000007.1:159944-290066 GCA_011033025.1 Beroe forskalii | reverse complement strand
GGGGAAACTGGTGGTGTTTTAAACCCTGCAGTGGAAGCTCAGTGAAGCTAGTGGAGGTTTTTTGGGCCTAATTGGGGCTGAGGGGCCAAATGGGGCTGGCTATTGGTGGAGGCTGAGTGGGCATGGTGATGCCTTGGAGGCTGTGTGAAGCTAGTGGCGGCTCTGTGGAGCCAAGGGGGTGGTGGAGCCTAGAGGGCTGAGTGGGACAGTGGGGGCCCGAGGGGGGGGCTGTTTGGGCCAGTGGAGGTTTAGTGGTGTCTAGTGAACTGAGTGGTACAATTTTAGGGGAAAGCTCAGCGAAGACTAGTGGATCTTGGGCCTAGGGGGGTAGGGAGCCTATTGGGGCTGAGTGGAGACTAGTGGAGGCCGGGGGGGCTGTTTTTGTTTGGGGTTTGGTGTCTAGTGGAAGCTGGGGTGTTTGGTGTTTACTTCTGTGGCTCAGTAAAGACTAGTGGAACTCTTTGGACCCCTAGTGGGCTGGTGGAGTTAGTGGGCTTGGGGAAGGGGGGCAAAGTGGAGCCTGGGGAGGCTGGCTGGGCTTGGTGGGGGCTGAGTGGAGCGGTGGCCGGGTGGGCTGGGGAGCCTGGGGGGGGCCCCGGGGGGTGGGGGGGTGTGTGGAGACAAGTGGAGAGCCGAGGGAGGCTGTTTGGGTGGAGCCTAGTGGGTTTAGCGGTGTCTAGTGAGCTGAGTGGGTGTCTGAGTGTTTGCTCACAAGTCCCACTATTTTCATCATGCCATAAATCATCTAATTCATTATTATTTTGTTTTTCATTCATCTCTAAGGATGGAGGAGAAGCTGAATTTTTCTCCGGATGATTGAAATGGAGAAAATTGGAGTTTTCATTTGAAATTTTGTCCTAAAAAACGTAGGGTCTACCTTGCCTCACAAAAGTCCCATTGAAAATTTTTCTTTTTCTTCTGTTATGAAAATGCTACATAATTGAAACTATGCAGGCTCATTATTTTGATTCAATTGCCTTCATCCTGAAAGCATTTTTGGTGTTTACAAACGAAATTAATGTCATATTTTGGAGATTTGAAATAAATTATGCCTCACAAAAAGTCCCCATGATATGAAATAATGCCATATTTTTTGTTTAAGCAAAAATAAATCTCTTGATATTATTGTTTTTAAGGATGCTAAGTAAGTTAAATTTGCGTAATAGATGGTTTCCTTGAGCACCTGAATGGTTAAATAGTTAAATGGAGTAAAAATTTCATGCAATCAATTGGTACTTTTGTGAGGCAATATTGTATTTGGCTATATTATTCGAACAAATTTTGCAATTTTTTTATCCTCAAATTTTGCATCGTATTTTTGAAGATGTTTATTGACCTATGAAAAGATTTTGTATTTTCAACCTTTTCCAAAGAAAATTGACGGTAAAAGCCTCAACAAAATTTCTACCTACAAAATATTTTTTTTTCAGTTAAATTTGGATAAATGGTAGCTATTTGAGTCACCAGCGATTATGCTAGCTTCCTTTTTGTCCCAAAGATCTGCCTAATAGAAAGATATTGGCAAATGCAAACTTATTTTTCGTGCAAAACTTTTTTCGAAAGTTTGGACTTTTGTGAGGCATAATGGTGATTTCTCTATTGCCTCACAAAAGTCCAATCAACATTTTTTTCTTTTATAGATGCAATGAAGCATTGATGCTGCTGATATTAATCTGACATTCTGAAAATTAAATTACCTTGCTTAATTTTTTTCATTCCAGGCATTATAAAGATAGTCCGTGATATTTTTGTTGGCTTGAAAATGTGTTATGCCCTCACAAAAGTCCCTTTTTGAAAATATGTTGTGCATTTTGAATTTTCAAACATGATTATTTATTATATATAGGTCATAAAGGTTCATACTACAAGACCAATATGCTTTTTATCAAACATCTAAAAGCCAATACAACCAAATTCTATTTTATGGTATGGTACTTTTGTGAGGCAATGGTATTTTTTCAACTTTTTTTTCTTGTTCTTGATCACACATTTTCTAAACTTCGTTTACATGTTCTATTTATATGGGTTCAATTCAATCATACCCCCTTTTCATGACTTATCTCCAACGGATTAATCATGATAGGCAGCCAGAACAATTCCATGGCCTAAAAATTTGTATTTATTGAGTCATAACCTATAAAATAAAAACCATTCAAGCTTATACGGTCTGAGGAAGTTTATTTTGTTCTTTCATTAACACAGTTTCAGGATCAAAAACTACTCATATGTAGGATATAATTTCTTGTGCATACATTTTATGCAATAGGACTTTTGTGAGGCATGGAATTTTGTGAGGCATTCACCTGTACTGTCTAGTGGAAGCTCAGTGAAGCCTAGTGGAGGCTGTGTGGACTGTGGAGCCTAGTGTCACAGCCTCCACTAGGCTCCACATAGCCTCCACTAGGCTCCACACAGCCTCCACTAGGCTCCACAAAGCCTCCACTACTAGTAAAGGCTGAGTTGAGCCTAGTGAAGACTGATTGGAGCCTTATGGAGGCTATGTGGAGCCTATTGGAGGCTGAGTGGAGGCTGAGTGAAGCCTAGCAATCTAGCATATGTTTGTGTCTCATTGAATTCCCTAGTTTTCAGCCCCTATCTAATTTATTGATACTTGACTGCCATATTTTGCTGGAGCTCGCTTCTGAATTCATAACATTCAAATTATTTTGCCTGAAGTTTTAATTACAATTGAAGTTTTTAGTTGCAATACTTACTTTAGATTCGATTCCGTAGTACGATATCCAACATAACTCTATTAAAGTATTAACATAATATTGTGTTCAGGATGATTCAGTATGAACTGAGTATCTAACTGGAATGATCCTGTTGCCGTTAAATCTGAAGATCAAGATTTACCACAAAATAAATTGCCCTACTGATGAAAGAAGATTTGTGACTTGTGTGTTGCTTGGTTTGGAAAATATCATGTGAAAATGACTCAAAAATTCCCACACTTAAGGGTGGGCGTGGTCAATAATGACTTATGTGATGGTCAGAGACTAAAAGTAACACTTGCAATCGATTCAGCGTCCCAAAAACATGGGATTAGACACCTAACATGCCACAGTTTGATTTGGAAATATATCATGTGAAATGACTCAAAAATTCCCATGCTAAAGGGTGGCGTGGTCAATAATGACTTATGTGATGGTCAGAGACTAAAAAGTAACACTTGCAATCGATTCAGCGTCCCAAAAACATGGGTTTAGACACCTAACATGCCACAGTTTGATTTGGAAAAATATCATGTGAAAATGACTCAAAAATTCCCACGCTAAAGGGTGGGCGTGGTCACTAATGACTTATGTGATGGTCGGAGACTAAAAATAACCCTTGCAATCGATTCAGCGTCCCAAAAAACATGGGTTTAGACACCCATCATGCTATATATGTCAATAAATTTATTTTTTCTGTGATCGATAAATTTTCCCACGGTCGGAAAAGGGCGTGGTCAATTTTCGAGTTTCCCCAAGGTATTTTTCAATACTCCTGGGCTTATATGTTTTCTAACATGATAAGAAGCACAAATAACATAGCGGGATAAGTTCCTGAATTTTTGCAGGGTACATGCATATACTGACCAGACTATTGAAAACATACTTCTTCAGATGTGCTTTTTCAGACAATATTGACTGTGCAAAAATTGATTGACTTAGAATTTTAATTTTTTCTGGAGGGCAAAATGCAAGATTTTTTTGTTGATATAACTACTAGATTTAATGTTTTCTGTTACCATAATGCTTATTTGCGATTAAATGTTCTTGAAAAGGATCCAAAAGGATGTGAAACGTCACTCAACAGTTACCGCTTAGATGCCTAGAGAATTGAGTTTCTTAATCATGGTTAAGCGGGTTAAAAATGTGTGCTTTATTATTATAATTGATAATCATTTTAATGATTTATGTTCAGCGAAACTGAATACGTAACGAACACAGTTTGGCTAGTATTGAAATATAATTAGAACTATAGAATTATTGGAAATTGCCTTTTTTTTAGACTTTTAGCCCACTTTACGAAGAAAAATCGTATACCCGTCCACGCAAAAATCTTGAAAATATGTTTTATCCTACAGTCTACAGAAACTACTTTTTGGCCCAAATTTGTGAAAATAGGAGGGTGAAATTTCGTATTCAGTCTATCAGTTTTTTCAAGATTTGAGATTCCATTGAAATGCAATTTTTATCGAATGATGGTCAAATCTTTTGGATAAGGAGCAGTTTTTGTCATGAAACTTAGAGGTCATGAAACTAACATTAAAATCACGCAGCTAAGCACATCAGCGTGAATATTAATGTCCGTGAAAATTTTGTCCGTGATACTATTGTCTGTGATTTTCAGGTCCGTGAAAATTAAGTCCGGTATTTCCTCTTAAAATTTCTAGGTAGAGAAGCAAAATTTCTGACTTTATCTCTTTAAACGCAATAACAAAATTTTAAGGAAATTATGCTTCTTTTATGCTTAGAACCTGCTATATGGAAATTTATCATCAATTAACGAAATATATTGAAAAATCTTGAAATCAAGTATTCAAATCGTTGTAAAATGGAAAAATCGAACCGAAAATTTCGAGATTTTCTTGAATTTGAAGTGGCAGGATCGAGCGTGAATATTAATGTCCGTAAAATTTGATAATTATGTCCCCTGGCTGATAACGTAATATGAATGATCCCATATTCATATTCATGCCATCCCACAAACCTGAGATGAAAACTCACATGTAGCCATATAATGTACGATTTTTAGTTACGGTTCTATCTTTTATGGTTCTCCAGTGTTTTCCCGTTTGCTTGGTGGAGGAGGTCGTGCGTCGTCGTGTACCGTCCATAACACTAATTTTGGCAAACAGGATTTTTTGACAATTTATTGTGAAAAAACGGTGCGACCGATTTTCATGAAATTTTTCGGGATTGTTCTTTATGCAATGGACTACAACTGTACAAATTTTCATGTCCAACAGAACTCGTTAACATGTCTAAAACGCGACTCCGAAAATCGCGTTTTCGCAAATCACTATTACATTTTTTATATAGTGGGCGCTGGCAAACTCATTTTCAAAACATGAAAATTGGTTCCCTTACGACTTTCAGCACTTCGTGCTGGTACTGCTAGCTCTTTACTGTGTCTGGCCAGCGGTCCCGGCCATCGGGCCGGGACTGCTGCCATCATTGCTCGGGGCGATGGCGCACCGCCCGGGGGCGGGGTTAAATCGTTCGGGAATGCCTCGGCCCTTCGGGCCGAGGGCATCTACCATCGGGCAGATGCCCTCGTCCAGAGACCCCATAACGTGGCCGCGAGCGCTTGCCAGCGCCCTGATATATATATATATAAATGGTCTAACTCAATGAGATCTGCTTACAACAGATCCCTCATCCAACTTGAAAGTAACAATTTGCTACCCTCTCAAATACAGAATTTGCATCCAGGAATTCCTGAAATGGAAAGAAGCTTTTATCAGGTTCCAAAAGCCTGTCTTTCATTCCACATTGCAATCTCATGCTGTTGAATTATTCATTAGCAAAGTAAATGATGATTAATAAATATAGTAGCAAACGTCAAGAACAAACCCTTCTAACATCAGCAAAACTTTATCAAAGCTATATCAGTAAAGCATGGAATGACGCCAAGTGTTCAAGTGTTTGATAAAGGGAAAGGTTTGCTTGTGCTTGATAGGGATGATTACATTGCTAGAACAGAGAGTGAACTCAAACCAGACACTTTTGAAAAATTGAAGATCCAGATCAAGCCACCACTGCATGTTTAAGAAATGCAATAAAATCATGGACTCAAAAATTCAAGATGAGCCAGGGATGACTAGCAGAATAGTAGATTGGGTAACACCTAATGAAGACAACTGCCCAGAGAGAAACAACTACTGTAATTTCAAAGCCCACAAACCTGAAAAAAACTACCCGGGACGTCTAATAAGCACAGGTTGTAATAGTTACACTAAAAACCTAGCAATACTCACAGCCCACGAATTAAAAAGGTCCCCCTGGAACTGCCTCATTGAGCACCAACCATTTTCTTCGGAAAATCGATAACCTCAACCAATCACAATCCCTTAGAAACAAGGATTCATTTTATTTCTGTTCGTTTGATATTGAGTATGTTCCTAACATCAGCAAAAACCTGAGCCTTGATGCCTGCCAAAGCACCTTGATAAACGCATCAACCCACTTTTTTCCAGCATTTGTATTGTTGAAGCAATAGAAATAACTCTGGACAACAACCTCACTCTGTTTAATGGGACAATGTATTCACAAAAAGAGGGGTACTGCAATGGGACCCTCAATGCTTGTGACTATGCAGATGTCGCATTATCAGCGATAGATGACTTGGTTCATTCTGAAGACCTCTCAACCAATCATAACATTTGCAAACCCACCTTGTTTGAAAGATTCCGTGATGATATTTTTCATCATATGGACTCACAACCTTCAGAGTTTTGCAGCAGTTTTTCAACTTTCTTAACTCATTTCATCAAGACATAAAATTCACTATGTCTGAACCTACATCTACTGGAATGGAGTTTTCTTGACCTCTGGGTATACTTTAAGGATGGAATCATCCACACCAAACCTTATAGCAAACCAGTGACAACCACCATTATTTGAATCGAATTCATGTCACCCGACATACCCTATCAAATATACCATATAGCATAGCGTACCGTGTTTTAAGTTTCATCCAGAGCATACAGAATATCTTAATGCTAAACTAGAGTATACTAATTATTTGTTAAATCGTGGGTACAATAAGAATCTCATTGACAATGCTTTTACCAAAGTTGAAAGTCTAGATAGGAATAAGTTATTTAAAGGTAATGAAGTCAATGATGAGGATATTTTAGAAACTAGCAAAGAAATTACTAGTCGGAATTTCCCTTTAGTAATAGACTTCAATCCAGACTTACCACCTGTTAGTAAATTTATACACAAATACAAATATCTATTAAATTACACCCCGAAACTTGTAAAGTTATCAACCTAAAAAAGTATTTGTGTCATTATAGGGGTAATAAGACTATTAAAGAAATTTTGGCACCTAGTAAACTTAAGCAGTTAGAACACCAATGAAGTTGCAATGACTGGTGTTACTAACTCGAATGTAGGATGTTTTAAATGTAGTAAAGCTTGTAAGTTTTGTAAGTTATTTTTGGTTCATCCCGATTTTATAACTAGCTACCATACAGACAAGAAATTTGATTTTCGTCATAATATGAACTGTGAAACCAAATGGGTTATCTATTTAATAGATGATTTAGTGTGTAAAAGGTCCTATGTAGGCAGTAGTGAAATAAGCACTAAATCACGATGGACAAACCATAAATCTCACAAGACATAGTTTAGCTACTTGTGAGATAACTAAACATTTCAAAGAAGATAAATCTAACCATAATTTTAACAGAAAATGCAAATTGAACGATTTTGATAATATTTTGAAAATGCATTTGAATGTAACAATAATTGATTATTTGACAACTGATTGTAATACTCAGAATCTCAAAAAATAGGGAGGCATATTGGCAAAACCAATTCTTTTATACAGTAACTATGGAGGGTTCAACAAGAGATCCTAGAACTGAGACAAGTCAGTCGTACATGTCTCAGCAACAGGTTCAGCAATAGTCCTTTGTTACCCTTCATAATATGAGCGAACAATTGGCATTGTCCAATGGGCAACCTTTTTGTGTTTCTGAACCCTGATTTTGCTTATAATTTTTCTGGTCTGTGATTTTCATTTTCAATTTTGTTTTGTTATTCCGCAGGTACTGGTTTTTGAAATATTTTTCAAATTTCTGAATATGAACCCTTGCCCTTTTCTATTTTTATAGTTAAAACTTGCATGATTATTTAAACTTTAGAGAACATGATTGGATGTAAAGACTTGATGTCGAGGATCTAGTCCAAACTTGTGTGTTTCATTTGACTCTCTAGAATCTAGAAATCTCATATATATATATATATATATATATATATATATATATATATATATAGTTTAAATTTCATCAGTACTCAAATGAAACAACATTTAGGATGTCTGTAACTTCGAATTGTGCAATCTTCTGTGGATCATTATAGCTAAAGACAATGTAACAAATTAGTAAAAACATACTGATACAATATATAACTGGAAAAGTCAAGTGATGACGTACGGTCAGAGCACAAATTACAACAGTTATAACAATCTCAATGAATCTAAATACATCAAAGGAATAACTTACAATATCAATGATTTCTAACAACTAAAGCATACAATATCAAATTATAACTACATCCTGAAAACATCAAACTTGAATACATCTGAAAACTGAATTGAATAAATTAGAATCAATAAATTAGTAAACAAATATAAAAGAATCAGTAGAATACCACATGCAATACATGAAATATTGACCTGCAGATTCAAAATAACAAACAAATATATATATATATATATAGTTTCAAAATTCAACAGGACTCAAATGAAACGACATTTAACTGATCTGGAACTTCGATAAGTTACATCTTCTGGGGATCATATAGCTAAAATACACAAACAAATTAGTATCACAGAATACAATATCAATTTAGAAAAGTCAATTGGTGACGTACGGTCAGAGCACAGATTAGGTAATTTTTACAATATCATGAATCATTACATCTAAAAGAAAATATTACAATATCAATGTATAACATCCATCTGAAAGAGTGCAATATCAATAAAATAGTTGAAAACATCAAACTTCAAAACATCTGAAAATATAAAAGCAATAAATTAATAAATTAATAAAACCTGAAAAAATAATACAGGGGTTAATAACTGAATGAAGCTATGTAAGATATGCAATTAAGCTGACTAGTGTGTACCAGTAATAATCAAAAAATATAGGAGTGTCTGATAGAAGGGATTTTGGAATGCTCTGGTGCCTATCTATAGCCATGGGATTACGAGCCATTAATACGCTTATTGGCGATTATTCGTTCATTGCGGATGTTCAGCCCTCCATCTGATTCAAAAGTTTTAAGAAGGTGCTGCCAATAAGCTTCCTTCTTACTTAGTTTACGAGTTATGCTTTCTTGGGTATCCCATGGTTCAGGCTTAACCTTATCTACAAGGGTGACCTTCCGTAACGAAAAATCAATTCATCAATAATCTTCATATATATATATATAAGGCACCCCTCCATGGCCCAACATTGATTGACCTGTTTCACTGTTTCAGCTGACAGTCCAGGTTGAGAAGCACGGTTTTCACGTAAATGATCTGTCACGAGGTTTGTCACCTGATATGCGCGTGATCAGGCAGTATTTATAAATATCCTCGGTTTTGGTGAGCAGGTTTGTTGAAATTGCACTGTTTTCACATCGCTTGTGGGGTATCGAATGTCAGTCATGCTACTCACGTGATATGCATGTGATCATACAGCATATCTGTAAATTCACTGCTTCTCCAGACAGTGCATTGAAAGATTCCCGGTTTTCACATCGCACTAGCAGTATCAGTTGCAGTCACGTGCTGCACGTGACATACATGTGAACTGTAAAGGATGCTGTTGAGCCGACAGCCCATACATATTTCCCCGGTTTTCACATCGCTGCTCCCATGTAAATTGTAATCTAATCAGTAGACAGTTCGTTACACTCTTCACTGTTTTTCACAGTGTAAGTGTAGAGAATGTGTAAATTAGATTTACGGCTAAGAAATGCGCTTGAGGATTCATGGAGTAGTACTGAGTGTGTTGTGCGACATGAAATAACAAATATACACAATATCATGTACAATGTACATGTATACATATAAATCTTGTCCTTCCATGAAAACGTCGGCCTTCGGCCTCGGTGGTATTTTGCATTCTCTGATCAGTTTGACACTATTTTACTCATCACGTTGACACCAGTTCTCTGATCAATTTACTGACTCAGGCACCAGGAGAGCAAGGAGCCCGACTTATAACCTCAGACATTTCACATCACGGCGCTTTATCTCTTACCATAGCCCTTACCTTGCCCAAACCCTTGACTCCATGACTTACCCTAACCATAAACCTAACCCCAACCCTAACCGTTGTCTACCTATAGTTGGCCCGTATGCACAAATTAAGGAAATATCATGAGGTAGTGTCGTAGGTGAAACAAATTTGAGGTGAAATGTCCATTCCCTAATTTAATAATTACTCAGACACCAGTAACCAGTTAATTGATCAATCCGACACAAAATTACTGATCATTCAGAAATAGGGGAGACATGGGGCAAATGATCCTAGTTTATGTAATTTGTAATGACTTCGTCGTAAATCAATATATGGCTCCGTTTTCCATGGAAACTCCATCTAAATAGATTTTACCTCATTTTCGGATACCTCCAGTAACATTTTAAAGTTCAGAATGGCCAATAATGATATTATCATTTGACCCCATGAAAAAGGCCCCTTTCAAAATGCTAGGGTCAAATGATCTGTGCCTTTTTAGGGTCATATGATCGCATCATTTGACTCTAAGTAGACTCATTTGACCCTAAATTTTGCAATTTTTAGTCGAAAATATTTTTTTCCAGCTGTAATTTGTGTTCTATGTTAATGAAATGGATTAAAACATGAATAAAATGACCATTTAATCTATAGTCAACAAAATAATCCCTAAAATTAAACAAATGCAAGCAAAATCTACTGTTTAAAACCTAATGTTAGTTATTTAATGCAATAGATCTATTCAAAAGTACATATCTTATATATACAAAGAATTAGAAAGACGTGGAGGATCCAACCGATGTAATTTTTTGGTTTTTTGATTAATTTTACCTATTATGTTATTTTTAAAGGCATTATTGAAAGTATTTCTGATCGCCTATGATCATAAGTAGGTACATGTATAACATGATAAACTTATAAATGCATTTAAAAGCCACAAATTTAGTGAAAGGGATGAAAAAGCCTTTAAAATCGACTAAAATTGGGTCAAATGATCACGTTCAGGGTCAAATGATCTGCGATCATTTGGTCAAAATTCAATATTGATCATTTGGGCAAAACAGTGGGCTGGACAAAAATCCAATTAGCACCTAATTAGATGCATGTTCATCATAAACAACGTTGTAGAGTGAAAATGGATGTGTAAACTTATGCTAAGGCTGAAAATTTTGAGAAGTCATTCAATAGGGACAATACTAGTAGCCTCCAAAATTGCATGAATATCCTAGGAATTCTTGTTTTCAGTTGCATGTATGTGGTTTCTGAGAGTTAAAGCTATCACAGCCATTGGAATTAAGTCAGGACATGATGTTGTTATCTTCAATACGTATTACACTGATTTCAATCGTTTACAATGTACAGGAAGTGATAAAAGGCAATTTCTCATTTGACGCATGTACCCTGCAAAAATTCAGGAACTTATCCCGCTATGTTATTTGTGCTTCTTATCATGTTAGAAAACATATAAGCCCAGGAGTATTGAAAAATACCTTGGGGAAACTCGAAAATTGACCACGCCCTTTTCCGACCGTGGGAAAATTTATCGATCACAGAAAAAATAAATTTATTGACATATATAGCATGATGGGTGTCTAAACCCATGTTTTTTGGGACGCTGAATCGATTGCAAGGGTTATTTTTAGTCTCCGACCATCACATAAGTCATTAGTGACCACGCCCACCCTTTAGCGTGGGAATTTTTGAGTCATTTTCACATGATATTTTTCCAAATCAAACTGTGGCATGTTAGGTGTCTAAACCCATGTTTTTGGGACGCTGAATCGATTGCAAGTGTTACTTTTAGTCTCTGACCATCACATAAGTCATTATTGACCACGCCCACCCTTTAGCATGGGAATTTTTGAGTCATTTTCACATGATATATTTCCAAATCAAACTGTGGCATGTTAGGTGTCTAAACCCATGTTTTTTGGGACGCTGAATCGATTGCAAGTGTTACTTTTAGTCTCTGACCATCACATAAGTCATTATTGACCACGCCCACCCTTAAGTGTGGGAATTTTTGAGTCATTTTCACATGATATTTTTCCAAACCAAGCAACACACAAGTCACAAATCTTCTTTCATCAGTAGGGCAATTTATTTTGTGGTAAATCTTGATCTTCAGATCCAACGGCAACAGGATCATTCCAGTTAGATACTCAGTTCATACTGAATCATCCTGAACACAATATTATGTTAATACTTTAATAGAGTTATGTTGGATATCGTACTACGGAATCGAATCTAAAGTATTGCAACTAAAAACTTCAATTGTAATTAAAACTTCAGGCAAAATAATTTGAATGTTATGAATTCAGAAGCGAGCTCCAGCAAAATATGGCAGTCAAGTATCAATAAATGAGAAAGGGGCTGAAAATTAGGGAATTCAATGAGACACAAACATATGCTAGGCTTCACTCAGCCTCCACTCAGTCTCCAATAGGCTCCACATAGCCTCCATAAGGCTCCAATCAGTCTCCACTAGGCTCAACTCAGCCTTTACTAGTAGTGGAGGCTCCGTGGAGCCTAGTGGAGGCTGTGAGAGCCTAGTGGCTGTGTTAGCCTAGTGGAGGCTGTGACACTAGGCTCCACAGTCCACACAGCCTCCACTAGGCTTCACTGAGCTTCCACTAGACAGTAGACACCACTCAGCTTCCACTAGACACCGCTAAACCTCCACTAGGCTCCAAACAGCCTCCCCTCGGCTCTCCACTTGTCTCCACACAGCCTCCACTAGGCTCCATTCATGCTCCACCAGGCTCCAGCCAGCCTCCACTAGGCTCCACACAGCCTCCACTAGGCTTCACTCATGCTCCACTCAGCCTCCACCAAGCTCCAGCCAGCCTCCACTAGGCTCCACTTAGCCTCCATTCGGCTCCACTCAGCCTCCACTAAGCTCCACTCAGCCTCCACTAGGCTCCAAAGAGTCTCCACTAGTCTTCACTGAGCTTTCACTAGACAGTAAACACTAAACACCACTCAGCTTCCACTAGACACCGCTAAACCTCCAATAGGCTAAAAACAGCCTCCCCTCGGCTCTCCACTAGTCTCCACTCAGCCTCTACTAGGCTCCACTCAGCCTCCACTAGGCTCCAAAGAGCCTCCACTAGTCTTCGCTGAGCTTCCACTAGACATTAGACACCACTCAGCTTCCACTAGACACCGCTAAACCTCCACTAGGCTCCAAACAGCCTCCCCTCGGCTCTCCACTAGTCTCCACTCAGCCTCTACTAGGCTCCACTCAGCCTCCACTTGGCTCCACAGAGCCGCCACTAGGCTCCACACAGCCTCCACTAGGCATCACTCATGCTCCACTCAGCCTCCACCAAGCTCCAGCCAGCCTCCATTTGGCTCCACTCAGCCTCCACTAGGCTCCAAAGAGCCTCCACTAGTCTTCACTGAGCTTCCACTAGACAGTAGACACCACTCAGCTCCCACTAGACACTGCTAAACTTCCACTAGGCTCCAAACAGCCTCCCCTCGGCTCTCCACTAGTCTCCACTCAGCCTCTACTAGGCTCCACTCAGCCTCCAATTGGCTCCACAGAGCCTCCACTAGTCTTCACTGAGCTTCCACTAGACAGTAGACACCACTCAGCTTCCACTAGACACCGCTAAACCTCCACTAGGCTCCAAACATCCTCCCCTCGGCTCTCCACTAGTCTCCACACAGCCTCTGCTAGGCTCCACACAGCCTCCACTAGGCTCCACACAGCCTCCACTAGGCTTCACTGAGCTTCCACTAGACAGTGGACACCACTCAGCTTCCACTAGACACCGCTAAACCTCCACTAGGCTCCAAACATCCTCCCCTCGGCTCTCCACTAGTCTCCACTCAGCCTCTACTAGGCTCCACTCAGCCTCCACTTGGCACCACTGAGCCTCCACTACTAGTAAAGGCTGAGTTGAGCCTATGGAGGCTATGTGGAGCCTATTGGAGGCTGAGTGGAGCCTAGTAGAGGCTGAGTGGAGCCTGGTGGAGCATGAATGGCTCCACACAGCCTCCACTCGCCTCCACACAGCTGAGGATGAATCCATGGAAACTGGTCAATGGTCACAGTGGGGCCTTACTATTGATTTTAGGCTGCTAGAACAGACTAATGTAGCGTGCATGCTTCGGTTTGAGGGCTTAATACAACGGTTTGATCGGACTACGTAGTACTTGAATGCATAAAGCTTTAAGTAAGAGGATATGAAATATCGTATTTGTTACTGTAGCCTCATACTCTATTCTCTGTGGTCTCTGCTACAGACTCTGGATAACGTCAAAATGTTAAACAGACCTTGGGAATCGATTCCTCATCCTTGAAAATCATAATATTGGTACCTAAATTGTTGCAAAAGTGCTCAAAAAGGTGTTTAATTTTTGGCAAACTTTGGCAAATGCTTCCACTTTTTTGGAGTTTGCCAAAAAAAGTGTTTGGCAAAGTTTGCCATAACACTTAAAGTAATGAATTGCCCTACTGATGAAAGAAGATTTGTGACTTGTGTGTTGCTTGGTTTGAAAATACAGCATGTGAAAATGACTCAGAAATTCCCAAGCTAAAGGGTGGGCGTGGTCACTAATGACTTATATGATGGTCAGAGACTAAAAATAGACCTTGCAATCGATTCAGCGTCCCAAAAAACATGGGGTTAGACACCTAACATGCCACAGTTTGATTTGGAAAAATATCATGTGAAAATGACTCAAAAATTCCCACACTAAAGGGTGGGCGTGGTCAATAATGACTTATGTGATGGTCAGAGACTAAAAGTAACACTTGCAATCGATTCAGCGTCCCAAAAAACATGGGTTTAGACACCTAACATGCCACAGTTTGATTTGGAAATATATCATGTGAAAATGACTCAAAAATTCCCATGCTAAAGGGTGGGCGTGGTCAATAATGACTTATGTGATGGTCAGAGACTAAAAATAACACTTGCAATCGATTCAGCGTCCCAAAAAACATGGGGTTAGACACCTAACATGCCACAGTTTGATTTGGAAAAATATCATGTGAAAATGACTCAAAAATTCCCACACTTAAGGGTGGGCGTGGTCAATAATGACTTATGTGATGGTCAGAGACTAAAAGTAACACTTGCAATCGATTCAGCGTCCCAAAAAACATGGGTTTAGACACCTAACATGCCACAGTTTGATTTGGAAAAATATCATGTGAAAATGACTCAAAAATTCCCACGCTAAAGGGTGGGCGTGGTCACTAATGACTTATATGATGGTCAGAGACTAAAAATAACCCTTGCAATCGATTCAGCGTCCCAAAAAACATGGGTTTAGACACCCATCATGCTATATATGTCAATAAATTTATTTTCTCTGTGATCGATAAATTTTCCCACGGTCGGAAAAGGGCGTGGTCAATTTTCGAGTTTCCCCAAGGTATTTTTCAATACTCCTGGGCTTATATGTTTTCTAACATGATAAGAAGCACAAATAACATAGCGGGATAAGTTCCTGAATTTTTGCACAGATGAGCCTATTTTTGCATATACTGACCAGACAATCTGAAATTTACTGTTACTTTGACTCCTGTTCACTAATCAAGTGACGCTTTAATCTACGTATCAATGTGAAAACCAGTTCACTGATTTTGGCAATTTAACGAACACTGAGGCACCAATTAGCCAATTCACTAACCAATCTGATGCTAATTCAGTAATTTACTGATCACTTTGACACCAGTTGACTGATCGATCCACGCTGATTTATAGATCACTGAGACACCAATTCACTATTATCAATCTTACTCTGATCTACGATTTAGTTGTCCTTAGACAAGACTCAGGCATTCGGCTGTTGTCAGTTCAAAGAACTGAGTTGAGGCTGGAGCCTCGCGCCTATCTTCATCGATGAACATAGGCGCGAGGCTCCAGCCTCAACTCAGTTCTTTGGACTGACAACAGCCGAATGCCTGAGTCTTGTCACTTAGACATTTAGACAATTAGACACCAGTTCTCCATGATCAATCTGATGGTAATTTACTGATGACTTCGACAGCCGATAACTGATCAATAGAATGAATAATGTTCTTTATTCTTTTATTCTCTTCTTAGCTCAGCGAAGTGAAACGAACGATAACTGATCAATCTGACGCTAATTTATGGATAACTAACCAATCTGACACCGATTTACTTATCACTTACAACTCAAGAGATTGAAGTTTATTAAACGAAATAATTCATACGAGATAATTGTAATCAGAAGCTTTCGAAAATCTTGTGATTATCGTCTTCAGCTTAGACATTTAGGTATTTAGACAATCAGACACCAGTTCTCTGATCAATCTGATGTTAATTTACTGATAACTTTGACAGTCGATTACGGATCAATCTGACGCTATTTTACTGGTCATTTTAACACCAATTCACTGATCAATCTACGCTAATTCACTCTGACACCAGTTTACTGATCAATCTACCTTCATTTACTCCACTCTAAAACCAGTTCACTAATCTGCATTAGGGATCCAGAACTCCTATCTATGTACTATTAAAGGATGTACTATTAAAACTCTATAATGGCAATGGACCTGCGAGAGAAAGTCTCCAGAACGCCCAAAGCCCCAGAGGGAGGCCTCCATGACAACGTGGGGACTAAATAATCAACTAATTAAGTAATTAGTTAAATAACGACCCTGACGGCGTGACACCAGGATTTGAACTCTCGACTGTCTGCATGCCGGGACAGCTGCTCTACCTATTGAGCTGTCTCCTTTTCTCTCCCTGAGATAGCTCAGTGGGTGGAGCAGCTGTCACCACGTGATTGACCATTCCGACATGGGACAGTTCAATGATTCTCTGACAAAAGTTCACTGATCAGTGATAGCTCTAGCAAAAGTTCAAAGATCACCTGAGACCTCAATCAGGAGGTCCCGAGCTGGGGTTTCTGTCTGAAACTCGCCTGTTGATCCGTCCCCCGTTTAGTAGTAGCAGTGGTAGAGTCACTGATCAGTGATCACTAAAGACCCAATGTAGGTACGTACCTTAGTACCTATTTATTAATTAGTTACTTACTTTAAACTATTCAATGTGACTTTTTATCATATCATTTAAGACATTTATGAAGGGGGGTAGGCAAACTTTGGCAAACTTTGGCAAACGCTTCCACTTTTTTGGAGTTTGCCAAAAAAAGTGTTTGCCAAAGTTTGCCATAGTTCAAAGTTTGCCAAAATTTGCCAAAGTTTGCCAAAAAATACTCCAAAATTTTTAATTTCTGATTTGTTGTCCACAGTGCATGCAGGACATGTGCATAATGGTTTTCTAAGGAGCTGAATCGATTTCCAATGATAAATTTCATTCAGACCTTCCCCTTCGAGGCTTTACGCCTGAACCTTTCCCCTCCAAGCACCGTTTTGTTTTCAAAAAGGTATCCTGTGGCTAAAGGACCAGGTTTAGAAATTTCGAGAACATTTTGGTTCGAGAAAAGAGATTTATAATTCCCAGGCATGGATCCATGTATCTACTATCTACTTATCTCTTACCAGTTCATCTGCTAACGTGTCTTGGGCAAAATGGTACCATTAGCATCCATGGAGGCTGAGTGGAGGCTAAGTGGAGGCTAAGCCTCCACGGAAACTGAAATGTAACATTTTCATGGAGGCTCCACTAGGCTCCACTCAGCCTCCAAATGACTCCACTAGGCTCCAGGCAGCCTCCACTAGGCTCTACTAGGCCACCACTCAGCCTCCACCAGGCTCTACTAAGCCTCTACTAGGCTCTACTCAGCCTCCACTAGGCTCCACACAGCCTCCACTAGGCTCAACACAGCCTCCACCAGGCTCCACTCAGCCTTCACTTGGCTCCACTCAGCCTCCATTAGGTACTACTCAGCCTCCACTAGGCTCCACAGAGCCTCCACCAGGCTCCACAGAGCCTCCACTAGGCTCCACAGAGCCTCCACCAGGCTCCACAGAGCCTCCACTAGGCTCCACTCAGCCTCCACTAGGCTCCACAAAGCCTTCATTAGGATCCACTCACTCTCCACGAGGCTCCACTCAGCGTTAACTAGTAGTGGAGGCTGTGTGGAGCCCAGTAGAGGCTGGAGACACTCAGCCTCCGCTGGCCTCCACTCAGCCTCCACTGGCCTCCACTAGGCTCCACTCAGCCTCTACTAGGTACGACTCAGCCTCCACTAGACTCCACACAGCCTCCACTATTAGTGAAGGCTGAGTGGAGCATAGTGGAGATTGAGCTATTGAGTGGAGCCTAGTGGAGGCTGAGTGGTGCCACACAGCCCTACTAGGCCTCACTCAGCTTCCACTCACTCTCCACTATGCTCCACTCAGCCTTCACTAGTAGTGGATGCTGTGTGGAGGCTGAGTTGTGGGGAGCCTAGTAGAGGCCTTGTAGAACCTAGTGGTCCACTAGGATCCACTCAGTCTCCACTAGGCTCCACACAGCCTCCACTAATCTCCACTCAGCCTCCACTAAGCTCCACAGAGCCTCCACTATTAGTGTAGGCTGGGTGGAGCATAGTGGAGATTGGGTGTAGCCTGGTGGAGGCTGAGTGAGGCCTGGTGGAGGCTGAGTGGAGCCTAGTTGACCACTAAGCACTACAAGGCATCTAGTCTCTACTAGTCTACTAGGCTCCCCACAGCCTCCACTAGGCTCCACTCAGCTTCCACAGCCCCCACTACTAGTGAAGGCTGAGTGGAGCATAGTGGAGAGTGAGTGGAGGCTGAGTGAGGCCTAGTAGGGCTGTGTGGCACCACTCAGCCTCAACTAGGCTCGACAAAACCTCCACTAGGCACCACTCAGCCTCCGCTGGGCTCCACACAGTCTCCACTAGGCTCTACAAAGCCTCGACTAGGCTCCCCACAGCCTCCTCTAGGCTACACGCAGGCTCCACTCAGCCTCCACTACAATTAGTGAAGGCTGAGTTGAGCATAGTGGAGAGTGAATGGAGCCTAATGGAGGCTGTGTGTAGCTTAGAAGAGGCTGTGAGGAGCCTAGAAGAGGCTTACTGAAGACTAGTGGGGGCTGTGGTGAGCCTAGTCGAGGCTTTGTTGAGCCTAGTGGAGGCTAAGTGGTGCCTAGTGGAGGCTGAGTGGAGCCTTATGGAGGCTGAGTGAGGCCTAGTAGGGCTGAGTGTAGCCTTGTGGACCACTGGGCTCTTCAGAGCCTCTACTAGGCTCCTTCAGCTTCCCCTAGGCTCCACTCAGCCTCCACTTGGCTCCACTCAGCCTCCACTAGGCTCGACAAAGCCTCGACTAGGCTCACCACAGCTTCCAATAGTCTTAAGTAAGCCTCTTTTAGGCTCCTCACAGCCTCCACTAGGCTCCACTCAGCCTCCACTAGTCTTCAGTAAGCCTCTTCTAGGCTCGGTCGTCATGGTAGGACCTTACTATTGATTTTAGGCTGCTGGAAACGACTTATGAAGCGTGGATGCTTCGGTTTTAGGGCTTTATACAATGGTTTGTGGAGGCTGAGTGGAGCCTAGTGGACCACTAGGCACTATAAGGCCTCTACTAGGCTCCCCCCACAGCCTCCACTAGGCTCCACTCAGCTTCCACACAGCCCCCACTACTAGTGAAGGCTGAGTGGAGCATAGTGGAGAGTGAATGGAGGCTGAGTGAGGCCTGGTAGGGCTGTGTGGCACCACTCAGCCTCCACTAGGCTACACGAAGGCTCCACTAGACTCCACTCAGCCTCTAGGCTCTACTACAACTAGTGAAGGCTGATTTGAGCACAGTGGAGAGTGAGTGTAGCCTAATGGAGGCTGTGTGTAGCTTAGAAGAGGCTGTGAGGAGCCTAGAAGAGGCTTACTCAAGACTAGTGGAGGCTGTGGTGAGCCTAGTCGAGCTTTTTGTCGAGCCTAGTGGAGGCTGAGTGGAGCCTTATGGAGGCTTAGTGAGGCCTAGTGGGGCTGAGTGTAGCCTAGTGGACCACTGGGCTCTTCAGAGCCTCTACTAGGCTCGTTCAGCTTCCACTAGGCTCCACTCAGCCTCCACTAGGCTCCACTCAGCCTCCACTAGGCTCCACTCAGCCTCCACTTGGCTCCACTCAGCCTCCACTAGGCTCCACTCAGCCTCCACTAGGCTCCACTCAGCCTCCACTAGGCTCAACAGGCCTCGACTAGGCTCACCACAGCTTCCAATAGTCTTAAGTAAGCCTCTTTTAGGCTCCTCACAGCCTCCTCTAGGCTACACACAGCCTCCACTAGGCTCCACTCAGCCTCCACTAGTCTTCAGTAAGCCTCTTCTAGGCTCAGTGGTCATGGTAGGGCCTTACTATTGATTTTTATTCGGCTGGAACAGACTTATGAAGCGTGGATACTTCGGTTTTAGGGCTTTATACAATGGTTTGATCGGACTACTTAGTACTTAAATGCATAAAACTTAAAGTAAGAGGCAATGAAATATCGTATATTTGTTACTGTAGCCTTCTACTCAATTCAATGTGGATGTGTCTGTGCTACAGCTTCTGGATAACGTCAAAATGTGAAACAGACCTTGGGAATCGATTCAGCATCCTTGAAAAGCACATTATGGGTACCTAAAGTGTTGCCAAAGTGCTCAAAAGGTGTTTATTTTTGGCAAACTTTGGCAAACTTTGGCAAATGCTTCCACTTTTTTGAGTTTGCCAAAAAAGTGTTTGCCAAAGTTTGCCATAAAAGTTGCCTACCTCCCCCTAACTAGTCCTAACTTCTCTTCAAACTTTGAACAAATGTTCCCAACTTTAAGATTAAAAGATTTTTCATACTTCTGAAGTATACTTCTGAAGTAAGGTATCAATTTCAAACTGTGCTCCCGAACACGACATTCACCTTACCAACTCCCATCAGTGAGGCAGTTGAGGGCAACCTTCTGCGCCTTATGGAAGAGCTGCTGTTGGGACTACTGTAACAGTGATGGTATATCAACTGAGAACGGGCCTTATGGGGGCCTTGTCAGGAAACCTAAAGGTAGGTCGGTCATCTTTCATATTCGTTTTATTATCCAGAGATATAGGTGTCCAAATCACTATCTTTGAATCAAGTTGCTTGTGTCATTGACTTATCCTTTCTATAACTGCTAATATTTCAGCTATGATGCCGGTTTGTTCCTCCTTCGCTGACATCCTCTGGGCCCACATTAAAACCCTCATTGACCAGCAAGTTGAGGATGAACTCTGTGACTCCCTACTCCCTCAAGACTACTGGAACATGAGACTCTCTGGACTCAATCATCGAATCCATGAGTATGATAGTAGTAGCTTACAAATTTACATTCATTGTTAACATAGTCTTGGACCACTATTTTGCTTATGCTAAGGTAAAAAGTGGGGGGAGGGTGAAAAGTGTGAACTGGTGTCAAAAAGGGGTTTCGAGGAACGGGGCGTCAGGGGCGTCAGAGGAAGGATTTGAGGGCGGTGTCAGAGTGAAAACCGGAGGGATGAAGGAATCGAACGCGGTAGTAACAGGGCGAACTGGTAAGTCGTAGAAAAGTAAAAAAATGCGCTAAAAGTCCTCCCTCTGTATCACATCAATAGAGTCTGGCGGGATCATTTCAAACACGGCGCACGCCGGTGCATGCTTCCTGGCGCCCAGGAAGCGGCGTATGAGTCTGTTAGCCTCTTTGAGCGCTGCACTACGCTGCGTGTCGGTAAGGAGCAGCCAGGCGACAGCCGACACCACCTTGGCGTCAGTGTCGGAGATGTTCGCAACACTGATGACGTCACTGTTGGAGGGGGAGTGGTCCGAGATGAGGTTGTGGTATATCGTCATGGTAACGGACTCTATCTGCGGAGGGAATAACAGTGACGAAGTGTATTGATAATCAGATCATTATCTTGTTTGGAGCATGCAACCAATACACTTCCAGACAGCACCAGACAGGAAAACTTAGAGGCAGCATCCTTCCACAGACGCTACATTCATGGAAGTTGGAAGGAAGGCATGAACAAGTCATCATCTCCTGTGCTTGCAGTGACCAAGCCATGAAGCAATGATATATAAAGTCTACTGTCTAGCACGCCGCCAAGGTAACTTACAGTAATGTTTAACAAGGTAACCTATAGGAATGTTGAACTGCAAGGCGAACTCGACACAAGGAGGCCGGTCCTCCTGCTCCACATTAGCCAGCACCTCACTCAGCAGTGAGATCTGTACTTCAGGGGAGAGTTGGGAGGTGTAGAAGAGGAGTTCCTCTATGCACTCCTCCTCCCTCAGCGACTGAGGGGCGTTAGAGAGGGTTAGAGAAGGGGTGTTAGAAGGGGTTAGAGAAGGAGTGGTAGAGAAGAGGTGTTAGTGAAGTGGGGTTAGAGAAGGGGTGTTGGAGATGTGCGTTAGAGAGGGTAAGAGGACGGGCGTTAGAGAGGGTAAGAGGACGGGTGTTAGAGAGGGCTAGAGAAGGGGTGTTAGAGTGGGTTAGAGAAGGGGTGATAGAGAGTTGGACATTTATTTGAATGGTGGTTTGGGAATTGGGAATTAATTAATTAAGTGGGAAATTAAGTTAAGAGTAGTTCCGATCATGAAATCCTCCAAATTTCCCTTACCCTGACATATTTGGAGACAGTATCAGACATAACGCCACTAGCCACACCGGGATGCAGCAACTCCAGGACCAGGAGGAGATGGCACAGGAAGCGCCGTTCACTGACACTGGCAGTGTCCATGTGGTGGGATACCGTGCCCAGGACACCCGGTATGTCACCAGCTATCAGCTGCAGTTGCAGCGTGTTGTAGAGGTTGTCACTCTGCTTCAACTTTCCTGAGGGGTGGTGGTGAGGAGTTAGGAGAAGGGGGAGGTTTCATAATCTAAAGAGTCTTAAATTCGTAATATCGAACAGAGATCATGATGAGGGTTCAATATACGGTAATCATTTAGGTGCGTCATCAGGGTGATTCTTGATGTAATGAATTAAGCACCTAGCAAAATGTGACCTAATTTACTTACCTTAGCATAAGCAAAATAGTGGTCCAAGACTATGTTAACAATGAATGTAAATTTGTAAGCTACTACTATCATACTCATGGATTCGATGATTGAGTCCAGAGAGAGTCTCATGTTCCAGTAGTCTTGAGGGAGTAGGGAGTCACAGAGTTCATCCTCAACTTGCTGGTCAATGAGGGTTTTAATGTGGGCCCAGAGGATGTCAGCGAAGGAGGAACAAACCGGCATCATAGCTGAAATATTAGCAGTTATAGAAAGGATAAGTCAATGACACAAGCAACTTGATTCAAAGATAGTGATTTGGACACCTATATCTCTGGATAATAAAAACGAATATGAAAGATGACCGACCTACCTTTTAGGTTTCCTGACAAGGCCCCATATAAGGCCCGTTCCTCAGTTGATATACCATCACTGTTACAGTAGTCCCAACAACAGCTCTTCCATAAGGCTCGGTGAAGGTTGCCCTCAACTGCCTCACTGGATGGGAGTTGGTAAGGTGAATGTCGTGTTCGGGAGCACAGTTTAAAAATTGACAATACCTTACTTCAGAAGTATACTTCAGAAGTATGAAAAATCTTTTAATCTTAAAGTTGGGAACATTTGTTCAAAGTTTGAAGAGATAAGTTAGGACTAGTTAGGGGGGGAGGTAAGGCAAACTTTGGCAAACTATGGCAAACTTTGGCAAACACTTTTTTTGGCAAACTCCAAAAAAAGTGGAAGCATTTGCCAAAGTTTGCCAAAGTTTGCCAAAAATAAAACACCTTTTTGAGCACTTTGGCAACACTTTAGGTACCCATAATATGCTTTTCAAGGATGCTGAATCGATTCCCAAGGTCTGTTTCACATTTTGACGTTATCCAGAAGCTGTAGCACAGACCACATCTACATTGATCCGAGAAGAAGGCTACAGTAACAAATAAGATATTTCATTGCCTCTTACTTTAAGCTTTATGCATTTAAGTACTAAGTAGTCCGATCAAATCATTATATAAAAGTATAAAGCCGAAGCATCCACGCTGCATAAGTCTGTTCCAGCCGAATAAAAATCAATAGTAAGGCCCTACCATGACCACTGAGCCTAGAAGAGGCTTACTGAAGACTAGTGGAGGCTGAGTGGAGCCTAGTGGAGGCTGTGTGTAGCCTAGAGGAGGCTGTGAGGAGCCTAAAAGAGGCTTACTTAAGACTATTGGAAGCTGTGGTGAGCCTAGTCGAGGCCTGTTGAGCCTAGTGGAGGCTGAGTGGAGCCTAGTGGAGGCTGAGTGGAGCCTAGTGGAGGCTGAGTGGAGCCAAGTGGAGGCTGAGTGGAGCCTAGTGGAGGCTGAGTGGAGCCTAGTGGAGGCTGAGTGGAGCCTAGTGGAAGCTGAACGAGCCTAGTAGAGGCTCTGAAGAGCCCAGTGGTCCACTAGGCTACACTCAGCCCTACTAGGCCTCACTAAGCCTCCATAAGGCTCCACTCAGCCTCCACTAGGCTCGACAAAGCCTCGACTAGGCTCACCACAGCCTCCACTAGTCTTGAGTAAGCCTCTTCTAGGCTCCTCACAGCCTCTTCTAAGCTACACACAGCCTCCATTAGGCTACACTCACTCTCCACTGTGCTCAAATCAGCCTTCACTAGTTGTAGTAGAGCCTAGAGGCTGAGTGGAGTCTAGTGGAGCCTTCGTGTAGCCTAGTGGAGGCTGAGTGGTGCCACACAGCCCTACCAGGCCTCACTCAGCCTCCATTCACTCTCCACTATGCTCCACTCAGCCTTCACTAGTAGTGGGGGCTGTGTGGAAGCTGAGTGGAGCCTAGTGGAGGCTGTGGGGAGCCTAGTAGAGGCCTTATAGTGCCTAGTGGTCCACTAGGCTCCACTCAGCCTCCACAAACCATTGTATAAAGCCCTAAAACCGAAGCATCCACGCTTCATAAGTCTGTTCCAGCAGCCTAAAATCAATAGTAAGGTCCTACCATGACGACCGAGCCTAGAAGAGGCTTACTGAAGACTAGTGGAGGCTGAGTGGAGCCTAGTGGAGGCTGTGAGGAGCCTAAAAGAGGCTTACTTAAGACTATTGGAAGCTGTGGTGAGCCTAGTCGAGGCTTTGTCGAGCCTAGTGGAGGCTGAGTGGAGCCAAGTGGAGGCTGAGTGGAGCCTAGGGGAAGCTGAAGGAGCCTAGTAGAGGCTCTGAAGAGCCCAGTGGTCCACAAGGCTACACTCAGCCCCACTAGGCCTCACTCAGCCTCCATAAGGCTCCACTCAGCCTCCACTAGGCACCACTTAAGCCTCACTAGGCTCAACAAAGCCTCGACTAGGCTCACCACAGCCCCCACTAGTCTTCAGTAAGCCTCTTCTAGGCTCCTCACAGCCTCTTCTAAGCTACACACAGCCTCCATTAGGCTCCATTCACTCTCCACTATGCTCAACTCAGCCTTCACTAATTGTAGTGGAGGCTGAGTGGAGCCTAGTGGAGCCTGCGTGTAGCCTAGAGGAGGCTGTGGGGAGCCTATCTGAGGCTTTGTAGAGCCTAGTGGAGACTGTGTGGAGCCTAGTGGAGGCTGAGTGGTGCCTAGTGGAGGTTTTGTCGAGCCTAGTTGAGGCTGAGTGGTGCCACACAGCCCTACTAGGCCTCACTCAGCCTCCACTCACTCTCCACTATGCTCCACTCAGCCTTCACTAGTAGTGGGGGCTGTGTGGAAGCTGAGTGGAGCCTAGTGGAGGCTGTGGGGAGCCTAGTAGACTAGTAGAGACTAGATGCCTTGTAGTGCTTAGTGGTCAACTAGGCTCCACTCAGCCTCCACTAGGCCTCACTCAGCCTCCATTAGGCTACACTCAATCTCCACTATGCTCCACTCAGCCTACACTAATAGTGGAGGCTCTGTGGAGCTTAGTGGAGGCTGAGTGGAGATTAGTGGAGGCTGTGTGGAGCCTAGTGGAGACTGAGTGGATCCTAGTGGACCACTAGGTTCTACAAGGCCTCTACTAGGCTCCCCACAACTCAGCCTCCACACAGCCCCCACTACTAGTGAAGGCTGAGTGGAGCATAGTGGAGAGTGAGTGGAAGCTGAGTGAGGCCTAGTAGGGCTATGTGGCTCCACTCAGCCTCCACTAGGCTCCACTCAATAGCTCAATCTCCACTATGCTCCACTCAGCCTTCACTAATAGTGGAGGCTGTGTGAGTGTGTGTGGAGGCTGAGTCTAGTGGAGGCTGAGTCGTACCTAGTAGAGGCTGAGTGGAGGCTGAGTGGAGGCCAGTGGAGGCTGAGTGGAGGCCAGTGGAGGCTGAGTGTCTCCAGCCTCTACTGGGCTCCACACAGCCTCCACTACTAGTTAACGCTGAGTGGAACCTCGTGGAGAGTGAGTGGATCCTAATGAAGGCTTTGTGGAGCCCAGTGGAGGCTGAGTGGAGCCTAGTGGAGGCTCTGTGGAGCCTGGTGGAGGCTCTGTGGAGCCTAGTGGAGGCTCTGTGGAGCCTGGTGGAGGCTCTGTGGAGCCTAGTGGAGGCTGAGTAGTACCTAATGGAGGCTGAGTGGAGCCAAGTGAAGGCTGAGTGGAGCCTGGTGGAGGCTGTGTTGAGCATAGTGGAGGCTGTGTGGAGCCTAGTGGAGGCTGAGTAGAGCCTAGTAGAGGCTTAGTAGAGCCTAGTGGAGGCTGAGTGGTGGCCTAGTAGAGCCTAGTGGAGGCTGCCTGGAGCCTAGTGGAGTCATTTGGAGGCTGAGTGGAGCCTAGTGGAGCCTCCATGAAAATGTTACATTTCAGTTTCCGTGGAGGCTTAGCCTCCACTTAGCCTCCACTCAGCCTCCATGGATGCTAATGGTACCATTTTGCCCAAGACACGTTAGCAGATGAACTGGTAAGAGATAAGTAGATAGTAGATACATGGATCCATGCCTGGGAATTATAAATCTCTTTTCTCGAACCAAAATGTTCTCGAAATTTCTAAACCTGGTCCTTTAGCCACAGGATACCTTTTTGAAAACAAAACGGTGCTTGGAGGGGAAAGGTTAAGGCGTAAAGCCTCGAAGGGGAAGGTCTGAATGAAATTTATCATTGGAAATCGATTCAGCTCCTTAGAAAACCATTATGCACATGTCCTGCATGCACTGTGGACAACAAATCAGAAATTAAAAAATTTTGGAGTATTTTTGGCAAACTTTGGCAAATTTTGGCAAACTTTGGCAAACTATGGCAAACTTTGGCAAACACTTTTTGGCAAACTCCAAAAAAGTCTCCAGCCGTCAATAACAGCAGCCCTCCAACACTGTCCAGCACTGATGCACAGTTTCTGAGCCTCGTCACTCTGACCAGCCCGCACCAGACAAAACAGATGCTTTATCAGCCGGGACTGATCCTCAACATCCAGTTCAGCTAGGGGTTTACCTGTGGAAGGGAAACACATCAGTTGAGGGGTGGACATGCAGGCATAGCAAGGGAGACACATCAGTTGAGGGGTAGAGGCATAGCAAGGGAAACACATCAGTTGAGGGGTAGACATGCAGGCATAGCAAGGGAAACACATCAGTTGAGGGGTAGAGGCATAGCAAGGGAAACACATCAGTTGAGGGGTAGACATGCAGGCATAGCTGGAATCAATACCTTCAGTCTTCATGTGTCTTTCATAATATTGTCAGAATCAGATGAGATAATAAGAAGCAAACCTACCTTCCCTTGAAGGAGCGTCAGGGTCCATGGAAGAGACGGTCTTCTTCATTTTCTGGTTACACAGCGTGTGGAAAGTGTTCTCCCACGTCACTTTACCGGAGAAATAACCAACCTAGATCAAAGAAAAGTAGGGCATGGCGGGAAACAAATTAATAATTTAGGGTATTTGACATTTGTCAAAATAAGGAGCACAATTCATAAATCCATAAGCTGGTATTGTGAAAACAAGAAGCCAGAAATCGGCAGTTCTTACCTTGGTGGGTAGTTTGGGGACTAGCTAGAGAAATCAGCAGTTCTAACCTTGGTGGGTAGTTCTGGCACTAGTTCCGCAGCATTGCTCTCCAGCCAATCCAGGATCACCTGACAATGTCGTATGACGTCATCCTTCAGATACAGTTTGTTGACAGCATGCAGGGCGCTGTCTGTGTCGTTGTCTGCATCCTCCTCCAGCAGTGAGGTGTTCAGTTTGTTCTGGTAGATGGCTCCCAGCAGCTTCCACGTGTACCTAGCAGACGAGGAATTAACAGCTTAACAGACAGTCGACACTAGTCACTATGATGGTTAAATTCGCGGTGTTTACGAGGCCAGAGCTCTAAAGTCTAAACTAAAAAAACAATAAGGAGCTCCAAAAGCTGGAAAGATGATTCATGACAATGTTCAAGTGCTAATGATCGGGTGCAAACGAATAGAGGGTGCCGGGCGTGGGAAATTACTGGAGCAGCCTTTTCCATGAACTCAACGAACTTTACCTTTCGTTGGTGATGTCAGCACACACGTTCCTAATCTGGAGTGAGAGTTTCTTGCTGTACTTTACGGAAGGTAGCATGTTCTTAGAGTTGTTGTAAAGGTCCTCGCACTGTAGAGTGAAGGAGCTTACGATGGAGAGGATATCACCTCCTAACAAGTCACGATACCTGGAGGAGTAAGAAGTCAGAGGAGTAGGGGAGTGGGAGTGAGAGTTGGGAGTAGGAGTGGGGTGAGTGGGATTGAGTGGGAAGGGGGAGTGAGCCAGGGTCGTGGAGTATTGTGGGAAGAGGTGACAAGGAAAGATCAGAGGGAACAGAAAAGGTTTGGTCAGTGTTTCAGTAACAGAGAGACAGACATGCCCGCCTTGGTGAATTTCAACAACTAAAGTATGGAATTGTTATAACTATGTTACATCTCCAAAATAATGGAGATTCTCCATTATTGATTGTAAAGATTAACAATTGCTTAAAAGTTTAGAGCAAGATGCTTACTCAATTCCGCTTACACTTTTGAAAAGCCCTTGATGAGAAGGTTAGCCGAAGTAATCTTTTCCACGGTATCAGCCATCTCAGGGTTCTGTAGCACGGAATCTGCCACAGACATCTGACTCAAATCCTGGTGCATGGTCAGATCAGAGGTACTCCCCACCCTCCCTCCACCAATGGAGGTGGTTTCCAGAGGTCCAGACATCCGTCTCGGAGACAAGACGTTCTGGTGGTCGATCAGGGCGATGGAGTCAAGTTGTCTGTGTTGGAGAGGAGTAGCCCCTGGCATGGGGGATAAGCCGATGGATTTGTTGCCGATTCGTTTGGAGGGAGTCAGTGATTCGTCCAGGGTGCATATAGCACGTTTAATTTCGTGTAACCGGTCTGCATATTTGAGGGTAGGTTTCTCTTGTAGAGGAGTGAAGGCATACTCGGCCATACCAACTCAAAGATCGTGTGGTTTAGATTTATGATGTTAAAAAACGGTGGAAACATTGTTATTCTTAAAAAATGTTCGAAATGTGATTCCTGGTGCTCATTCTAGAGAGCACTTCATGAGTAGGTTTGTTCGTTCGTCCTGGTACTGTAAATTTCAACTTTTTAATGAACGAACAAGTCCAAAAAAGTAATTATGCATTATCTTAATTATAATTTCGTAAGAGCACGTGAATAATGTTTGTGCTCCGTACACAGTAAATTTGAGCTTGCCAAGAAAATATCAAGGAAAACGAATGCAAACAGGAGAAATGAGGTGCCCGTTGCTATGGAGTTGGATATTTGCGCACGTGCAACATAAAGTTGTTCGTAAAGTAGTGTTACCCCTATTACGTTAATGATTAAAGCTGTCGAGATGTTGTTTTTTAAAATTTTTATGTTTTTTTAAAATTTTTTTCTGAGGCATGTAAATATTTAGGACGACGTTATCGGAAATTTAGGGAAAATAAGTTATTACAAAAAAATTTTCTGAGCAATGCTAAACTCCAGTTTCTTACATTAGGATTCACATCAAAAACATTCCAGGCTTTATTTTTGTTTCTTATGGCTCTTTTCAATGATCTATTTACCCAAGGTGCACTATAATTAATATCAATATTATTTGTAACATTTTGAAGTGGAACTCTATCTGACATAACATTCAATTTCTCAAAATTATTGACCATAGTTCATTCACAGACATATCATCAACTTCATCAGGATCTAAGTTCCAGGATATTTCATGTGACCATTGTAGGATCTCCTCAGAGGTTACTTTAGACCAACATCTTCTTTCTTCATTTGTAACTTTGTTTTCTTCTAACTTTGAGGACTGTGATACATTGAGTTCTGTAGTAAGAGTTACATGGTCACTCTTGCCTAAGTGAGGACCAAGCTTATATTCATTGACAAGGTTTTCTTCAGTGAACAAAAGTTGGTCTAGTAAACTTTCATTCAATACACCAGTTACTTTATTTAGTCTCCTTCGTGTAGATTCTGATGTTAATAACCATGAAACTCCCAACTCATGAATAAAATCCAAATACAGTTTTTGCATGCAAACTGTACTGTTGACAGAATCATTCATACCTGTCATTGTACCTGATTGCCAAGACACATGAGAGATTAAATCTCCATAACAAAATTTTGCAATATGATTCTCATCAGTGAAAAAATTTCTTTTACAAATTCTAAAAGCTTCAAATCTTTGGCGTTTGTTCAATGAAGGAGATCTATAAACACAACCAATCAAAACTTTTCCAATGTCACACTCTAAAGATACTGCAATAGAGTCTGGCCCTGTTTTACAATTAAGGATCTCAATACTTTGATTGACATAGATGATAGAACCTCCACATTCACTGATTTGATTGTAATTAGTTGACCTATCAAGTTTGAAATTCCTGTCAGCACGATAAGGGTTGAAACCAGGAATCTTACATTCTGCCCTAGTAAGTCCATCATAGAAATGTGTTTCAGTAACACAAACTATGTCATATTGATTCACTGATATGAGATGCTTCAACTCAGTCATTTTGTTTGTTAAACAACAAGCATTTGTATAGAAAACATTCAGGAGACTGTTTCTTATCTTTCTTGATGACTTAGGAGTTATGGCTGATTTACTTTTGGTGCTGGAACTCGTTTTTCCAGTCTGCTCCTCCGTTCCTGAGCTAAAAAAAGAAGTATGCCTATCAGTCCGGCAAAGATCAGGATTGACCCAAAATCAGTTCCTCTGATGCGATAACCCTTCCAAAATCATGCCAATACTTAGCAATTTCCTCATTTTCATGATCACAACCAGAGGTCTTGGATTAGTTGTTCCATCAGAATTCTTTTATAGGAACCAGTCCTGAAGCAGTTTTTTATTTCATTGAAATTCATCTCAACTTTTCACAAAGGAATTCAACATCTTTATCCCAAGTTTCTTGCCCAGTCAATGACCCACCATGTTCTGGAATACTGTTTATAATAACATTACATTTTCTGCGCTCCCTTTCTGCTTGGTCAGTATCCATTTTTAAAACATACCTCCCCAATAATGACAGTAGAAGCTGTAGCTTCTTTGACATCCTCTACAATCTTCTTTTGAACTTCCTTTGATTTCTTGGCCGTTACCTCTGCAAACGTCTTAACAGATTCATTCGTTTTCCTTGAAACTTCTTCTACAAGGCCCTTAGTGGCCTTGACAATTGCCTGTTGGGTTGCAGTAACAACCATATCCTTGATTGTTGTTGTACAAGCATTTTGTACTTCCTCTTTCACAATGGCCCTGTAATCAATCTCAGCTTTCTTTGATAGTTTATGAAAGGTCGGCTTGAAACATGAGAAACATTTCCAAGTTAGAAGTAACTCAACAGCAGTTTGTGGCAATTCACCAAGACCAACACATTTGCAGTGGTAACATTGACTGCAAGACTCACATGTTATATAACATGAATCATTTACAACACGTAAACAGGGACATTGATTTCTTGAGCCAGCAGTCTTTTTGTAGCTAGGTGACCTTACAGAAGGAGATTTATTACCATTATATGCATAAGACTGAACAAATTTCCGCTTGTTGTTCCAACTTGAATTACTGCATTCAGATAAACACCCATTAGTAGTTTCTTCATTATCTTCAGTAGCTGTAACTGGAACACTTTGAGATGTATGGTCCATTATCTCAGTTAATTAATTTAATATGTGTTGTGTTGTAAGTTTAAATGGTTCCACTTTCATAATCAAATCGAAACTGTTTACATGGCTTCATCAGAATATAGCAGCATGTAAAATGTCAGTCAGGTCTGAATGAACTGCACCAAGATGACTGGTGTGCAGGCATCATCAATCCAATACCTACCTCGGATTTTGAGGTTTTTCAATTCCTCTTTCACTTATTCCTCCTAACTTATTCGTTTCAGAATACTTTAGATGAACCAAACCAACTGCTCACCCATGTCAAATGTTTCCACCTACCCAAAGACAAATGTTCCCTCAGTCAAATGGTGTCATGAACTGAATGTTTGAATACAATCCAATTCAATCGCCTGATTTTAAATGAAGCAAGTTGACTTTACGACTCACTCTTCAAAAGAGAGCTCTATGAGTCCCTGTTTTTGGCAACCAATGATTGCAGATTGCCAGATTTTATCAGGCCATCTGAATATTGGATGGAAAATTGAGTCACAGTCAGTGAAATTGTAATAATATAGAAAAGTTCAAAATCTTATTTATCGCAATTTAACCAAATGATGGCTGATTGATAATTCATTTGAAGTAAAGCAACGTCAGTAGGTCAAACATTGCTAAACACGTATATCCCTTTGTGGGTTGCGCGCGGCGCGTACACACACCTATGCGGGCTTAGGAACCGCACGGGTAAAAGTTGGGCGGCACGCGCGCATTCTTTTTATATAATTTCATGTATAATCTTCATGTTTTGCATTTTGCATTAAAAAAAGATTAAAAGCAAAACCAAATACAATGCAATTATTATTATTGATGTACACTTAGCAGAGCCATTTTATCGCTATAGCCTGCTTACGCTGCGCTCGCGGTGCTTCCCTAGGGAAGCGCGCCGCGCAACGCGAACATGGATGTACGTGTTTAACAAACAGAGTACTCTTGGCTTCTTTTGCGCTCGGTGCGTGCCTTTATTTCATTCCTCAAATTTGTCGTTCGGTTCGGTGTTAGCATCTGGTTTGGCGAATTAATTGATTTTTTTTGGTGTTGACAGACCCTCTCGAGAATCAGCGCCGCGCGCGCGGCGCTGGCGTCAGCGGGTCATACATCGTACCTCAAAATTGATCGAAACCCTTGCTTGAAAATTTTGTTAGTAAAGATTTTGTAATACAAAATCTTACTAATAGAAGTAGCCATCAAACTAATATAAAACTATATAGATATAAGGTGATGAAGATTTCAGTGGTTGATAGGGGTGCAAGGTTAGATTGGAGGAGAGATGTGTTCAATTTCAAGGAAGTTGTCATGGTTGAATGAGATACCTATAATTACTAAACTGTGATTGATAGCAATACGGGTTGATATTAATGTTTGTTAAACCTATGTAATTGAAATAGGGATCATTTGAATGGCTTTTAAATCATGTTGGGGAAGGAGCGTTTCAAATGATTATGGGGAGGGGATAGGAGGTTTCGGTTTTAATAATCAATAATGTAAAGTTGAAATTCGCCATTAAATTATTATTTTTAAATGTTAATTTATACATTGTAATGTATTTTTCAATGTAATGTCTATATAATGTGCTGTTTCATGAAATGAATGTTGATGTCCGATCAAAACATTTTCATTTATTTTATTCAAAATATCCAATTTTTCTCCCATGAATTCTCAGTATCATTTAGCAAAATTTTCAGAAAACTGGGCCAAAATTTGATAATGTAATTTGTAAATGATCCCCAAGTACTTTCATAACCTATTTACAATTTATCAGTTGAAGTATTCACACATTAGCATTTTATTTATTCATTAACTCTGTAATTTCATGCAGGCATGGTTTAAGAAGGGGAAACTGCTGGCCATAGTGAAAGTGAAATCAGGATCTCAGCAAAATGTCATATCCTCCACATGCTGGCCTTACAAATCAGCCACCTTATAATCAGTACCCAAATTATGTTCAATATAATCCCCAATTGAATGCCCCCTGTGTGTCAACTGTTGGACAAAACTACCAATGCCAGCCCCAGACTTTAGGTAGTGGTGAAGCAAGTTTATCTACTGGCTTGAACCCTACTCACTATACTCAGCAAATCATGCCAAATCATGCTTTCAATGCCATGGAGTATCCTCAGACATCCCAAGTAGCAGCAGTAAATTTTCAACCCAATCCAGTTATCAACAACCAGGTCTATTTGCAAGGACATCAATCCACATCTCATGGGTCCCCTAACCAACAGTACCAAGCTCAATATCAAACCCCATTGCAGAGCCAATCTACAAAAGTGCCTTTCACAGAAAATCTTGCCCAGGTTTTAGTTGACACTAATAATATTGAAAAGCCATCTAATGCCAATAAAACTTGTCCCATGAGTGAATTTGGTGATATGGGTGCTGCTGTAAAAAACTACTCTCAGTTAGTAACATCAAAATCATCATTAGGTTGTCTGCCTGATGACCTAGAAAGGCATAGGCATGCTGACTCAAATGTTTATCGGCAGCAACATGGACTTGTTGTGTGGGATGCCACTGGAAAGGCACCTGTTCCAGATCCTATTGAAAGGTTTAATGATCTCCCTGGTGTAAAGGATATTCAATTAAGAAAGTTTTTTGAATCTGGTTTCCAAGCTCCTACACCAATACAAGCCCAGACATGGCCAATTGCAGTCAAAGAAAGGGATGTTGTATCTATAGCTAAAACTGGATCTGGAAAGACTCTTGCATTCTTACTTCCTGCTTATCATAAAATAGACCAACGTTTCAAAGGTTCACATAAACCAATATGTGTATTGGTATTGGCTCCTACTCGTGAGCTTGCTGTTCAAATACAAGAAGAAGCTGATAAATTTGGAAGTATTGCTGGTTATGGCACTGCAATCGCATATGGAGGTGCACCTAAAAGAGAGCAGCTACAAGCAATCAATAGTGGTGTCAATGTTCTTATTGCTACCCCAGGAAGGCTTAATGACTTCCTTGACTCCCAGCAAATTGATGTATCATCAGTGTTTTATCTGGTTATGGATGAAGCAGATAGAATGCTTGATATGGGTTTTGAGCCTCAAATTCGGTCTATTCTTAAAAGATTGCCTAGAAGAAAGCAAACTCTCATGTTTTCAGCAACTTGGCCTGAAGAAGTAAGAAGACTTGCAGATGACTTTTTGTCTAACCCCATACATATACGACTTGGAGATCAGGATAATCTCCAAGCCAATGAGAACATACATCAATATCTCATTCCACTTCCTTCTGCAGATGATAAGGACAATGAAACTGTGAATTTAATTAGGAGAAAAATAGCCCATCAGGGGGATAATATTCTTTTATTTGTTGCTAGGAAAAATACCTGCAATTTTGTTGCCAATATGTTGACACGTTGTGGTGTACATGCAGCTGCTATGCATGGAGATAGGACTCAAGCATTTCGTGAAGAAACTTTAGCAAAGTTCAAAGATGGAAGACTACCTGTTCTTGTTGCAACAGATGTTGCATCTCGTGGACTTGATGTTAAAGGTCTTACTGCAGTTATAAACTATGATATGCCAGGTTCAGCTGAGGATTATGTTCACAGAATTGGTCGTACTGGTAGAGCTGGTGCCACTGGTGAATCATATACTTTTGTTACTCGTGGAAATGAAGATATCTGGAAAGTTCAAAGTATTGTTGAAATTATGGAGAAAACAAGGCAGCCTATTCCTCAGGAAATACAATACTTGATTGATGATCTAAAACAAAGGCAGCAAAGAAACAATGAACGTAGAGCTGCTGAGGATGAGCAGTTTGAAAAAGTTTTGATGGTGGCAGAAAAACCATCAGTAGCTAAAATGATTGCTGATAGTTTATCATCTAATGGAAGGTATAGAACAAGGAAAGGAAAAAGCCGAGCAAATCAGATATTTGAAATTATCAAATACTTTGGGCCTGCACAAAAAAGATGTAAATTAATGATAACGTCAGTGGTAGGTCACATTTTTGGGCTTAGCTTTGAAAATCAGAGAGTTCAAGACATATCAACACTCTTTGATGCTCCAGTGAAAAAAGTTATTGAAGATACCTCAAAAAAGTTATGTGTTGTTGAGCACCTCCAAGAACTTGCTAGTGAATCACAATATCTATACTTATGGCTAGATTGTGATAGAGAAGGGGAAAACATTGGCTTTGAAGTTATTTCCCTTGCTCAGGAGTTTGTTAATTATGACAATGTTTACAGGGCACGTTTTTCTTCTCTCACTAAGACTGAATTAAACTATGCATATGATAATCCTATAAAGCCAGATAAGTATGCAGCATTGAGTGTTGACGCCAGACAAGAGCTTGATCTTAAAATAGGTGTTGCTTTCACAAGACTCATGACTCGTACATATCTTGATCAAGCCAAGCAAAAGTTCAGACTTAAAGATCAGAAATGTATCAGCTATGGGCCATGTCAAACTCCTACTCTTTGGTTTTGTGCAAAACGTCACCGTGAAATACAGTCATTTCAGAGCCAAAAATATTTTGTATTTACCTTGAATGCGAATATCCAAGGTCAGAACTGTCAGTTAAAGTTCATCAAAGATAGAGTTGAAAATGATTATGAGGCCCAGCAAATTGAAAATGCAGTATATCACTTGCAATCAGCTACAGTTGTTGAGGTAAAGCAAGAAAATAAATGCTCATACAAGCCTAATGGACTCAATACAGTGACCTTACTGAAAGCATGTTCAAAAGGTTTGGGAATGTCCCCAACTGCTGCTATGAATGCAGCAGAACATCTCTACACATCAGGGTTGATTTCTTACCCACGAACAGAAACCACTGCATATTCTCCACAGTTTGATCTGATCTCTGTCCTCCGTGAACAGTCAAACAGCCCAAACTGGGGGCACTCAGCATCCTTCCTACTTCGGGTAACTATTAGGAGGCATTGATCTTACATTTACAAACTGCAATATAGCATAGATGCTGCAATGTGATCTGTCTATATTTCACATCTTGAAGTTTTGAATTTTTCTTGTTAGCATAATTTCAAACACCATTATATGATTCACAGTTTGATCATTCAATGTTGCCCTTATTTACTAAGTACCTTTACTAAGTACCTTTACTAAGTAGTCCTTTCCAACACATCATTTTCCCAGGACGGTCGTATCAATCCCCCTTCCCGTGGGGGCATGATGCTGGAGACCATCCTCCTATCACTCCCATGAGAGCTGCAAACCGTCAAGACATGAAACCTAACGAATGGAAAATATACGACTACATAACCCGGCATTTCATTGCCTCACTTCACAATAACTTCGAGTACACTGAACACTCAGTTATTGTAGATGTTGGTGGTTACAAGTTCAAATTCATCTGTCATAAGGTCAACGACAAGGGTTTCACCTTTGCTATGCCATGGAAAGAACGAGACCTGAAGCTTAACGAGATACAGGTAATACCTACTGAAATATTCAATTCATGCTTTTGGTACATTTACTTATAGGTCACGTTCTAAAACCTAGTAAGTGTGATCAAATAGTTAAGTGAACTCAATATTTCTCATGTTTAAGGAACTATTAAGCTCAACCTGTCTTGTTACTATGATTTCTTATGAAAAATTTACCAGCAATACACAGACATCGAACACTTTTAATTCTCTAAAAAGCAAGTATTTGTGAATAGGGCCATGTAACATCTTTCCTTCCTAGCTGCCACCTAATCAGTCGCTACAAGGAATGATCGTTCCAGTGCATGGACTGAATAAGGAGGAAGAGTACACTAAACCACCAGGTTTCAAACTTTACATCACGACTTTATATAATCAAGTTAGAGCATTATTGAGGAAAAACGATAGTTAGACCTGAAAAACTAGTTCAAGTCGCCAATGCACAATCTAAAGTTTGTGAACCTCAGTTTATAGCTTCTTACTTGTTACAATGTAACCATTCGAAATTAATATAATTAATATTATGTTTCATATCTAGTCGGAACCAATTTCATTTGAGTTGGGTAAATTTAATTGGCCGTTACTTAAATGGTAAGAATGTTATTTCTAACAAGTCTCGCACTGACAAAATGCTCGCCATCTTGTAACTCTGAATAGACTATAGTTGTTAAATGATAAGCCTTTACTTTGAGCTATGCAATATTTGAATTTTGAAATAAAATTGTCTCCTATTCAGATTACCTGCAAGAAAGTGAACTGATCGCTCTCATGGACAAGCACGGTATCGGCACTGACGCGTCTATCCCTCAACACATCAAGAACATCCAGGAACGTCACTACGTGGATGTGTGTGGTCCTGGACAGGACGGTCAGAAGGGAACTGTCATTCCCGTCAGGAAGTTCTTTGGGAAGAAGAACCGAGGAGGAGGGAGAGGGGGAGGAGGGAGAGGAGGGGGCAACCCTCCACCTCCTGCTTCCAGACACATGGTGCCAAGGGGCTTCGGTCTGGCCTTCCTTTCCTGCTTTGAGAATCTGGATTCGGAGCTATGTGAACCGGCAATCAGAGGTAATGGAGTGTGCCTTGATATTTATTGGAGTTGATGTTGAAATTGTCGAATAAGCATTTGATATGAATTATATTAGTATAACCTAACACGATTATATTTTTTACCTATTACGAATTGATAACTAATTTGTTCTATCTTGTTAGATTTGGTATAAATTGACGGTAAATTAATTGTTTCTCATTCTTCCCTCCGCCCAGGTTACATGGAAGAACAAATAACAAAGATAGCAACGGGAGAAACAGAGAAATCTGACGTTGTGTCGAGTAACTTAAACCTCTTCAAGAACAAGTTCATCAACTACAGACAAAACCTCGCCAAATGCGACAGATACTTCGGTATCAAGGACGAGGATGGAGGGTCGTCAGGAGCTTTCATCAACCACGGAAACAACTACAATAATAACAACAACTACAATAACAATAGCAATAACACCTATAGTAACAACGTCGAATACAGCAGTTACTCTGACCGTGGTTTTAATAATCGAGGTAGGGGAAGGGGTGGATTCAGAGGTCAAAGAGGAGGTGGTGGACCCAGTCAATCATTCCGTGGAGCTCAAAACCATCAGAATAGAGGGGCTAATAACCAGAGTAGAGGGGCTTCAAACCATCAGAATAGAGGGACATTTAATAACCATAGTAGGGGTGATTTCCATAGCAATGGACCACACGGTAGTGACTCACAAGGTGAGCATAGTCGTGGAGGGTTCAGTAATCGGGGTCGAGGGTTTGGTCAGTTCAGAGGAGGACAGCATCGGGGTGCGAAGAGGGAAACCCACCCTTTTCACCAAACAGACAGTTTTAAACGGCAGAAAACATGAGTGATGCTTTAAGCCAAAGTAGTATTTATTTCTGATGTTTCATCTTCTTTCAGTTGTATTGTATTTGATGACATTTTCAAATTGAGCTGAATTTATGTTGTTATGTACAATGTAAATATTCTTCATTTATTGTGTATATAATACGAAATTGTTAGACTCGCGATTGACAGATAAGCTTTGTGTTTTTGAAGTTAGTTCGACAGAATTCGCACCTCATATAATGCATAATAACTTATTCGGACTTGTTCGTTCCTTAAAAAGTTGAAATTTACAGTACCAGGACGAACGAACAAACCAGACTCATTAGTTCATGCCCTTGGCAAACTTGAACCTTGCAGTCTGCTAGAAAAAAGCTCTAGAATGAGCACCAGGAATCACATTTTCGATAGAATAACATTGTGTTTATTGTCATCCTAAATCTAAACCACACGATCTTTGAGTTGGTATGGCCGAGTATGCCTTCACTCCTCTCCAAGAGAAACCTACCCTCAAATATGCAGATCGGTTACACGAGATTAAACGTGCGATATGCACCCTGGACGAGTCACTGACTCCCTCCAAACGAATCGGAAACAAATCCATCGGTTTATCCCCGATGCCAGGGGCTACTCCCCTCCAACACAGGCAACTTGACTCCATCGCTCTGATCGACCACCAGAACGTCTTGTCTCCGAGACGAATGTCTGGACCTCTGGAAACCACCTCCATTGGTGGAGGGAGGGTGGGGAGTACCTCTGACGTGACCATGCACCAGGATTTGAGTCAGATGTCTGTGGCAGATTCCGTGCTACAGAACCCTGAGATGGCTGATACCGTGGAAAAGATTACTTCGGCTAACCTTCTCATCAAGGGCTTTTCAAAAGTGTAAGCGGAATTGAGTAAGCCTTTTACTCTTAACTCTTAACCAATTGATAATCTTTACTGTATAGTAATAACAATTCTTTACGTTAATTATTTTAATTCACCAAGGCGGGCCTGTCTGTCTCTCCATCACTGAAACGCTGATGAAACTTTTTTTTGTTCCCTCTGATCCTTCCTTGTTACCACTTCCCACACTCCTCTAACCCCTTACTCCTCCAGATATCGTGACCTGTTAGGAGGTGATATCCTCTCCATCGTAAGCTCCTTCACTCTACAGTGCGAGGACCTTTACAACAACTCAAAGAACATGCTACCCTCCGTAAAGTACAGCAAGAAACTCTCACTCCAGATTAGGAACGTGTGTGCTGACATCACCAACGAAAGGTAAAGTTCGTTGAGTTCACGGAAAAGGCTACTCCAGTAATTTACCACTTTTAGCCCCAATTATGAAATGGTTCACGCCCGGCATCCTATTATAGGAACACTTAAACATGAGTCATGAATCATCTTTCTAGCTTTTGGAGCTTTTTATTGATTTTGAGTTAAGAGCTCTGGCCTCTAAAACACTGCGAACACCCTTATAATGACTTGTGTCGACTGTCTGTTGATTCCTCGTCTGCTAGGTACACGTGGAAGCTGCTGGGAGCCATCTACCAGAACAAACTGAACACCTCGCTACTGGAGGAGGATGCAGACAACGACACAGACAGCGCCCTGCACTCCGTCAACAAGCTCTATCTGAAGGATGACGTCATAAGACATTGTCAGGTGGTCCTGGATTGGCTGGAGAGCAATGCGGCGGAACTTGTGCCTGAACTACCCACCAAAGTAAGAACTGCCGCTTTCTAGCTTCTTGTTTTCACAATACCAGCTTATGGATTTATGAATTGTGCTCCTTATTTTGACAAATGTCAAATACCCTAAATTATTAATTTGTTTCTCGCCATGCCCTACTTTTCTTTGATCTAGGTTGGTTATTTCTCCGGTAAAGTGACGTGGGAGAACACTTTCCACACGCTGTGTAACCAGAAAATGAAGAAGACCGTCTCTTCCATGGACCCTGACGCTCCTTCAAGGGAAGGTGTGTGTGCTTCTTATTATCTCAGATTCTGATTCTGACAATATTATAAAAGACACATGAAGGTCGGAGATGGGCTGAAGCACAAGTCCCAACAATCATGAAAATAATCGCAGTTATTAATGTCTAGAAAAAGGTATTGATCCTTGCTATGCCTGCATATCTATCCCTAAACTGATTTGTTTTCCTTGCAGGTAAACCCCTAGCTGAACTGGATGTTGAGGATCAGTCCCGGCTGATAAAGCACCTGTTTTGTCTGGTGCGGGCTGGTCAAAGTGACGAGGCTCAGAAACTGTGCATCAGTGCTGGACAGTGTTGGAGGGCTGCTGTTATTGACGGCTGGAGACTGTACAATGATCCTAACTACAGCGAGACCTCCACTCAACGGTGTGTTCTCTAGTACCCATGTTCTATGGTGCATCTTAGATGCGCTCTTCTAACTACTTCTAACTGAACCCTTCAAACTTTGAAACTTCAAAGTTCTTGAACAAACGGTCCCAACTTTAAGATTAAAAGTTGGGATATAGTGTATATCATTGAATCCTGGATAACTTTCATGTTCTAACGCTCTTTCTTCGATCGTTATCAATCAAGCACTTTATTATTAAGAGTTCAAACTGTGCTCCCGAACACGACATTCAACACACCACCTCTCATTCAGTGAGGCAGTTGAGGGCAACCTTCACCGAGCCTTATGGAAGAGCTGTTGTTGGGACTACTGTAACAGTGATGGTATTTCAACTGAAGAACGGGCCTTATATGGGGCCTTGTCAGGAAACCTTAAAGGTGGGTAAATCAGGTGACAGCCTGCAGCAGTGGCTAGCTTGTGATGCTTTAATTTGAAGGTTGAATGATATCAAATCCGTTAACACCGCCATTATAACTGCATGAGCCATTGAGCCAGTCAGCCAGTGAACACAAGGAAGTCAAGAGGTTCAGTGTTCAAGAGGTTTACTGTCCAAATCACTATCTGTGATTCAAGTTGCTTGTGCCATTGACTTATTCTTTCTATTTCTGCTAATATTTCAGCTATGATGCCGGTGTGTTCCTCTTTCGCTGACATTCTTTGGGCTCACATTAAAACCCTCATTGACCAGCAAGTTGAGGATGAACTCTGTGACTCCCTCCTCCCTCAAGACTACTGGAACATAAGACTCTCACTGGACTCAATCATCGAATCTATGAGTATGATATTTTGCTTATGCTAATTAAATTAGGTCCCATTTTACTTGTTGCTCCTTTTATTCCATCAAGAATCACTCTGATGACACACCTGAATGACTGCCGTTTATTGAACCCTCATCATGATCCCTGTTCCGTATTTCAACTTAAATACTTACTTACTTAGATTGAAAAGCTGAAACCTTCCCCTTCATTCTAGTCTAGGCTAATATTGCCAAAATAGGGCTTGACCCGAGACTACCACCTAGCAAGCTGAAAATTGGGGGTTATGTCCCTTATGGTGTCCTTATTCACCCAGATAAAGTCTACCAACCGATCTTTGTCGGAAGTGGTCAAAACGGGCCACGCCCTTTTATGACCGTGGGAATTTCTGGGAAAAATTGAAATTTCAAGATTTTGAGCTCTACAAACAAGATTATACACTTAACCCACTTATTTTTGTATGAGAAAAACGCTGCAGGTGTCCATTTTTCGATATGGGCATCATGGAAGCCGATAATGGGCCACGCCCTTTTTGACCGTGGGAATTTTGGCGAAAAATTGAATCGTAAGACCATGATTTTAACAAGCAAGACTATACACTAAACCCATTTATTTTGGCACGAGAAAAACGAAGCAAGTGTCCATTTTTGTCTATGACCATCATGGAGGCCGATTATGGGCCGCGCCCTTTTTGACCGTGGGAATTTTGGCAAAAAATTGAATTGTAAGACCATGATCTTTACAAGCAAGATTATACACTAAACCCATTTACTTTGGCACGAGAAAAACGATGCAAGTGTCCATTTTTGGCAATGAAGTAGGACGATGATGGAAGCCGATAATTAACTGTACTGCTCTCCATTTGACGGTGGGAATTTCAGCAAAAATTGAAATTTCAAGATTTTATTATCAAAATTATACACAAGACCCACTTATCATTGGACGAGATGAACGATTCAAGTGTTTAATATTTAAGCCATAAACATCGTGAAAGCCAAAAATGAGCCGATCAATGGCAACTTTGACATCACAGCTCTACAGGGGGAAAGCCAAAGGGTCAGACCTGCACCGAAGGAAATTGATGGTAATCCATCTGTGGTTCTCCGAATCATATCTGACTAATATCAAGCAAGCATGTTATTACATACTTCTCTACGTCATAATGTTTTTGACGCTTTTCGGAATTGGAGCGAAGTACTGAGTTCTGGATCTCTGTGCCCGTGAAGTCTGTTACTATACTGCCTTCCAATTTTTCACCTCTCAGCCAATAGTGGGTCATCATAGCAATCAAAGTGGTTTACTTGGCTACTTGAGACATTATACATAGTCCGCAAAGCCTTAATCATCCGATCCGTGTATACTGTATGAGAGAGAGTTGTACAGCAGCAAGTTTAGGATCAGTTGGAGCAGGGATAGCAGGGTCTGTAAAAGCAGGGTCTATGTTAGGAGCAGTGTTAGCGGATGTGAAGACTGATGAAAGAGTCTAAATCTTATCTGTATAATCACATTGGTCGCAATAGCAATGTCCTGTACGGAGCCCCTCAGTTTCGATTCCTTGTTTAACATGCCGTACAGCAAGGATCTACACTGAGTTCACCATGGTTAGGCATATAGACACCCATTGGTACTACGACGAAAGTTGGCTTTATACCCTCTGTCTAATGGAAGGAGGGTGGTGGGTGGAGGTGAAGCAGATGCGGGAGGGGCAGGTCTGGATCTGAACTTTGCCATCATAGATGGATAAGTGAAGAAGGAGATATAGGGTGGAGATTCCACTCTCTCACACACTTGTCACTGAGTCCAGTGAGGGCAACAACTTCCAGGTTCGTCATGGATTGTGCACTGAAGTAGAAGACAAGTCGCAGGAAGGTCTTGAATGGAAGCTGTTCTTGTTGACACCACGAAACAGGTCCTTCGACATTGTTCCTCTAATGTTGATCCTCTAGTGTTATCTCTCGTGTCTTCTAGCGTGGTCTTCTTGAAACTTTCAAAGGGAAGTCGGCGAACCTTAAGTCTACTAAAGTGGTATGGTCGTCATTTGCCACATTAATCACATTAATCAAACCGGCCAGTTGATGTGACCTTGGCCAATTTACTGAGCTTAAAGCAGATAAGATGACCTCACTGGACCTCACAACGCCTTATGCCCAATACATCAATACCAGGTTCATGAGGTTGAGTCGGCATTGATTCTTTGATAGATGGATACACTCTCCTTCTTTCTTGCACCAGCAGTATAGGCAATAGGCACTCCAACATTTTATTACCCAACATGTATCTTGACCCCCAACTTTCAGTTGTGATGAATATGAAGATCACTCTACCCCCCACTCTATCAATAGATCAGGCAATGGACTGATATATTGTCCCAATGGTGGATGGCCGTCTTGCTAGTTTCGGGCTGTTGATTTCGCAAGTGTTGTACTGGTTGTTTTGGCAATATGAACGAAATCTCTTTTGCCCGACCATAAATTTCTCTTCCACTTTCCATGACTGTTAATCAGCAGAAGAGTGGACATAGTGCAGGTAAACTAACCTATTATATCGTATAGTTGTTCACCACATATTCGAGTGACAAGTTGGTAGTACTAGTACAAGAGTGACAAACTGGTGTTTTGAATTTGAAGAATTTTCAGCTGTCAGCCTGTAGTAGAGTTTGCAAGGATACATAAAAGTGCGCAACCTATTATATCAGCTTTCAGTATGGTCATGGCTCAAATAATAAATACTTGAATCGTTCATCTCGTCCAACAATAAGTGGTTTTAGTATATAATCTTGAATTAAAAGCTCAAAATTTTTGGTGAAATTCCACGGTCAAAAAGGGCGTGGCCCATTATCGTCTTCCATGATGGTCATAGACAAAAATTGACACTTGCTTTGTTTTTCTCGTGCCAAAATAAATGGGTTTAGTGTATAATCTTGCTTGTAAAGATCATCGTCTTACGATTCATTTTTTCGCCAAAATTCCCACGGTCAAAAAGGGCGTGGCCCATTATCGGCTTCCATGATGCCCATATCGAAAAATGGACACCTGCAGCGTTTTTCTCATACAAAAATAAGTGGGTTTAGTGTATAATCTTGTTTGTAGAACTCAAAATCTTAAAATTCCAAATTTTCACTAAAATTCCCACGGTCAATAAGGGCGTGGCCCATTATCGGCTTCCATGATGGCCATATCCAAAAACGGACACACATCGTTTTTCTCGTACCAAAATAAGTGTGTTTAGTGTATAATCTTGTTTGTAGACCTCAAAATCTTGAAATTTCAATTATTCCCAGAAATTCCCACGGTCAAAAAAGGGCGTGGCCCGTTTTGACCACTTCCGACAAAGATCGGTTGGTAGACTTTTTCTTGGGGAACAAGGACACCATAAGGGACATAACTCCCAATTTTTAGCTTGCTAGGTGGTAGTCTCGGGTCATTGGCAATATTAGCCTAGACTATTCCGGGAGCAATCCTTCTCATAACTCCTCACGACCACTCCCCAGGAAAGTTGAAGCAGAGTGACAACCTCTAAACATAACCCTTCACCCCCACCCCCCAGGAAAGTTGAAGCAGAGTGACAACCTGTACAACACGCTGCAACTGCAGCTGATAGCCGGTGACATACCGGGTGTCCTGGGCACGGTATCCCACCACATGGGCACTGCTAGTGTCAGTGAACGACGCTTCCTGTGCCACCTCCTCCTGGTCCTGGAGTTGCTGCATCCCGGCGTGGCTAGTGGCGTTATGTCTGATACTGTCTCCAAATACGTCAGGGTAAGGATTTCATTATAGGAAGTATTCTTTAGGTACTTAAGTTCCCGCTTAATTCCCAAACCACCTTTCAAATAAATGTCCAACTTCATTCTTCTATTCCACAATCCTTTTCAAATTTAACCTCCCCGCTCTAACGCCTCCTCTAGCACACCTCTATAACACACCTTATTTAACCATATCTCTAACCCTCTCTATCGCCCCTTCTCTAACCCACTCTAACACCCCTTCTCTAACCCTATCTAACGTCCCATCTCTAACACCCTCTCTAACACACATCTCTAACACCTTACTCTAACCCTCTCTAACACCCCTATCCAACACCCCCTCTCTAACACACCCTCTAACGACCCTTCTCTAACACTCCTCCTCTAACCCACTCTAACACCCCTTCTCTAACCCTATCTAACGTCCCATCTCTAACACCCTCTCTAACACACATCTCTAACACCTTACTCTAACCCTCTCTAACACCCCTATCCAACACCCCCTCTCTAACACACCCTCTAACGACCCTTCTCTAACACTCCTCCTCTAACCCTCTCTAACGCCCCTTCTCTAACCCTTCTCTACCACTCCTTCTCTTACCCACTCTTACACCCCTCAGTCGCTGAGAGAGGAGGAGTGCATAGAGGAGCTCCTCTTCTACACCTCCCAACTCTCCCCTGAAGTTCAGATCTCACTGCTGAGTGAGGTGCTGGCTAATGTGGAGCAGGAGGACCGGCCTCCTTGTGTCGAGTTTGCCTTGCAGTTCAACATTCCTGTAAGTTACCTTGTTCAACATTACTGTAAGTTGCCTTGTTCAACATTACTGTAAGTTGCCTTGTTCAACATTCCTGTAAGTTACCTTGTTCAACATTACTGTAAGTTACCTACTTACCTTGTTCAACATTCCTGTAAGTTACCTTGTTCAACATTCCTGTAAGTTGCCTTGTTCAACATTACTGTAAGTTGCCTTGTTCAACATTACTGTAAGTTGCCTTGTTCAACATTACTGTAAGTTGCCTTGGCAGCGTGCCAGACTTTATATCATTGCTTCATTGCTTGGTCACTGCAAGCACAGATCAAACAATGATTTGTTCATGACTTCCTTCCAACTTCCGTGAGTAAGCGTCTGTGGAAGGTTGCTGCCTCTGCTTTTACCCCGTCTGGTGCTGTCGGGAAGTGTGTTGGTTGCATGCTCAAAACAAGATAATTACCTCATTATAAATACAATTCGTCACTGTTATCTCCTCCGCAGATAGAGTCCGTTACCATGACGATATACCACAACCTGGTCTCGGACCACTCCCCCTCTAACAGTGACGTCATCAGTGTGGCGAACATCTCCGACACCGACGCTAAGGTTGTGTCGGCTGTCGCCTGGCTGCTCCTTGCCGACACGCAGCGCAGTGCGGCGCTGAAGGAGGCTAACAGACTCATACGCCGCTTTCTGGGCGCCAGGAAGCATGCACCGGCGTGCGCCGTGTTTGAAATGATCCCGCCCGACTCTATTGATGTAATACAGAGGTGGGGCTTTTAGCGCACTTTTTCACTTTTCTACGACTCAGCAGTTCACCCTGTTACTACCGCATTTCTTCATACCTTCAGTTTTCACTCTGATACCGCTTCACTCTGACTGTTAACACCATTTCATTCTGACACCTCTCCTTTTGACACTAGCCAATTTTGAGGGTACTTGTAGGCGTGCAATAATAAGTAATATTGCACTCCTCACATTGGCTAATACACTAAGAGCATGGCAAATGGTCATGACGCTAATAAAATTATTGCACTCGGCTACGCCTCGTGCAATAATTTCTATTAGCGCATTCCCAGCCATGCTCTAAGCGTATATTATCTCACTCTGACACCAGTCCGCTCTTACGTACCATTTCGTTTGCCACTCTGACACCTCTCTACTACTCTGAAACAAGTCCACTCTGACACCACTTGACCAATCTGACACCAGTTCACTGTGACACCACTACACCACTCTGACACCACTACACCACTCTGACACCACTCTGACACCACTCTGACACCAGCTTACTCTGACACCACTCTGAAACCACTACACCACACTGACACCACTCTAACACCAGTCCACTCTGACACCACTCTGACACCAGCTCACTCTGAACCAACACTCTGACACCACTCCACTCTGACACCACTCCACTCTGACACCACTCCATTCTGACACCACTCCTCCACTCTGACACCAGTGATCTTGCCCAGGGAGTGGACCAGAGAATACCCGAACACGCCTCTGCCGCCTGATGACACCAACGCAGTGCGAGAGTACCTCTGTCTACAAGCGTACCTGGACACCCATCAGGCGTACAATGACTGGTGTTCCCACTCGGCTAACAGACCACCCAGCCCAGCTTGTGAGTCTTGCATATTCTCACGATTTTGATAAAGTAGTGACTATCGCTTCTTTACGTAATTTCGAATGTTTGAACTAATTGAATATTACCAATCACCCTTGAATAAGCAGGGAATCACCACGGAATAAGGGACGGATTTGACAATATTTCTTCGAGCGCTAACACTAACTTATTACCAGTTTTTACAACCAGTAAACCAGTACACACTATCCCAGGTACAACCAGTAAAACAGCCACATTCAGTGAGCAGGTGGCTGAGGAGGAGAGGAAGAAGGCGCATGATATGGCTGTCCAGAGATGGGAACAAAACCTCATCATACAAACGCAGCTAACTAGTTTCTTAAATGATATTTTTACGTTCATCGTACAAATGTAAAATTTGAAGTGGAATTAGCTGAAGCGCAACTAAGCTGAACTTAGAGGCACTTAAGGCCAACCATTCAATATTGAATTTACTCCCCTTCCAAATAGAGACAAGACTTTGGATGTCGAATGACAACTTGTTTCAGCTAACTCGAGACAAGATGTTGAATGTGCTACTGTTTATTGACGGAGGATGGCTGGTAGATGAGGTAGAGGGAACTGACCCTGACAGAGCTGAGCAGCTACACGCCCTGCGTGCACAGTGCATCCCCGCTACTACCTTCCTCCTAGGTGAGAATGTGATGCGGAATTTGGTGTTTCATGTTGATTACTTGGGAATGTTTTGCACACAACCGTCCTTATATTATTTTACTCACCCCTTTATCCTAATTTCACTTTGACCCCTGTCCTAATCTCACTTTCACCCCATTGTCCTAATCTCTTGTTCACCCCTCACTGTATCTGAACATTTTCTAGTTAACGTGTTGGTAGAGTCAGGACAGAACGAAGCTGTAGTGGAACTCTCTGAGTACATTGTCAGTGAGGAGCACCAGCTATACAAACTCTTCTCTCAACAGGTAAACTTGTATAGTGTATAGTGTATAATGTACCGTGTGCATTGTACATTGAACATGGCAACTAGCATGTGATAGTCCAGTGGTAAAATAATTGAACGCAGAGTGAATCTTTGCTTTTTAACGAACATTGCTATTAGCAAATCAACCTAAACGATCGTATAAATCATTATCATCACCTCCAGGAGTTGAAGCAACTGCTCGACCTTATCTACGACGCGTCTATCCGATGCGAGTGTGACCCTCTGGGGTATAACGCTGACAAGAACTCAGACACCCCAGCCTGACCCAACAACATTGGAATATGCAACAGCATGGATCATGGGATCCAGCCTAACCCACCAAAACTGGATCATGAGAGGGGGTGTCTTCAAACCTTCATCTGAAATTGTGATTCAAGCTTCACTCTTAACTACTAACTTCTTGTGCGTGACATTAATATCTCATGTGGAATGTGAATGCTCGTTCAAAGTGGAGTTTTTGTAAGCCAAACATCCAAGTTTAAAGATGCACTGTATGCAATGAACTTCTGATCTGTCCATGTTTGACTTGATTTGGAGTTATTTACATGAGGTTTACTACACCTGGATATTTTGACTGAATTTTTGGTACTGCGGTTAAATCAATAAATAATGGTTTCATAATCTTGTCCACCAGAGTACTCGTTTCATTTAAAGGTCTCAAATTTTATTTTTGATAAGGTTTTTATGAAGGTTTTAAGTGCAAAGTGCACTTTTTACACTCAAGTTTGTAGTGATAATGGTGGTTGAAGGCAAGATTTTTAATAAATTTCAAATCTGTAATTTGGCCTGTGCTGACTGTTTTCTGCACTTTGACGTTGCGTTTTGGATCCTAGTTAGATCAACCATTTTTAAACTGTTAAATTATATGATTTGATTGCTTTAAATATAATAATATTTTGATGTAAACATTATATAAATTGTATCAAATTATTCGCATTCTTAATCATAATAGACAACTGCAATGTTGGTGTAGTAGCCAATAGCACTGGCTACTGTGCATTGGCTATCAAAATTGAATTGCAATCACGCCGTTTCACAATCTTACGCTGCGTAAATACACGTTATATTTATCCTTTTTACTTTTTTACTTTTAAAGTTTGACTATTTTCTATTTTCCTAGCATGAACTTAAGTTAATAGAGTAATAAATCGTAATTTTAACCAAGTTAAACACATTTCCTACGGCCTACCTAAGAGCTGAGGTTAGAGGAAGTCTAATGAAGTTATCCTACATTAAACCTATTTCCTAGCATGAACCTCAGTGGTAAGAGGAAGTCAGGCGGTTCCTCTACAGAAGTGCCCCCGCGATGGCTCCACTGCCCCCGGAAAGGTTCCGTCATGCCAGGACCCCGGTTTCTGGCCCTCAAAACCCCCCTAGATAAGAAGTTCAATGACAACGTACCAGAAGAGTGTCGGTTTAGTCCGGGGATGTTGGTTGACGGCGTGGAGAATCTGGGACTTATCATAGATCTCTCTAAAACTGATAGGTGAGAATCTGAGACTTTTCGAATAGACCTTTACAAAACTGATAGGTGAGAATCTGGGACTTATCATAGATTTGTCTAAAACTGATAGGTGAGAATCTGCGACTTATCATAGATCTTTCCAAAACTGATAGGTGAGAATCTGCAATTTATCTGCAATCTTGAAAATCTGCAATCTTGAAAATAAATTAGATTGAAATTGAAATACACAATTCCAGCCAAAATGAAAATTGGTCCTGTAACAAATAATAACACTCTCGGGGTTCTGCAGGTTTTACGACAAGACCCTATTCGAAGAGGACGGAGTTGAGTACGTTAAGATAAAGTGTGCTGGGTTCGGAGCAGTGCCTAACAATGAACAAGTTAACAAGTTCATCAGTATCTGCAACATCTTCTGGAGCAAGAACCCTGGGAAAGTGATCGGCGTGCACTGTACTCATGGCTTCAATAGGACAGGTGCGCTATTGTCAGGGGATCTGATTCGATATGGACGCTTGTAATGCAATCAAAATGTGTTATGCGTAGATAGACTTTTTTTACAGTATTTATTGTTTGATTCTTTGATAATATGAATGACCGCTATGACTGTGCTGATCGCTGAAATCAATAAACTTTAAGTTTGCTTTTTGTTTGTTAAATTCTAGAGTCTGATTATCTATTACCCACAGGGTACATGATAATATCGTACCTGGTTCGGGAGTGTAGTACCAGTGTGGAGGCTGCTTTCCAACTCTTCAAAGAAAACAGACAACCAGGTCAGTAGACAGTGCACGCAATGAATCATGAAGAGAGGGCTCGACTGTTGGGGTAAATTTTAATGAGTTTCCTACTTTAGAACATGGTGATTTTCTCTTACGATACCTGCATCAAGCATTTCTATTCTAGCATTCAGTTTAACTTAGTAATCCTCTCTTACGATAATACCTGCTCAAGCATTTCTATTCTAGCATTCAGTTTAACTTAATCCTCTCTTACGATAATACCTGCATCAAGCATTTCTATTCTAGCATTCAGTTTAACTTAGTAATCTTACGATAATACCATCAAGCATTTCTATTCTATCATTCAGTTTATTAACTTAGTAATCCTCTCTTACGATAATACCTGCATCAAGCATTTCTATTCTAGCATTCAGTTTAACTTAGTAATCTCTCTTACGATAATACCTGCATCAAGCATTTCTATTCTAGCATTCAGTTTAACTTAGTAATCTTACGATAATACCTGCATCAAGCATTTCTATTCTAGCATTCAGTTTAACTTAGTAATCCTCTTGATAATACCTGCATCAAGCATTTCTATTCTAGCATTCAGTTTAACTTATCTTCTCTTACGATAATACCTGCATCAAGCATTTCTATTCTAGCATTCAGTTTAACAGTAATCCTCTCTTACGATAATACCATCAAGCATTTCTATTCTAGCATTCAGTTTAACTTAGTAATCTTCTCTTACGATAATACCTGCATCAAGCATTTCTATTCTAGCATTCAGTTTAACTTAGTAATCCTCTCTTACGATAATACCATCAAGCATTTCTATTCTAGCATTCAGTTTAACTTAGTAATCCTCTCTTACGATAATACCTGCATCAAGCATTTCTATTCTAGCATTCAGTTTAACTTAGTAATCCTCTCTTACGATAATACCTGCATCAAGCATTTCTATTCTAGCATTCAGTTTAACTTATGTAATCTCTTACGATAATACCTGCATCAAGCATTTCTATTCTAGCATTCAGTTTAACTTAGTAATATTCTCTTACGATAATACCTACATCAAGCATTTCTATTCTAGCATTCAGTTTAACTTAGTAATACTCTCTTACGATAATACCTGCATCAAGCATTTCTATTCTAGCATTCAGTTTAACTTAGTAATTCTCTCTTACGATAATACCTGCATCAAGCATTTCTATTCTATCATTCAGTTTAACTTATTAATCTTCTCTTACGATAATACCTGCATCAAGCATTTCTATTCTAGCATTCAGTTTAACTTAGTAATCCTCTCTTAAGATAATACCTGCATCAAGCATTTCTATTCTAGCATTCAGTTTACTTTTCACGCTTTGTGGTAAATTATTTCAAATTTCATCTTTAATTTTAATTTGAGGTCCATGGTGGATATTATACCTACCGAACACAATAGACAATAGAACATCAGCTCAATCACACTGATAAATGAATGGGACAATGGACCTTGAGTTGATTCGTCATGTTTCATATCAGGCGCGTTAAATGTCCAGTGCCCACTCGTGGAAGGTTTTTACTGCTTCTTTGTGAATTTTACATGACGTGTAGGTATACAGTTTAATTATACTTTTAACATTAAAGCATTTTTTTTTCAAAAATGTTAAATACACGTCCTATAAAAATCATAATTAAATTTCCTCGGACATAACATGTCCTCAGAAATTAAATGCCATTTATTAAACAAAAACTCTCGTCGTGAAAACGTTAAATAACGTTAAATAAGGAATGAAAATTCTTTCTTCTCAGGACTCAGCGATCCATGTATCACTTTTAGTTCTAATTTGTACTTTATGGTAGCTTTCATGCCTAAATTATGCCCATTTCAGTAATATCGAGACAGCTTTATTGGTCTAGGCGCCGTGATTATTTGAAAATTTCATCCTAAGAAAGTAGAAAGTTGATGATTATTGGGGTTGATGGACCGTTCGAGATGTCAGATGTCTCGGATTCTGACATCCTGCTTTAATAGGAGCATTTTAATCATGCAGATGAGTTAAATGTTAATGCTACGTTTAAGTTGCTTAGTTGGGTGTTTTAATATACGTCAGATGTGGCACCTGTCTCCTGTTTACTTGGGACAATGATACGATGACGAATAGTCGTAGACACTAGTCCTAGGCATAAGTGATAGACACTACTGATATGTCGATACTGATAGGGGGAGGGGAGACGATTGCAATTTTCAATGTGCAGGCGTAAATTCGATTCATATAGGTCCACCCACTTTTTTGGCACCCCCCCCCCCCCGGCCCTCGAATGAAAGTATTGATGGAAAAGTCCTTTAATTCTCTGCTGCTTTAGAGTTGTAATAGTGCAAACTGTAATGCTATAAACTGTAATGCTATAGTTACAGCACTGTTGTACTGTAGAAGCCAAACTAAGATTTCTCTGCTTTTCATAATGATTTTTATGACCTCATGTCCCAAACTTGGCCATGCTTAGGTAACAGTGCAGTGCTTTCGCTATGTTAGCAAACTCTGATTAAAAGATTCGATACCTTCTAAAAGCAGGAACCACCCCAAACCACCAAGCCCACCTTGAAACCACCAAACCCACCCCGAAACCATCCAAAAAGTGGAACCATTCGAACCCTCACCCCACCCAAACTATAGCTTTTGGGTGGTTCTGAGGTGGTTTAGGGTTTGGACCGGGTTAAGTTAAGGTTAGTGTTAGAGTTAGGTGGCTTCGGTTGGTTCGTCGCACGACTGGATCTCGCCGACACACCTGCAACACAGGTATGTCGCAGGTTTGTCAGCGACTTTCACTCGTATGACCGAGTGATTCCAAATTTTAGCGAGATTTTACTTTGTTTCAGGCTGGGTTGGTTGGTTTGGTTCTGGTGGTTCCTGCTTTTATATCAAAGACGATTCAATATATTGTCTTCTGTTTGATTTTCGTCAAAGATTGAATTTCAAGTTTCAAGAAGTCAAAAGAAATTCGGTCGCTGAAATTTTCAGTATTGTTACTCGGAAACGGAAAATAGTTCACGACCAAAGGTTCAGATCAGCTTAGTCGTTAGTTATTTTATTTGTGTGATAAGCGTTTTCTCTCGGACTGATTTCAATTATTCACAACATCTAGATAAAAATTGGCCCTGATGTTGTTTGGGCCAAAATCGGCAACGCCCTTTTTGGCACTATATGAGTATATGCATGGTCGAACTCTTGTATCTCGGCCTAGGATAAGGAAGGTCGACAGACTTTATGTATAGCTCAAACGAAAGTAAAAACCTGCACTGACTCCTGCTTCCGTTTGTTCGATAATTGAAGTGCGAGACACAATATCACTCTTTACACTTATTCGCCGTTACAAAGTTACAGAACCTTGAATTATGAATTTATCGAGCAATCACCTTATTACTCTGAGAGCACCATGATGTACGATTAGATGATGGTGCTACCTGTGAATTCATCTGATTCTATAGACACCTTGATTTCTAAGTACTCTCGGCGAGCCATTAAATTTAACTTTGTGATGGTAACCTCGCGACTAGTAACAGAAAAACGAAGATTTAAATGGAAGTTATTAATATGGTATAATGGTTCCGACTCTTTGAGCAGCTCTTCTTTGCTCACACTCAAAAATAAAAGCAATTTGTTTCTCCTGATTCTGCAGATGTTGTGGTAGGAGATGGGACGTCGCTGCAGTGCACAATGGGATCTCACACCTCCTCACTATTTGCGGCATTTCAAACTTCCTCGAGTCCTTAATGGCGTATCATTTGCAGCAGAATTGAAACACCGTACTTAATAATGGGAGCTAAGTCAGCTCACCACTTCGTCAGTGTTGGAAGCTCCTTGTGTGATTGACGCAATGTGTTATTCGATAAGGTGACCATTACTCAATATTTCCTGTTACTCTGTCGCTTGCATTCTCTTTAGAACCTTTTCACTTAATAGAATATACTCACTTATCTCTATTATAATTTCCCATTCTCTGTAAGTTTTTTTGTGAGTCATAACGTCTTTTGTCTTTTGTAGAATTATTTTGAGGCGCCCACGTGCGCGCGTTGCTGTAGCTGCACAGTGCACGTGTAGATGGATTGCGCGCGCTTTTATTTCTGTTTAATGCTGTTTTGATTTCATTGCCCTTCTAACTAACTTCTTCACTCTTCCAACTAACTTCTTTACTCTTCTAACTAACTTCTTCACTCTTGTGCAGCATGACTTGATGCATTATTACTACCAGATCATCTTTACAAACTGTGGTGCGAATGTTAAGTACATCGCCCGTATCCCTAAAGACCGTAGCGAATGCTACGAGGCGGCGCTGCGGCCGGTCCGCTTTGCAAGTATTTGTTATGAGGAACACGTGGAGGGGGATTACTCGCTCCCAGTCTCTCAGAGTTCTCTGCCGGTAGGCTTTTTCTTAAGGTTTTCACACCTGACACAGGTCACTGGTTCATTGGAAACCCACTTTGGGAACCACTAAGGGCTTCAAAAGGAAAAGCCCTTAGGTGTGATTGTTCAAAGGATACTAAAATCACAAAAACATTCCTTTTTGGCCTTTATTTAGCCAGCCTTTTTTGACCGGCCCTTTGAACCAAAAAATCAAGCTGTTGCCAGATCGAGATTTTTTATCCTAAAATAATTACTAAAACACTGCATGATCCAATTAATGAAAGTTAAATGTTAACTATTTTAAACGGCATTTGATTTAATCCTTTTACCTTTTGACTCTTTTCTGGAACCGACACGCCAACCTCCGTGAAGTTCTGAAAGGTGTAAGAAACCATTTCCAACAGCCACCTCTCCTCAGCATCACTCCCCACAGGTGAGGTATGTAGCATCACTCCCCACAGGTGAGGTATGTCAGCATCACTCCCCACAGGTGAGGTATGTCAGCATCACTCCCCACAGGTGAGGTATGTCAGCATCACTCCCCACAGGTGAGGTATGCAGCATCACTCCCCACAGGTGAGTTATGTAGCATCACTCCCCACAGGTGAGGTATGCAGCATCACTCCCCACAGGTGAGGTATGTCAGCATCACTCCCCACAGGTGAGGTATGTCAGCATCACTCCCCACAGGTGAGGTATGTCAGCATCACTCCCCACAGGTGAGGTATGTCAGCATCACTCCCCACAGGTGAGGTATGCAGCATCACTCCCCACAGGTGAGGTATGCAGCATCACTCCCCACAGGTGAGGTATGCAGTCAGCATCACTCCCCAGGTGAGGTATGCATCACTCCCCACAGGTGAGGTATGTCAGCATCACTCCCCACAGGTGAGGTATGCAGCATCACTCCCCACAGGTGAGGTATGCAGCATCACTCCCCACAGGTGAGGTATGTCAGCATCACTCCCCACAGGTGAGGTATGCAGCATCACTCCCCACAGGTGATGAGTATGCAGCATCACCTCATCCCACAGGTGAGGTATGCCAAAGTACCCCCACAGGTGAGGTATGTCAAATCACCCCCACAGGTGAGGTGTCAGCACCCACAGGTGAGGTATGTCAAAGGTGATCAGCATCCCCCACAGGTGAGTATGTCAGCATCACTCCCACAGGTGAGGTATGTCAGCATCTCACAGGTGAGGTATGCAGCATCACTCCCCACAGGTGAGGTATGTCAGCATCTCCCCACAGGTGAGGTATGTGCATCACTCCCCACAGGTGAGGTATGTCAGCATCACCCCACAGGTGAGGTATGCAGCACACTCCCCACAGGTGAGGTATGCAGCATCACTCCCCACAGGTGAGGTATGTCATCACTCACAGGTGAGGTGTATGTCACTCCCCACAGGTGAGAGGTATGCAGTGACTTTCTGTGTAGGTATGCAGCATCACTCCCCACAGGTGAGGTATGTGCACTCCCCACAGGTGAGGTATGTCAAAGCATCACCCCACAGGTGAGGTATGCAGCATCACTCCCCACAGGTGAGTATGTCAAGACACTCCTCCACAGGTGAGGTATGCAGCATCACCCCACAGGTGAGGTATGTCAGCATCACTCCCCACAGGTGAGGTATGCAGCATCACTCCCCACAGGTGAGGTATGCAGCATCACTCCCCACAGGTGAGGTATGTCAGCATCACTCCCCACAGGTGAGGTATGTCAGCATCACTCCCCACAGGTGAGGTATGTTAGCATCACTCCCCACAGGTGAGGTATGTTAGCATCACTCCCCACAGGTGAGGTATGCAGCATCACTCCCCACAGGTGAGGTATGTTAGCATCACTCCCCAAAGGTGAGGTATGCAGCATCACTCCCCACAGGTGAGGTATGTCAGCATCACTCCCCACAGGTGAGGTATGCAGCATCACTCCCCACAGGTGAGGTATGCAGCATCACTCCCCACAGGTGAGGTATGCAGCATCACTCCCCACAGGTGAGGTATGTCAGCATCACTCCCCACAGGTGAGGTATGCAGCATCACTCCCCACAGGTGAGGTATGTCAGCATCACTCCCCACAGGTGAGGTATGCAGCATCACTCCCCACAGGTGAGGTATGTTAGCATCACTCCCCAAAGGTGAGGTATGCAGCATCACTCCCCACAGGACACAGGTGAGGTATGCCAGCATCACTCCCCACAGGTGAGGTATGCAGCATCACTCCCCACAGGTGAGGTATGTCAGCATCACTCCCCACAGGTGAGGTATGTTAGCATCACTCCCCAAAGGTGAGGTATGTTAGCATCACTCCCCAAAGGTGAGGTATGCAGCATCACTCCCCACAGGTGAGGTATGTTAGCATCACTCCCCAAAGGTGAGGTATGCAGCATCACTCCCCACAGGTGAGGTATGTCAGCATCACTCCCCACAGGTGAGGTATGCAGCATCACTCCCCACAGGTGAGGTATGCAGCATCACTCCCCACAGGTGAGGTATGCAGCATCACTCCCCACAGGACACAGGTGAGGTATGTCAGCATCACTCCCCACAGGTGAGGTATGCAGCATCACTCCCCACAGGTGAGGTATGTCAGCATCACTCCCCACAGGTGAGGTATGTCAGCATCACTCCCCACAGGTGAGGTATGCCAGCCTGGACAAGTTGTTGGAACGCCTCATGGACGCCAGGTTTCTGGGAGTGGAGTACCTCAACACGTTCTTACTGACGTACCGGTGCTTCACTGACGGTCACACAGTCCTGGGCTACATCATCAATACCTACTACGATGCACTAGCTAAGGTAGGTTGTCGCGTGTGTCTTTCTTATCTGTCAAAGGCATTGGAAAATTGTACTTTAGTGGGGGGTTTCAACGGCCATATAGCCGAAATTGGAAGTGGCCAGATGGCCGTTTTTGTATGATTAGATGATTACTTGTTAGAGATATATCAAGCAAATAACCGCTGCATCACCATCACAATGCAATCATGGCTGCTACACCTCAGCTGAATGATTTATTGGTTCTAGTGGACTTGGCATCATGCCATTATAATAATAATAAATAGTCCAAAACGCCACTTTATAGGCATACATTTCCTTATTGTCAGCTGCCAGACAACGGTGTGCCAGAGAGTCCATCCTACCTTCCCAAAAACAACATCTTCGAGAAGCAATCCCCTCCTCCCCGCCACTCCCTCACATCAGTCGGGTGGGTTTCATTACATCACTCGGGTGGGTTTGTTACATCAGTCAGGTGGGTTTTATTACATCAGTCGGGTGGGTTTTATAACATCAGTCGGGTGGGTTTGTTACATCAGTCGGGTTTTATAACATCAGTCGGGTGGGTTTTATTACATCACTCGGGTGGGTTTCATTACATCACTCGGGTGGGTTGTTACATCAGTCGGGTGGGTTTTATTACATCAGTTGGGTGGGTTTTATTACATCAGTCAGATGGGTTTTATTACATCAGTCAGGTGGGTTATATTGCATCAGTCGGGTGGGTTTTATTACATCAGTCGGGTGGGGTTTATTACATCAGTCGGGTGGGTTTTATTACATCAGTCAGATGGGTTTTATTGCATCAGTCGGGTGGGTTTTATTGCATCAGTCGGGTGGGTTTTATTGCATCAGTCGGGTGGGTTTCATCACATCAGTCGGGTGGGTTTTATTACATCAGTCGGGTGGGTTTGTTACATCAGTCGGGTGGGTTTCATCACATCAGTCGGGTGGGTTTTATTACATCAGTCGGGTGGGTTTGTTACATTTGTCGGGTGGGTTTCATTACATCAGTTAGGTTTTATAACATCAGTCGGGTGGGTTTATTGCATCAGTCGGGTGGGTTTATTTCATCAGGCAGGAGGGTTTATTGCATGTATAAAACGCTGTGCACTTCTAACTCCCAAACTCCCAGGTCTGATCCCGTGTTCATGGCAGGCAAATACTACAGCGAGGTAGCAATGAGAGTTTTCAACGTGATTAAGAGCTGGATCTCTAAATACTATCAGGTATTGCTCAAAACACCCTCTATTTGTCTGGAAAACTTGGAACCATCCAAACTCACCCAAAGTATAATCCTGTCCGTGGTTTCGGGGTGGGTTCAGATGGTTTTGGGTGGGGTCGGTTAAGGGTTCGGGTTAGAAAGCTATCTGCCACACCAGCGACTAAATGACATCCTTCAGGACTTCGTATTGGACTAATTGAAATCCCTCAGGACTTCGTATCTGACCCCTCCTTGCACCAGCGACTCATGGTGTTTTTGGAGCAGGTAGCTTCTAACGACTCCAACATGACACAGTGCGGTCGCAAGGCTGTGAACATCATTCACAGGTTCATTTTCCTAGGAGCAGCAAGTCACTCTCAGATACATTCCTCTTCCTTAGATCTCAAAATACTGTGACTTCAATGAGATCGTAGATTCTATCACATGATACACCATATTGTTTGTTATTATATTTGAAACTTCACCCCCCCCCCCCCCCCCCCCCCCGTTACCCCCAGCGTTTTAAAGCCATTACCCAGGTCGCTGGCACTGCAAGAGGGCTCGAGTGCGGCGTACCCCATAGGAGAGATCTACAACCAGTACTTTAACAAGAGTGGGGAATACAGCTGTCTGTCCGGCCTGTCTGTCCAGGTGGAGTGTGATGTCATGGCCCAGCAACTCACCATCCTGGAGCATTGGGCACTCACTGAAATAGCCCCCAAGTAGGTCTAACATGTTGAGGGGTGTTTTGTTACTGCTTTAATTGTATATGCATATTCCTCTTACTGTACATATATTAATCCCACAGTTGCTCCCTCCAATCTCTAATCCCACAGTTGCTCCCTCCAATCTCTTATTCCGCATTTGCTCCCTCTAATCTCTAATCCCGCAGTTGCTCCCTCCAATCTCTAATCCCACAGTTGCTCCCTCTAATCCTTAATCCCACAGCTGCTCCCTCTTATCTCCAATCTCACAGCTGCTCCCTCTAAGCTCTAATCCCACAGTTGCTCCCTCCAATCTCTAATTCCACTGTTGCTCCCTCCAATTTCTAATCCCACAGTTGCCCCCTCTAATCTCTAACTTCACTGTTGCTCCCTCTAATCTATAATCCTACAGTTGCTCCCTCTAATCTTTAATCCCACAGTTGCTCCCTCCAATCTCTAATCCCACAGTTGCTCCCTCTAATCTCTAATCCCACAGTTGCTCCCTCCAATCTCTAATCCCACAGTTGCTCCCTCTAATCTTTAATCCCACAGTTGCTCCCTCCAATCTCTAATCCCACAGTTGCTCCCTCTAATCTCTAATCCCACAGTTGCTCCCTCCAATCTCTAATCCCACAGTTGCTCCCTCTAATCTATAATCCCACAGTTGCTCCCTCCAATCTCTAATCCCACAGTTGCTCCCTCTAATCTCTAACTTCACAGTTGCTCCCTCCAGTCTCTAATCCCACAGTTGCTCCCTCTAATCTATAATCCCACAGTTGCTCCCTCCAATCCCTAATCCCACGGCTGCTCCCTCCAATCTCTAATCCCACAGTTGCTCCCTCTAATCTCTAATCCCACAGTTGCTCCCTCTAATCTCTAACTTCACAGTGAGTTCCTGGATAAGTCGTGGGTGAAAGACAAGGATCGAGCGCCGCACATCTGCTCAATAATGCAGCGCTGTGACAAGATGTCCAACATGGTGGCGACAGTCCTCTCTCCAAAACGGCCAGTACCCGAGCTAAGACCATAAACCGGTGGATCAACGTAGCGAACCTGTGCCGCAAATACAACAACTTCGCCAGCCTGCTCCAGGTGAGAGGCAGGAATACGAACAAACATACATACAAACAGACATTCATACAAACATACAAACATACAAACAGACATACATACAAACATACTAATATACAAACAGACATTCATACAAACATACAAACATACAAACATACCGACATACGAACATACAAACATACGAACATACAAACATACATACAAACATACGAACATACGAACATACAAACATACAAACATACGAACATACAAACATGCGAACATACAAACAAATTGTTGAACAAAAATAATAAAACACTGTATTTGCCAAGTTCCACAACACGAATAACCACAACGAGCTGACTTTTTAATGCAAATACATTCAAATCATCAGTGCAAAAGTCATTGAGTTACCTCACATTTGAGAGTAAATAGTAGTGTTGTTCAGTTTAAAACAAAAATAGAAAAATAAAAATCTATATTATTGCTATTCAGACATTTTTTGCGTCGACATACGATATTTATTCGTAAAATGGACTAAGATCGTAATTATCGACAATTTTTCATTGATTTATAGCTCTAATTTTATTTCCATCGTGTCTGCCCGAAAACTGGTCTAGAATCGCCAATACTCCAATATAAATTATTCCCTCTCCTTTCACCTCGTTATTCCCCAGATCGAGGAGTTGAAGCAGGAGAAGTTCCCCTCTCCTTTCACCTCGTTATTCCCCAGATCGGGAGTTGAAGCAGGAGAAGTTCCCTCTCCTTTCACCTCGTTATTCCCCACCTCGTTATTCCCCAGATCGAGGAGTTGAAGCAGGAGAAGTTCCCCTCTCCTTTCACCTCGTTATTCCCCAGATCGAGGAGTTGAAGCAGGAGAAGTTCCCCTCTCCTTTCACCTCGTTATTCCCCAGATCGAGGAGTTGAAGCAGGAGAAGTTCCCCTCTCCTTTCACCTCGTTATTCCCCAGATCGAGGAGAGAAACAGGGTACGGGCACTACATTTTATTACCTAATAAGAGCCCTACAAATCACTCATCTCAGGGCGGCCATATCATTTCTTACCATGGCCTGGTAAGTTATGGTAGTCTGAACTAAATCGTTCTGTTTAGGTCACTTAACGATTACCAGATAGAGAATTGGGATTATAAGAGAGATGGCTGTACCCCTCCCCCCCCCCCCCGGGCAGTGACACAGTGTGCACTTGTCCCCCCCCCCCCGTGCAGTTACACTTGTCCTCCAGGTTCTCTGGCAGCTAATGAAGTCTGAGGAGGAGTATGTATCCCAACTAGGAACTCTGGTCATGTGCTTCTTCAAACCTCTCAAAATGGCTGCTAGCTCCTCCCACCCTCCCCTATCACACGCCCAACTCAACCTCATCTTCAGAAACTGGTGCGTTGTCACTTAGCAACACTGTGTAGTTGTGTAGCAACACTGTTAGCTGTGTAGAAACACCCTTAGCTGTGTACCAACACTCTTAGTTGTCTAGCAACACTGTTAGCTGTGTAGCAACAGTTTTAGGTGTGTGGCAGTACTATTAGTCACCTAGCAACAGTTTCAGGTGTTTAGCAACACTGTTAGTCACCTAGCAACAGTTTCAGGTGTTTAGCAGCACTGTTAGTCACCTAGCAACAGTTTTAGGTGTTTAGCAACACTGTTAGTCACCTAGCAACAGTTTTAGGTGTGTAGCAGCACTGTTAGTCACCTAGCAACAGTTTTAGGTGTGTAGCAACACTGTTAGCCACCTAGCAACATTGTAATTACTAGAACTACAGTCCACATACCTATAGTTGTGAGGATGACTGGTTATTATTTCAGTGAGACACTTTACTACATTCATCAGATCTTTCTGCAAGGGCTCCAAGTCAGGATGGAGAAGTGGCCTGTGCTCGTCCTAGGTAAAGTCACCTTTATCACAACAATATCACTGCTTCATCAGAATCTGTTCTACGCTGCTTTAGAATTGTGCAGACTCTAAACGTGACATAAAACCCACAGGCCTATCAAAGCCCATCCAAGTAATTAAGTACCAGGCTGTATTTCGTAACATTATATACGTAAGATCATGTGCTCTATTTCCCAGGGGATTTGTTTGACATGCTGCTTCCCCTGCTGGTCGTGTACCAGGACTTTGTGAGGAACCACGCATCCAGCTTAGAGGTGAATATGGGCCCTAGCAACACCCTTCATGGGCGTGGCCCTGGCAACACCCATCACGTCGATTCATGGAAAGGCAGTTAATTTTTCTCTACAAACCACAGTCGGAAGTTACAAAAACTTATTCACTCGAATGTTGCATACTGACTTAACCTGGGCTAAACTTTCGTTGAAATATTTCACTTTATCTGCACTCTCGAACAGGTGCTAACTCAATGCAAACACAACCAAAACTTCTACACGTTGCTGGAGAAGCATGAGAACAAACCTGCAGCATGTGGCTACAGCTTAGAGATGTACCTCACCTTCCCTATACAACGGGTAAATAAATACTAAGACCCCCTCTTAATTCCTGAATTTCATACGAATTAATCTGAATTTCCCGCCCCTCACCCCTATCTCTATTTCAGATTCTAGGGTATGTCACTCTCATCCCTCTCTGAATTTCATCCCCTCTCACTCCTACCTCTATTTCAGATTCCAGGGCATGTCACTCTCCTCCCCCTCTGAATTTCATCCCCCCTCACTCCTACCTCTATTTCAGATTCCTGGGTATGTCACTCTCATCCCCCTCTGAAGTTCATCCCCCCTCACTCCTACCTCTATTTCAGATTCCAGGATATGTCACTCTCCTCCCCCTCTGAATTTCATCCCCCCTCACTCCTACCTCTATTTCAGATTCCAGGGTATGTAACCCTCTCCTCCCTCTCTGAATTTCATCCCCTCTCACTCCTACCTCTATTTCAGATTCCAGGATATGTCACTCTAATCCCCCTCTGAATTTCATCCCCTCTCACTCCTACCTCTATTTCAGATTCCAGGGTATGTCACCTCTCATCCCCTCTGAATTTCATCCCCCTCACTCTATTTCAGATTCTATTTCAGATTCCCTCTGATTTCATCCCCTCATCCCCTCTATTTCAATTTCATCCCCCTCATCCCCTCTGAATTTCATCCCCAGATCCTCCTCTATTTCAGATTCAGTGATGTTATCCTCTCCCCCTCTGAATTTCATCCCCCCCTCATCCCTACCTCTATTTCAGATTCCAGGGTATGTTATCCTCTCATTCCCCTCTGAATTTCATCCCCCCTGACTCCTACCTCTATTTCAGATTCCAGGCTATGTTACCCTCTCATTCCCCTCTGAATTTCATCCCCCCTGACTCCTACCTCTATTTCAGATTCCAGGGTATGTTATCCTCTCATCCCCCTCTGAATTTCATCCCCCCCTCATCCCTACCTCTATTTCAGATTCCAGGATATGTTACCCTCTCATCCCCCTCTGAATTTCATCCCCTCTCACCCCTATCTCTATTTCAGATTCCAGTGTATGTTACCCTCTCATCCCCCTCTGAATTTCATCCCCTCTCACTCCTACCTCTATTTCAGATTCCAGGGTATGTTATCCTCTCATCCCTCTCTGAATTTCATCCCCCCTCACCCCTATCTCTATTTCAGATTCCAGGGTGTGACACTCTCCTCCCTCTCTGAATTTCATCGCCCCTTACTCCTACCTCTATTTCAGATTCCAGGATATGTTACCCTCTCCTCCCTCTCTGAATTTCATCCCCTCTCACTCCTACCTCTATTTCAGATTCTAGGGTATGTCACTCTCATCCCCCTCTGAATTTCATCCCCTCTCACCCCTACCTCTATTTCAGATTCCAGGCTATGTTACCCTCTCATTCCCCTCTGAATTTCATCCCCTCTCACTCCTACCTCTATTTCAGATTCCAGGGTATGTCACTCTCCTCCCTCTCTGAATTTCATCCCCTCTGACCCCTACCTCTATTTCAGATTCCAGGGTTTGTCACTCTCATCCCCCCTGAAGTTCATCCCCTCTCACTCCTACCTCTATTTCAGATTCCAGGATATGTCACTCTCATCCCCCTCTGAATTTCATCCCCTCTGACCCCTACCTCTATTTCAGATTCTAGGGTATATTTCCCTCACCAACTGTTAGCCTTCACCCCTCCTGATCATGTAGAAAGAGTAAAGTTCGAGGAGGCCCGCTCCAAACTCCAAGAGCTATCTGTTGTGAGTGTTGAATCCTGTTTTTTCCTTGTCTAAAAGGTGAAATTAATCAAGGTGGAACTAATAAAGGGCGGAACCTTATTACTTTATTATTTGAACGGATTTTTGCAGGTTGATAATAGTTTGGTATAGTGTACTTCCTTGCCTTGTCCTATTTAAGTAGAAAAAGTTGGAAGACCCTGGATTTCCTAACCCTCATTTCCTAAATAATTCACTGAAATAATATGGCCATGTAATATACGAGCAGACCCCTAACCCCATACAACTAACTGCAGGTGATATACGAGCAGACCTCGGACAGTGAGAGTATGTACAAGACGCTGAGTATTGAGAAGATGATCAGTGGGGGATGTCACGTGCTCTTTGACACCAACCAGCACTTCGTGAGACAAGGCATGCTGAGACTGGTGGGAGTGCAGACCAAGAACCAAGTCCGGAGAGACATGAAGAGCGGGGCCAAGCACTGCTTCCTCTTCACTAACCACATGCTCATCACTGAGAGAATTGGCGAGCAGCTCAGTGTCAACAAGGTCTGTTCCTTCACAGGGACACCCACTCATCATAATATTTCAATACAAAGAATATTCAGTTACTCTGAAATTAATGAGATTTGAATGACTTGTATTGCTTCCATTTAATGAAATAAGTTGTCAGATGCTAGATTAGTTGTTAGACGTTAGAAATGATGCCTCAATGGCTTGATGGTTCAATGATTCTAAATGTTGTTAGACGTTAGAAATGATGCCTCAATAGCTTGTCTCCTAAATTGAATGTTAGATGTTAGGCATGATAGTTCAATGGCTTGTCTCTTAAATGTTATGTTAGAAAATATGATGCCTCAATGGCTTGTCTCCTAATAAAATGTTAAATGTAAGACATGATGTCTCAATGGCTTGTCTCCTAATGTTAGACATGATGTCTCAATGGCTTGTCTCCTAATGTTAGACATGATGTCTCAATGGCTTGTCTCCTAATGACATGATGTCTCAATGGCTTGTCTCCTAATGATGTCTCTCAGGAGTACGGGCTAGTGACACTAAACCACTGCATCCTGGTTGAGGAGTTGTCAGAAGAGGATGACAAGTCTCACCAGGAGGAGGGCTTCAAACTGACCCTCCTCGACTCCTCCCCCGACCCCCGCACTATCACCCTCCTGGCTGAGTCTCCCCGCGACAAGGCCTCCTGGACCGTGGACGTAGGACAGGTAAATACCCTCCCGAAGTGATAATACAGTGGTCCGTCTATTAATTCCTTTTTGAGAGCTGAAAATTTAAGTTTGGTCGGTTGAGCTGAAAACCTAAGTAAGACATAAGTGACGTCAGAATTTCCGAAATCACCCATTTTTCGTCTTTTATGAGGGAGAAGAGTCGCGTTTACCTTAAAGCGGCCCTTTTTGACCCTTATTAATTCGCCAGAGGTCTCATGGATAGATGGGTGGCCAAATAATGGTGAATCTGGTCATATATTTTGTGCCTGATAACTGTGGAGCGATGATACTCGCCACTTCTTGCTGGTTTCCCTGTTAAATCCAAAGAACCCTATTCTCACCTCTCAAAACGGTGGTCCGTCTAATAATTCGTTTTTGACTTTTAGAGTGTGAAGATTGTTGGGGACTAGGGTGAAGTTGCGGCGTAACTCCGGTGGTAGGGTCAAGGTTGTTAAATAGGCAAAAAATACGATACGTATTTTTTCTGGAAAATTCCGTATTTCATGGAAGTGTTTAATAATATTATAATCAGTCAAAATGCATCGTTCAAATTTAATTATTTAATTTGTATAGCTATAATCTATATGTGCGTTAACGTCGTGCGTACCCTAAATGTTGACGATATTAAATTTTATTGGTAGTTCGCTGCGCGCGTAGTTTTCGCACATTTAATTAACAACCCCTATTCAGACCTGGTGCTGACATTTCTTGTCGCATTTTTTAAACAAAATACGCGTATTTCTCTCCAGAAGCCACCACGCCGTTCTTTTTCCGATTTTTGCGCGTATTTAGCTACCCTAAGTTAGGGAGTAGTTGCAGTGTAAGGAAAGTGTTAGAATTCGGAAGGTGTCCTTCTGATGTAACGTATTCAAGCTGTGACCTGCGAAGGGGCGCAAATCTCCCTTTCTGGCTATAAAAGTATAATCAGCATATGTTTTGTTCTCCAAGAATCTGAACTTCGCTCTGTAGCAGTAGTATGCACCGAGCAGACTGAATAAAGTCATATCTTCATTTTAGTGTCATTCTTTCAGCCCACACGCACGGGTGCCAGAGCTTTTCTATCAGAATTTTGCTTACTTTGTGAACATTTCTATTTGTGAGCTGCCGGCTACTCCTAAAGTCCTTGTGAAGAGGGTCAGGTCCTTACAAGACTCTCATTCTGCAGAGGTAATGGAGCTTCTCTGTGGGCCTCTCTGAGAGTCTCTCTGAGGGTCTCTCTGAGAGTCTCTCTGAGAGTCTCTCTGAGAGTCTCTCTGAGGGTCTCTCTGAGGGTCTCTCTGAGGGTCTCTCTGAGAGTCTCTCTGAGGGTCTCTCTGAGGGTCTCTCTGAGGGTCTCTCTGAAAGTCTCTCTGAGGGTCTCTCTGAGGGCCTCTCTGAGGGTCTCTCTGAGGGCGTCTCTGAGGGTCTCTCTGAAAGTCTCTCTGAGGGTCTCTCTGAGGGTCTCTCTGAGGGTCTCTCTGAGGGTCTCTCTGAGAGTCTCTCTGAGGGTCTCTCTGAGGGCCTCTCTGAGGGTCTCTCTGAGGGTCTCTCTGAGGGTCTCTCTGAGGGCCTCTCTGAGGGCCTTTCTGAGGCTCTCTCTGATGGTCTCTCTGAGGGCCTCTCTGAGGGTCTCTCTGAGGGTCTCTCTGAGGGTCTCTCTGAGGGCCTCTCTGAGGGTCTCTCTGAGGGCCTCTCTGAGAGTCTCTCTGAGGGCCTCTCTGAGGGTCTCTCTGAGGGTCTCTCTGAGGGTCTCTCTGGGAGTCTCTCTGAGGGTCTCTCTGAGAGTCTCTCTGAGGGCCTCTCTGAGGGCCTCTCTGAGGGTCTCTCTGAGGGTCTCTCTGAGGGTCTCTCTGAGGGTCTCTCTGAGGGTCTCTCTGAGGGTCTCTCTGAGGGCCTCTCTGAGGGTCTCTCTGAGGACCTCTCTGAGGGCCTCTCTGAGGGTCTCTCTGAGGGCCTCTCTGAGGGTCTCTCTGAGGGTCTCTCTGAGGGTCTCTCTGAGGGTCTCTCTGGGAGTCTCTCTGAGGGTCTCTCTGAGGGTCTCTCTGAGGGCCTCTCTGAGGGTCTCTCTGAGGGCCTCTCTGAGAGTCTCTCTGAGAGTCTCTCTGAGGGCCTCTCTGAGGGTATCTCTGAGGGTCTCTCTGAAAGTCTCTCTGAGGGTCTCTCTGAGGGTCTCTCTGAGGGTCTCTCTGAGAGTCTCTCTGAGGGTCTCTCTGAGGGTCTCTCTGAGGGTCTCTCTGAGGGTCTCTCTGAGAGTCTCTCTGAGGGTATCTCTGAGGGTATCTCTGAGGGTCTGAGGGTCTCTGAATAACTGCTCCCTCTATGTAGTTGCTTTAGCAATTCCCACTCACCTTTTAGCGGTCTTAGCCCTCATAGACATAGCCTCACTGTTTGGCAGGAAACAATCGGTTAATAACCGAAATACCGGTTAACCGGGCGTTTTTAGCCAACCGAAGCCGAAACCGTTCTTTTTCAGAAATGGAAACCGGTCGTTTACTACTGATAGGCTCTGAAGATAATCGTAATTATTTTATTTGGGTGCAGCTCATCCTCGCGGAATGATTGCACTCGGCTCTGCCTAACGTGCAATGACTTAATTTCTTAGCCGAGCAATGAGAACCATGCTTGAAGTGTTGAAGAGTACGTTGGTACTCTTCCATTGAGAGCAATGGAAGCAATGTTCTGTCAAGAAGAATTCCATTGTTTTCTTACCCCGCATACAGCTCCATGAGAAAAGCTTTCTCCTTTCCGAACGTTCCTGACCTCGGTCGGACTTGATGATACAATTTTACGCTGGGTGTCAAAGTCGTTATCCTCCTTTAGTCCTTTAGGATATCACACCTACAGTTTTGTGAGATTTCTTTATTTTCAGTGCATCGAGAACTTACAGTCGGAGCAGTCGAGTCATAGTTGCTACCAAAGATGTTCTCTTTCTAATGATCCCAGGTACGTTACAAGCACACATATTATTGTCTGTAACTATGTTACTTGTTACCTTGGTCCTTGGCCCACCACCCCCCCCCCCCTCTTGGCTCAATACCCCATCGGTTATACCACCAGGGTACTTGAATACTTGAATTCACCATTTTACAATTTTCCTTCTTCCTGGCACCCCTTTTTATCTTGAAAGCTTTACTTCTATTCCAACAGCTGTACAGCCAATGACAGGAATCGAAGGATCCAAGTAAACAAGTTATCTAGCCAGTGACGGTTATTTAGGAAGTGTAACATTTTATTCGCCTCAAGTCTTCGGTGCAATGTGCAGCTCCTCATTTAACCATCCCGCATTGTTTCCTGTGTGCTCGGTTGAGTGAGCCGTTTGGATGAATAGGTATCTTTCACCCTTAGCTCAGTGGGAATGGCAGGGAATCGAACCCGGGATCTTTCGATCACGATTCAGACTAGATACCAATACACCAACTGACGACTAGGAAGTCGCCCTCATTCCCTCACTTCCACCTCCCCAGGAGTGACCCTCGTCTGTTTGCGGACAGTGTCTACATAAAGTACAGTCTGCGCATGAACTCCGGACAAACGCCCAAGGTAAGGTTTTAACCTTATATTAAACCCAATGTGAACATTTGCGCTTTGAAAACGAGCTCAAACATGAACCTAAACTTATACTCAAATTGTGAGATTATAGGGGTCAACCATAAACTCATAAACTTAAACACTAAACTCATGCTCAAATTGCGAGATTATCTTACATATTTTCTAAGTACTAGTAGACGTTTGCTATTCATAAAACTAAGTTATTACTAGCCTGAGTATTTTGTTGCGATTAAATCCTCAAAATTTGAACTCATGCTCAAATCGGTATTCAAAAACTAGTATTTACACGCCCCCAAATACTACTAGCCGGCGCAGATGTTCTATTTGATCCGCAAATTTCAAATACGCGACGTTTTTATAGCACTTCTCTCACCCCCACTCCCCCTCCCGAGTCTGTTCCCCCTTCGTGCACTGCCCCCCCCCCCCACGCGAGTCTGTTCCCTCTAATCTCACCACCACCAAACCCCCCCTCCCCCGACTGTGTTCCCCCTCCCTTCACTCCCCCACCGACTGTGTTCCCTTCAGTCTTCACTCCCCCACGCAGTTAAACGCTAACTGTCACCGTCTCTCACTTTAAAAGGATGCGCGTGTGGTTGGAGCCCGCGTAATGTTACCTGCCACGGTATTTAACCGCCACGCAGCGCTCTTCAAAGACTATATTAAATTCTACGTTACGCTTGCTACTCTCTATTTCTTTCCGCCGGATTCCCTTACATTTTACATTGTTAATATTGCTTTATTGCTCGTGGGCTTGTCAGGTCAAGAATTACTTTATTACTTTAAATTGTGATATCAGAAATTTCATAATTGTCATTTTGCTAGTAAGAGCTATAACAGTCAAGAATACAGCTTGTAGTATAATGGGTATAATACGTTGTCTAATAGTTTTCCAGTCAAAGCTTTCCTTTCGAGGATCGCATTAATTAATCTACTTCTCAACTCAAATCCAGATTTAATAGAATGTTGAGCGTTGCAATTCCTTTCTCATGGAGGTTCTCTTGCAATTGCGGTTAAACGCAGTTCCACTTCCTGAAAATAAATAGGTAGTAATAGAATAAATTAATGGGCCCTGCTAGTATTCGATAGTTGTTTATGTTGTACTTCCCAAAACCAAACTACCTTTGGTTATGTTGAATGCTGAGTGAACTGATAGTTGAGTGAATTGATAGGTGAGTGAACTGATAGTTGAGTGAATTGATAGGTGAGTGAATTGATAGGTGAGTGAATTGATAGGTGAGTGAATTGATAGGTGAGTGAATTGATAGGTGAGTGAATTGAGAGGTGAGTGAATTGATAGGTGAGTGAATTGATAGGTGAGTGAATTGATAGGTGAATGAATTGATAGGTGAGTGAATTGATAGCTGAGTGAATTGATAGCTGAGTGAATTGATAGGTGAGTGAATTGATAGGTGAGTGAATTGATAGCTGAGTGAATTGATAGCTGAGTGAATTGATAGTTGAGTGAATTGATAGTAGGAATTGATAGCTGATAGGTGAATGAATTGATAGGTGAATGAATTGATAAGTTGATAGCTGCGTGAATTGATAGGTGAGTGAATTGATAGCTGAGTGAATTAATAGTTGAGTGAATTGATACGTGAGTGAATTGATAGCTGAGTGAATTGATAGGTGAGTGAATTGATAGCTGAGTGAATTGATAGGTGAATGAATTGATAGGTGAATGAATTGATAAGTTGATAGCTGCGTGAATTGATAGGTGAGTGAATTGATAGCTGAGTGAATTAATAGTTGAGTGAATTGATAGTTGAGTGAATTGATAGTTGAGTGAATTGATAGGTGAGTGAATTGATAGCTAAGTGAATTGATAGGTGAGTGAATTGATAGGGGGGGGGGGCCAACCCCCATAAACCCCCGGTGGATATCGAAAAATGGCAAATGGGGGTTTAATTTTTGGGGGTTTATGGGGGTTTATGGGGGCTTAATTAAGTTAAATTTGGCTGTTTTATGATTAATTTTTGCACGATTTTTGGCTTTTTAACGGAATGGTACCATTTTTGTTGAGGATTTTCGACCCTTTTCTGAAATGGTACCATTTTTTTGTTGGCGATTTTTAACCCTTTCCTGAAATACCATTTTTGTCCTCTTTCAAAATGGCATTTTTCGTTATTGATTTTCGACCCTTTCTGAAATGGTACCATTTTTTTGTTGAGGACTTTTGGCCCTTCTTTGAAATGGTACCATTTTTGTTGTGGATTTTCGAACCTTTTTTGAAATGGTACCATTTTTTGGCCCTGTTCTGAAATGGTACCATTTTTTGTTGCTGATTTTCGACCCTTTTCTAGAATGGTACCATTTTTTGTTGGACATTTTTCGCCCTTTTCTAAATTGGTACCATTTTTTGTTGACGATTTTTGGCCCTTCTTTGAAATGGTACCATTTTCGATTGATGATTTTCGACCCTTTTCTGAAATGGTACCACTTTTTGTTGACAAATTTCAACCCTTTTCTGAAATGGTACCATTTTTTGTTGAAGATTTTTTGCACTTTTCTGAAATGGTACCATTTTCTGTTGACGATTTGCAAACCTTTCCTGAAATGGTACCATTTTTGGCCCTTTTCTGAAATGGTACCATTTTTCGTTGATGATTTTCGACCTTTTCTGAAATGGTACCATTTTTTTGTTGGACATTTTTCGCCCTTTTCTAAATTGGTACCATTTTTGTTGACGATTTTTGGCCCTTCTTTGAAATGGTACCATTTCGATTGATGATTTTCGACCCTTTTCTGAAATGGTACCACTTTTTGTTGACAAATTTCAACCCTTTTCTGAAATGGTACCATTTTTTGTTGAAGATTTTTGGCACTTTTCTGAAATGGTACCATTTTCTGTTGACGATTTTCGACCCCTTTCTGAAATGGTACCATTTTTTGGCCCTTTTCTGAAATGGTACCATTTTTTGTTGATGATTTTCGACCTTTTTTCTAGAATGGTACCCTTTTTAGAGATTTTTTGGCTTAACTTTTCTTCCTTTCTTCGCTTCTTAGTTTAAATACGCCTTTAAAATTGAGCAAGGATCACAAGAAATTACACATTTTCACCGCAATGGAGCCATTTTTTGTCTGAAATTTTGATCATTTTGGAAATGGTACCTGGAAAATTAAACCCCCCATAAACCCCCAAGTGGATATCGAAAAGGCAAATGGGGTTAAATTTTTTTGGGGTTTATGGGGGGGGTTTATAATTGAAAGTTAATTGATGGGTGAGTGAATTGATAGATGAATGAATTGATAGCTGAGTGAATTGATAGGTGAGTGAATTGATAGTTGAGTGAATTTATAGGTGAGTGAATTGATAGGTGAGTGAATTGAAAGCTGAGTGAATTGATAGTTGAGTGAATTGATAGCTGAGTGAATTGATAGCTGAGTGAATTGATAGTTGAGTGAATTGATAGATGAGTGAATTGATAGCTGAAGGAATTGATAGCTGAGTGAATTGATAGCTGAGTGAATTGATAGCTGAGTGAATTGATAGCTGAGTGAATTGATAGCTGAGTGAATTGATAGCTGAATGAATTGATAGCTGAGTGAATTGATAGCTGAGTGAATTGATAGCTGAATGAATTGATAGCTGAGTGAATTGATAGCTGAGTGAATTGATAGCTGAGTGAATTGATAGCTGAGTGAATTGATAGCTGAGTGAATTAATAGCTGAGTGAATTGATAGCTGAGTGAATTGATAGCTGAGTGAATTGATAGCTGAGTGAATTGATAGCTGAGTGAATTGATAGCTGAGTGAAAGGATTTGCTGAGTGAATTGATTGCTGAATTGATTGGTCTGTATGTTCGTGAAATACTGCCCAGGTTTCATGAAATTGGCTATTTCGACATGTATAGGGCTGCTTTGTAGGGGATAATGAGCCGGGGAAGCTGGTAGTTAATGAATAATATAAACTTTACAAATGCCTGCCAGTATATTAAATGTATAATACTATTGACTCCGCACCGTTCAATCTTGCGTGGTCTCACGCCTCCCGGCACTTAGTAATCCTCTCTTACGATAATACCTGCATCAAGCATTTCTATTCTAGCATTCAGTTTAACTTAGTAATCCTCTCTTACGATAATACCTGCATCAAGCATTTCTATTCTAGCATTCAGTTTAACTTAGTAATCTTCTCTCTTACGATAATACCTGCATCAAGCATTTCTATTCTAGCATTCAGTTTAACTTAGTAATCTTCTCTTACGATAATACCTGCATCAAGCATTTCTATTCTAGCATTCAGTTTAACTTAGTAATCTTCTCTTACGATAATACCTGCATCAAGCATTTCTATTCTAGCATTCAGTTTAACTTATTAATCCTCTCTTAGGATAATACCTGCATCAAGCATTTCTATTCTAGCATTCAGTTTAACTTATTAATCCTCTCTTAGGATAATACCTGCATCAAGCATTTCTATTCTAGCATCTATTCATTTCAGTTTAACTTAGTAATCTTCTCTTACGATAATACCTGCATCAAGCATTTCTATTCTAGCATTCAGTTTAACTTAGTAATCCTTCTCTTACGATAATACCTGCATCAAGCATTTCTATTCTAGCATTCAGTTTAACTTAGTAATCCTCTACGATAATACCTGCATCAAGCATTTCTATTCTAGCATTCAGTTTAACTTAGTAATCTTCTCGATAATACCTGCATCAAGCATTTCTATTCTAGCATTCAGTTTAACTTAGTAATCTTCTCTTACGATAATACCTGCATCAAGCATTTCTATTCTAGCATTCAGTTTAACTTAGTAATCTCTCACGATAATACCTGCATCAAGCATTTCTATTCTAGCATTCAGTTTAACTTAGTAATCTTCTCTTACGATAATACCTGCATCAAGCATTTCTATTCTAGCATTCAGTTTAACTTAGTAATCTCTCTTACGATAATACCTGCATCAAGCATTTCTATTCTATTTCATTTAACTTAGTAATCCTCTCGATATTCAGTTTAACTTATTCTAGCATTCAGTTTTCTTAGTATTTAACTTAGTAATCTTCTCTTACGATAATACCTGCATCAAGCATTTCTATTCTAGCATTCAGTTTAACTTAGTAATCCTCTTACGATAATACCTGCATCAAGCATTTCTATTCTAGCATTCAGTTTAACTTAATCTCTCTTACGATAATACCTGCATCAAGCATTTCTATTCTAGCATTCAGTTTAACTTAGTAATCTTCTCTTACGATAATACCTGCATCAAGCATTTCTATTCTAGCATTCAGTTTAACTTAGTAATCCTCTCTTACGATAATACCTGCATCAAGCATTTCTATTCTAGCATTCAGTTTAACTTAGTAATCTTACGATAATACCTGCATCAAGCATTTCTATTCTAGCATTCAGTTTAACTTAGTAATCTTCTCTTACGATAATACCTGCATCAAGCATTTCTATTCTAGCATTCAGTTTAACTTAGTAATCGATAATACCTGCATCAAGCATTTCTATTCTAGCATTCAGTTTAACTTAGTAATCTTGCATTCAATGCATTTAACTATTCTAGCATTCAGTTTCAAAGTTTAACTTAGTAATCCTCTCTTGATAATACCTGCATCAAGCATTTCTATTCTAGCATTCAGTTTAACTTAGTAATCCAGCATTTCCATCAAGCATTTCTATTCTATTCAGTTTAACTTAGTAATCCTCTCTTACGATAATACCTGCATCAAGCATTTCTATTCTAGCATTCAGTTTAACTTAGTAATCTCTCTTACGATAATACCTGCATCAAGCATTTCTATTCTAGCATTCAGTTTAACGGTAATCCTCTCTTACGATAATACCTGCATCAAGCATTTCTATTCTAGCATTCAGTTTAACTTAGTAATCTCATACCTGCATCAAGCATTTCTATTCTAGCATTCAGTTTAACTTAGTAATCCTCTCTTACGATAATACCTGCATCAAGCATTTCTATTCTAGCATTCAGTTTAACTTAGTAATCCTCTCTTACGATAATACCTGCATCAAGCATTTCTATTCTAGCATTCAGTTTAACTTAGTAATCCTCTTACGATAATACCTGCATCAAGCATTTCTATTCTAGCATTCAGTTTAACTTAGTAATCCTCTCTTACGATAATACCTGCATCAAGCATTTCTATTCTAGCATTCAGTTTAACTTAGTAATCCTCTCTTACGATAATACCTGCATCAAGCATTTCTATTCTAGCATTCAGTTTAACTTAGTATTTCTATTCTAGCATTCAGTTTAACTTAGTAATCTTACGATAATACCTGCATCAAGCATTTCTATTCTAGCATTCAGTTTAACTTAGTAATCCTCTCTTACGATAATACCTGCATCAAGCATTTCTATTCTAGCATTCAGTTTAACTTAGTAATCCTCTCTTACGATAATACCTGCATCAAGCATTTCTATTCTAGCATTCAGTTTAACTTAGTAATCCTCTCTTACGATAATACCTGCATCAAGCATTTCTATTCTAGCATTCAGTTTAACTTAGTAATCTTCTCTTACGATAATACCTGCATCAAGCATTTCTATTCTAGCATTCAGTTTAACTTAGTAATCTTACGATAATACCTGCATCAAGCATTTCTATTCTAGCATTCAGTTTAACTTAGTAATCTACTCTTACGATATTCAAGCATTTCTATTCTAGCATTTAACTAAATTCTTTAATCTCTTACGATAATACCTGCATCAAGCATCAAGCATTTCTATTCTAGCATTCAGTTTAACTTAGTAATCCTCTCTTACGATAATACCTGCATCAAGCATTTCTATTCTAGCATTCAGTTTAACTTAGTAATCCTCTCTTACGATAATACCTGCATCAAGCATTTCTATTCTAGCATTCAGTTTAACTTAGTAATCCTCTCTTACGATAATACCTGCATCAAGCATTTCTATTCTAGCATTCAGTTTAACTTAGTAATCCTCTCTTACGATAATACCTGCATCAAGCATTTCTATTCTAGCATTCAGTTTAACTTAGTAATCCCTCTACGATAATACCTGCATCAAGCATTTCTATTCTAGCATTCAGTTTAACTTAGTAATCCTCTCTTACGATTACGATAATTCAGTTTAACCTGCATCATCACATTTCTATTCTAGCATTCAGTTTAACTTAGTAATCCTCTCTTACGATAATACCTGCATCAAGCATTTCTATTCTAGCATTCAGTTTAACTTAGTAATCCTCTTAGCATTCAGTTTAACTTAGAATCCTCTCTTATACCTGCATCAAGCATTTCTATTCTAGCATTCAGTTTAACTTAGTAATCCTCTCTTACGATAATACCTGCATCAAGCATTTCTATTCTAGCATTCAGTTTAACTTAGTAATCCTCTCTTACGATAATACCTGCATCAAGCATTTCTATTCTAGCATTCAGTTTAACTTAGTAATCTTACGATAATACCTGCATCAAGCATTTCTATTCTAGCATTCAGTTTAACTTAGTAATCTTACGATAATACCTGCATCAAGCATTTCTATTCTAGCATTCAGTTTAACTTAGTAATCCTCTACGATACCTATCAAGCATTTCTATTCTAGCATTCAGTTTAACTTAGTAATCCTCTCTTACGATAATACCTGCATCAAGCATTTCTATTCTAGCATTCAGTTTAACTTAGTAATCTTACGATAATACCTGCATCAAGCATTTCTATTCTAGCATTCAGTTTAACTTAGTAATCCTCTCTTACGATAATACCTGCATCAAGCATTTCTATTCTAGCATTCAGTTTAACTTAGTAATCCTCTCTTACGATAATACCTGCATCAAGCATTTCTATTCTAGCATTCAGTTTAACTTAGTAATCCTCTTTACGATAATACCTGCATCAAGCATTTCTATTCTAGCATTCAGTTTAACTTAGTCCTCTCTTACGATCCTTCTTACGATAATTAGTAATACCTGCATCAAGCATTTCTATTCTAGCATTCAGTTTAACTTAGTAATTAATCCTCTCTTACGATAATACCTGCATCAAGCATTTCTATTCTAGCATTCAGTTTAACTTAGTAATCCTCTCTTACGATAATACCTGCATTTCATCAAGCATTTCTATTCTAGCATTCAGTTTAACTTAGTAATCCTCTCTTACGATAATACCTGCATCAAGCATTTCTAGCTATTCTAGCATTCAGTTTAACTTGAACTTAGTAATCTCTTACGATAATACCTGCATCAAGCATTTCTATTCTAGCATTCAGTTTAACTTAGTAATCCTCTCTTACGATAATACCTGCATCAAGCATTTCTATTCTAGCATTCAGTTTAACTTAGTAATCCTCTCTTACGATAATACCTGCATCAAGCATTTCTATTCTAGCATTCAGTTTAACTTAGTAATCTTACGATAATACCTGCATCAAGCATTTCTATTCTAGCATTCAGTTTAACTTAGTAATCCTCTCTTACGATAATACCTGCATCAAGCATTTCTATTCTAGCATTCAGTTTAACTTAGTAATCCTCTCTTACGATAATACCTGCATCAAGCATTTCTATTCTAGCATTCAGTTTAACTTAGTAATCCTCTCTTACGATAATACCTGCATCAAGCATTTCTATTCTAGCATTCAGTTTAACTTAGTAATCCTCTTATAATACCTGCATCAAGCATTTCTATTCTAGCATTCAGTTTAACTTAGTAATCTTCTCTCTTGATAATACCTGCATCAAGCATTTCTATTCTAGCATTCAGTTTAACTTAGTAATCCTCTCTTACGATAATACCTGCATCAAGCATTTCTATTCTAGCATTCAGTTTAACTTAGTAATCCTCTCTTACGATAATACCTGCATCAAGCATTTCTATTCTAGCATTCAGTTTAACTTAGTAATCCTCTTACGATAATACCTGCATCAAGCATTTCTATTCTAGCATTCAGTTTAACTTAGTAATCCTCTTACGATAATACCTGCATCAAGCATTTCTATTCTAGCATTCAGTTTAACTTAGTAATCCTCTCTTACGATAATACCTGCATCAAGCATTTCTATTCTAGCATTCAGTTTAACTTAGTAATCTTAAGCATTTCTATTCTAGCATTCAGTTTAACTTAGTAATCCTCTCTTACGATAATACCTGCATCAAGCATTTCTATTCTAGCATTCAGTTTAACTTAGTAATCCTCTCTTACGATAATACCTGCATCAAGCATTTCTATTCTAGCATTCAGTTTAACTTAGTAATCCTCTCTTACGATAATACCTGCATCAAGCATTTCTATTCTAGCATTCAGTTTAACTTAGTAATCCTCTCTTACGATAATACCTGCATCAAGCATTTCTATTCTAGCATTCAGTTTAACTTATTAATCTTACGATAATACCTGCATCAAGCATTTCTATTCTAGCATTCAGTTTAACTTAGTAATCCTCTCTTACGATAATACCTGCATCAAGCATTTCTATTCTAGCATTCAGTTTAACTTAGTAATCTCTCTTACGATAATACCTGCATCGCTTCTAGCATTCAGTTTAACATTCAGTTTAACTTAGTAATCATTTCTATTCTAGCATTCAGTTTAACTTAGTAATCTTCACGATAATACATCTTTATTTTATTCTATCATTCAGTTTACTTTTCACGCTTTGTAAATTGGATATTATACCTACCGTACACAATAGACAATAGTTCATCTCAATCACACTGATAAATAGATAGGACAATGGACCTTGAGTTGATTCGTCATGTTTCATATCAGGCGCGTTAAATGTCCAGTGCCCACTCATGGAAGGTTTTTACTGCTTCTTTGTGACTTTTACATGACGTGTAGGTAGTCAGTTTAATTATACTTTTAGCATTAAAGCATTTTTTTCAAAAATGTTAAATACACGTCCTATAAAAATCATAATTCAATTTCCTCGGACATAACATGTCCTCAGAAATTAAATGCCATTTAAAGTATTAAACAAAAACTCTCGTCGTGAAAACGTTAAATAACGTTAAATAAGGAATGAAAATTCTTTCTTCTCAGGACTCAGCGATCCATGTATCACTTTTAGTTCTAATTTGTACTTTATGGTAGCTTTCATGCCTAAATTATGCCCATTTCAGTAATATCGAGACAGCTTTATTGGTCGAGGCACCGTGATTATTTGAAAATTTCATCCTAAGAAAGTAGAAAGTTGATGATTATTGGAGTTGAGGACCGTTCGAGATGTCAGATGTCTCGGATTCTGACATTCTGCTTTAATAGGAACATTTTAATCATGCAGATGAGTTAAATGTTAATGCTACGTTTTAGTTGCTTAGTTGGATGTTTTTATATAGGTCAGATGTGGCATCTGTCTCCTGTTTACTTGGGACAATGATACGATGACGAATAGTCGTAGACACTAGTCCTAGGCATAAGTGATAGACACTACCAACTATGTCGATACTGATAGGGGGAGGGGAGACGATTGCAATTTTCAATGTGCAGGCGTAAATTCGATTCATATAGGTTCACCCACTTTTTTGCACCCCCCCCCCGGCCCTCGAATGAAAGTATTGATGGAAAAGTCCTTTAATTCTCTGTTGCTTTAGAGTTGTAATAGTGCAAACTGTAATGCTAGTTACAGCACTGTTGTACTGTATAAGTCAAACTAAGATTTCTCTGCTTTTCATAATGATTTTTATGACCTCATGTCCCAGCCATGTCCATGCTTAGGTAACAGTGCAGTGCTATCGCTATGTTAGCAAACTCTGATTAAAAGATTCGATACCTTCTAAAAGCAGGAACCACCCAAAACCACCAAGCCCACCTTGAAACCACCAAACCCACTCCGAAACCATCCAAAAAGTGGAACCATTCGAACCCTCACCCCACCCAAACTATAGCTTTCGGGTGGTTCCGAGGTGGTTTAGGGTTTGGACCGGGTTAAGTTGAGGTTATTGTTAGAGTTAGGTGGCTTCGGTTGGTTCGTCGCACGACTGGATGTCGCCGACACACCTGCAACACAGGTATGTCGCAGCTTTGTCAGCGACTTTCACTTGTATGTCCGGGTGATTCCAAATTTTAGCGAGATTTCACTTTGTTTCAGGCTGGGTTGGTTTGGTTGGTTCGGGTTGTTCCTGCTTTTATATCAACGGATTTAAAGACGATTCAATATATTGTCTTCTGTTTGATTTTCGTCAAAGATTGAATTTCAAGTTTCAAGAAGTCACCAGATATTCGGTAGCTGAAATTTTCAGTATTGTTACTCGGAAACGGAAAATAGTTCAAGACCAAAGGTTCAGATCAGCTGAGTCGTTAGTATCTAATTTGTGAGAAAAGCGTTTTCCCCCGGACTGATTTCAATTATTCATAACATCTAGATAAAATTTGGCCCTGATGTTGTTTGGGCCAAAATCGGCATCACCATTTTTGGCACTATTTGAGTATATGCATGGTCGAACTCTTGTATCTCGGCCTAGGGTAAGGAAGGTCGACAGACTTTATGTATAGCTCAAACGAAAGTAAAAACCTGCACTAACTTCTGCTTCCGTTTGTTCGATAATTGAAGCTCGAGACACAATATCACTCTATGCACTTATTCGCCGTTACAAAGTTACAGAACCTTAAATCATGAATTTATCGAGCAATCACCTTATTACTCTGAGAGCACCATGATGTACGATTAGATGATGGTGCTACCTGTGAATTCATCTGATTCTGTAGACACCTTGATTTCTAAGTACTCTCGGCAAGCCATTAAATTTAACTTTGTGATGGTAACCTCGCGACTAGTAACAGAAAAACGAAGATTTAAATGGAAGTTATTAATATGGTATAATGGTTCCGACTCTTTGAGCAGCTCTTCTTTGCTCACACTCAAAAATAAAAGCAATTTGTTTCTCCTGATTCTGCAGATGTTGTGGTAGGAGATGGGACGTCGCTGCAGCGCACAATGGGATCTCACACCTCTTCAATATTTGCGGCATTTCAAACTTCCTCGAGTCCTTAATGGCGTATCATTTGCAGCAGAATTGAAACGTCGTACTTAATAATGGGAGCTAAGTCAGCTCTCCACTTCGTCAGTGTTGGAAGCTCCTTGTGTGATTGACACAATGTGTTATTCGATAAGGTGACCATTACTCAATATTTCCTGTTACTCTGTCGCTTGCATTCTCTTTAGAACCTTTTCACTTATTAGAATATAATCACTTATCTCTATTATAATTTCCCATTCTCTGTAAGTTTTTTGTGAGTCATAACGTCTTTTGTCCTTTTGTAGAATTATTTTGAGGCGCCCACGTGCGCGCGTTGCTATAGCTGCACAGTGCACGTGCAGATGGATTGCGCGCGCTTTTATTTCTGTTTAATGCTGTTTTGATTTCATTGCCCTTCTAACTAACTGCTTAACTCTTCTAACTAACTTCTTCACTCTTCTAACTAACTTCTTCACTCTTCTAACTAACTTCTTCACTCTTCTAACTAACTTCTTCACTCTTCTAACTAACTTCTTCACTCTTCTAACTAACGTCTTGTGCAGCATGACTTGATGCATTATTACTACCAGATCATCTTTACAAACTGTGGTGCGAATGTTAAGTACATCGCCCGTATCCCTAAAGACCGTAGCGAATGCTACGAGGCGGCGCTGCGACCGGTCCGCTTTGCAAGTATTTGTTATGAGGAACACGTGGAGGGGGATTACTCGCTCCCAGTCTCTCAGAGTTCCTTGCCGGTAGGCTTTTTCTTAAGGTTTTCACACCTGACACAGGTCACTGGTTCATTGGAAACCCACTTTGGGAACCACTAAGGTCTTCAAAAGGAAAAGCCCTTAGGTGTGATTGTTCACAGGCCACTTAATTCACAAAAACACTCCTTTTTGGCCTTTATTTAGCCGGAATTTTTTGGCTGGCCTTATTGACCGGCCCTTTGGACAAAAAATCAAGCTATTGCCAGATCGAGAATTTTTATCCTAAAATGACCACTGAAAAACAATAGATTGCATCACATTACCCAAATTCGGTTTTTTAATCATCGTTCAGGACATCATTTATCCTTAATAATTACATCCAAGTGGATTCAACACTGCAAAATCCAATACAGGTTTCATTTGACCTATTTTAACCGGCATTATATTTAATCGGCAACACGTTTTTCTTTTTCCCTTTTCTGGAACCGACCTTCGTGAAGTTCTGAAAGGTGTAAGAATTTAAGAAAACCTTATCCACCTCAACCCATCACGACTCCCCTCAGGTGAGGTATGCCAGCCTGGACAAGTTGTTGGAACGCCTCATGGACGCCAGGTTTCTGGGGGTGGAGTACCTCAACACGTTCCTACTGACGTACCGGTGCTTCACTGACGGTCACACAGTCCTGGGCTACATAATCAACACCTACTACGATGCACTAGCTAAGGTAGGTCGTAAGCTCGCGTGGGTCTTTCTTATCTGTCAAAGCCATTGGAAAATTGTACTTTAGTGGGGGGTTCCAACGGCGATTTAGCCGAAATTGGAAGTGGCCAGATGGCCGTTTTTGTATGTTTGTATGAATAGCTGATGATTATTTGAGTATTTGTTAAGTTGTTAGAGATATTTGTTATCAAGCAAATCGCCACTGCATTACCATCACAATGCAATCAAGGCTGCTACACCTTCTCTCAGCCGAATGATTTACTGGTTTTTGTGGACTTGGCATCATGCCATAAATAGTCCAAAACACCACTTCTTGGCATAAATTCCCTTTTTGTCAGCTGCCAGACAACGGTGTGCCAGAGAGTCCATCCTACCTTCCCAAAAACAACATCTTCGAGAAGCAATCCCCTCCTCCCCGCCACTCCCTCACATCAGTCGGGTGGGTTTTATCACATCAGTCGGGTGGGTTTTATCACATCAGTCGGGTGGGTTTTATTGCATCAGTCAGATGGGTTTTATCACATCAGTCAGATGGGTTTTATTGCATCAGTCGGGTGGGTTTTATTGCATCAGTCGGGTGGGTTTTATCACATCAGTCGGGTGGGTTTTATTGCATCAGTCAGATGGGTTTTATTACTTCAGTCGGGTGGGTTTTATTACATCAGTCGGGTGGGTTTATTACATCAGTCGGGTGGGTTTTATTGCATCAGTCAGATGGGTTTTATTACTTCAGTCGGGTGGGTTTTATTACATCAGTCGGGTGGGTTTATTGCATCAGTCGGGTGGGTTTTATTGCATCAGTCAGATGGGTTTTACTACTTCAGTCGGGTGGGTTTTATTACATCAGTCGGGTGGGTTTATTACATCAGTCGGGTGGGTTTTATTACATCAGTCGGGTGGGTTTATTACATCAGTCGGGTGGGTTTTATCACATCAGTCGGGTGGGTTTATTAAATCAGTCGGGTGGGTTTATTAAATCAGTCGGGTGGGTTTATTACATCAGTCGGGTGGGTTTGTTACATCAGTCGGGTGGGTTTTATTACATCAGTCGGGTGGGTTTTATCACATCAGTCGGGTGGGTTTTATCACATCAGTCGGGTGGGTTTTATTACATCAGCCGGGTGGGTTTTATTACATCAGTCGGGTGGGTTTTATTACATCAGCCGGGTGGGTTTTATTACATCAGTCGGGTGGGTTTTATTACATCAGCCGGGTGGGTTTTATTACATCAGTTGGGTGGGTTTTATCACATCAGTCGGGTGGGTTTATTACATCAGTCGGGTGGGTTTATTACATCAGTCGAGTGGGTTTTATTACATCAGTCAGGTGGGTTTATTGCATCAGTCGGGTATGTTGGTTACATCAGTCGGGTGGGTTCATTACATCAGTCGGGTGGGTTTTATTACATCAGTCAGGTGGGTTTTATCACATCAGTCGGGTGGGTTTTATAACATCAGTCGGGTGGGTTTGTTACATCAGTCGGGTGGGTTCATTACATCAGTCGGGTGGGTTTTATTACATCAGTCAGGTGGGTTTTATCACATCAGTCGGGTGGGTTTTATAACATCAGTCGGGTGGGTTTATCACATCAGTCGGGTGGGTTTATTACTTCAGTCGGGTGGGTTTGTTACATCAGTCGGGTGGGTTTATCACATCAGTCGGGTGGGTTTGTTACATCAGTCGGGTGGGTTTATTACTTCAGTCGGGTGGGTTTGTTACATCAGTCGGGTGGGTTTATCACATCAGTCGGGTGGGTTTATTACTTCAGTCGGGTGGGTTTGTTACATCAGTCGGGTGGGTTTGTTACATCAGTTGGTTGGGTTTCATCACATCAGTCGGGTGGGTTTATTACATCAGTCGGGTAGATTTATTACATCAGTCGGGTGGGTTTTATTTGCATCAGTCAGATGGGTTTTATAACATCACACGGGTGGGTTTTATTACATCAGTCAGATGGGTTTTATCACATCAGTCGGGTTGGTTTATTACATCAGTCAGATGGGTTTTATTACATCAGTCGGGTGGGTTTATTACATCAGTCGGGTGGGTTTTATTACATCAGTCGGGTGGGTTTATTACATCAGTCGGGTGGGTTTTATTGCATCAGTCAGATGGGTTTTATTACTTCAGTCGGGTGGGTTTTATTACATCAGTCGGGTGGGTTTATTGCATCAGTCGGGTGGGTTTTATTGCATCAGTCAGATGGGTTTTACTACTTCAGTCGGGTGGGTTTTATTACATCAGTCGGGTGGGTTTATTACATCAGTCGGGTGGGTTTTTATTACATCAGTCGGGTGGGTTTATTACATCAGTCGGGTGGGTTTTATCACATCAGTCGGGTGGGTTTATTAAATCAGTCGGGTGGGTTTATTAAATCAGTCGGGTGGGTTTATTACATCAGTCGGGTGGGTTTGTTACATCAGTCGGGTGGGTTTTATTACATCAGTCGGGTGGGTTTTATCACATCAGTCGGGTGGGTTTTATCACATCAGTCGGGTGGGTTTTATTACATCAGCCGGGTGGGTTTTTATTACATCAGTCGGGTGGGTTTTATTACATCAGCCGGGTGGGTTTTATTACATCAGTCGGGTGGGTTTTATTACATCAGCCGGGTGGGTTTTATTACATCAGTTGGGTGGGTTTTATCACATCAGTCGGGTGGGTTTATTACATCAGTCGGGTGGGTTTATTACATCAGTCGAGTGGGTTTTATTACATCAGTCAGGTGGGTTTATTGCATCAGTCGGGTATGTTGGTTACATCAGTCGGGTGGGTTCATTACATCAGTCGGGTGGGTTTTATTACATCAGTCAGGTGGGTTTCATCACATCAGTCGGGTGGGTTTTATAACATCAGTCGGGTGGGTTTGTTACATCAGTCGGGTGGGTTCATTACATCAGTCGGGTGGGTTTTATTACATCAGTCAGGTGGGTTTTATCACATCAGTCGGGTGGGTTTTATAACATCAGTCGGGTGGGTTTATCACATCAGTCGGGTGGGTTTATTACTTCAGTCGGGTGGGTTTGTTACATCAGTCGGGTGGGTTTATCACATCAGTCGGGTGGGTTTGTTACATCAGTCGGGTGGGTTTATTACTTCAGTCGGGTGGGTTTGTTACATCAGTCGGGTGGGTTTATCACATCAGTCGGGTGGGTTTATTACTTCAGTCGGGTGGGTTTGTTACATCAGTCGGGTGGGTTTGTTACATCAGTTGGTTGGGTTTCATCACATCAGTCGGGTGGGTTTATTACATCAGTCGGGTAGATTTATTACATCAGTCGGGTGGGTTTTATTTGCATCAGTCAGATGGGTTTTATAACATCACACGGGTGGGTTTTATTACATCAGTCAGATGGGTTTTATCACATCAGTCGGGTTGGTTTATTACATCAGTCAGATGGGTTTTATTACATCAGTCGGGTGGGTTTATTACATCAGTCGGGTGGGTTTGTTACATCAGTCGGGTGGGTTTATTTCATCAGGCAGGAGGGTTTATTGCATGTATAAAAGTATAAAAAGCAGTGCACTTCTAACTCCCAAACTCCCAGGTCTGATCCCGTGTTCATGGCAGGCAAATACTACAGCGAGGTAGCAATGAGAGTTTTCAACGTGATTAAGAGCTGGATCTCTAAATACTATCAGGTATTGCTCAAAACACCCTGTATTTCACCCGAACCCACCCAAAAAACTTGGAACCATCCGAACTCACCCTAAGTATAATCATGTTCGGGGTTTCGGTGTGGGTTCAGATGGTTTTGGTTGGGGATAAGGGTTCGGGTAAGAACGCTATCCGCCACACCAGCGACTAAATGACATCCTTCAGGACTTCGTATCGGACTAATTGACATCCCTCAGGATTTTGTATCGGACCCCTCCTTGCACCAGAGACTCATGGTGTTTTTGGAGCAGGTAGCTTCTAACGACTCCAACATGACACAGTGCGGTCGCAAGGCTGTGAACATCATTCACAGGTTCATTTTCCTAGGAGCAGCAAGTCACTCTCAGATACATTCCTCTTCCTTAGATCTCAAAATACTGTGACTTCAATGAGATCGTAGATTCTATCAAATGATACATCATTTCTGTCGTTGTTCTATAATTTGAAACTTCACCACTCCCCCCCCCCCCTTTACCCCAGCATTGTAAAGCCATTACCCAGGTCGCTGGCCCTGCAAGAAGGCTCCAGTGCGGCGTACCCCATCGGAGAGATCTACAACCAGTACTTTAACAAGAGTGGGGAATACAGCTGTCTGTCCGGCCTGTCTGTCCAGGTGGAGTGTGATGTCATGGCCCAGCAACTCACCATCCTGGAGCATTGGGCACTCACTGAAATAGCCCCCAAGTAGGTCTAACATGTTGAGGAGTGTTTGGTTACTGCTTTAATTGTACAGGCATATTCCACTTACTGTACATATTAACATTTGAGCGTTTTAATCCCACAGTTGCTCCCTCCAATCTCTAATCCCACAGTTGCTCCCTCTAATCTCTAATCCCACAGTTGCTCCCTCCAATCTCTAATCCCACAGTTGCTCCCTCTAATCTCTAATCCCACAGTTGCTCCCTCTAATCTCTAATCCCACAGTTGCTCCCTCTAAGCTCTAATCCCACAGTTGCTCCCTCTAATCTCTAATCCCACAGTTGCTCCCTCCAATCTCTAATCCCACAGTTGCTCCCTCTAATCTTTAATCCCACAGTTGCTCCCTCCAGTCTCTAATCCCACAGTTGCTCCCTCTAATCTCTAATCCCACAGTCGCTCCCTCCAATCTCTAATCCCACAGTTGCTCCCTCTAAGCTCTAATCCCACAGTTGCTCCCTCCAATCCCTAATCCCACAGCTGCTCCCTCTATTCTCTAAGCTCTTATCCCACAGTTGCTCCCTCCAATCTCTAATCCCACAGTTGCTCCCTCTAATCTTTAATCCCACAGTTGCTCCCTCCAGTCTCTAATCCCACAGTTGCTCCCTCTAATCTTTAATCCCACAGTTGCTCCCTCCAGTCTCTAATCCCACAGTTGCTCCCTCTAATCTCTAATCCCACAGTCGCTCCCTCCAATCTCTAATCCCACAGTTGCTCCCTCTAAGCTCTAATCCCACAGTTGCTCCCTCCAATCCCTAATCCCACAGCTGCTCCCTCTATTCTCTAAGCTCTTATCCCACAGTTGCTCCCTCCAATCTCTAATCCCACAGTTGCTCCCTCTAATCTCTAATCCCACAGTTGCTCCCTCTAAGCTCTAATCCCACAGTTGCTCCCTCTAATCTCTAATCCCACAGTTGCTCCCTCCAATCTCTAATCCCACAGTTGCTCCCTCCAATCTCTAATCCCACAGTTGCTCCCTCTATTCTCTAAGCTCTTATCCCACAGTTGCTCCCTCCAATCTCTAATCCCACAGTTGCTCCCTCCAGTCTCTAATCCCACAGTTGCTCCCTCCAATCTCTAATCCCACAGTTGCTCCCTCCAATCTCTAATCCCACAGTTGCTCCCTCCAATCTCTAATCCCACAGTTGCTCCCTCCAATCTCTAATGCCACAGTTGCTCCCTCCAGTCTCTAATCCCACAGTCGCTCCCTCCAATCTCTTATCCCACAGTTGTTCCTTCTAATCTGTAACTTCACAGTGAGTTCCTGGATAAGTCGTGGGTGAAAGACAAGGATCGAGCGCCGCACATCTGCTCAATAATGCAGCGCTGTGACAAGATGTCCAACATGGTGGCGAGCGAAGTCCTCTCAGGGGAAACGGCGAGCACCCGAGCTAAAACCATCAACCGGTGGATCAACGTAGCGAACCTGTGCCGCAAATACAACAACTTCGCCAGCCTGCTCCAGGTGAGAGGCAGGAATACGAACAAACAGACATACAAACAAACAACATACAAACATACCGACGTACAAACATACCGACATACGAACATACAAACATACGAACATACAAAAATACTAATATACAAACATGCGAACATACAAACAAATCGTTGAACAAAAAAATAAAACACTGTATTTGCCAAGTTCCACAACACGAATAACCACAACGAGCTGACCTTTTAATGCAAAGTACTTTCAAATCATCATCAGTGCAAAATTCATTGAGTTACCTCAAATTTGAGAGTAAATAGTAGTGTTATAAGTTTAAAACAAAAATAAAAAAATAAAAATCTATATTATTGCTATTCAGACATTTTTTTCGTCGACATACGATATTTATTCGTAAAATGGACTAAGAATAAAGAACGTAATTATCGGCAATTTTTCATTGATTTATAGCTCTAATTTTATTTCCATCGTGTCTGCCGTGAAAGACTGGTCTAGAATCCAATAGAATACTCCAATAGAAATTTTTTTCGATTCATGGACGATGTTTGTTTTTATTGGGTCTGATATTCACATATAAATTAATGAATCGGTTGCCCATCAACCGATATAAATGATGGCTAAACAAGTTTGAATGCCAGTCGAATGCCTAGAATAGAAATATTAGCTCTATATTTTTTGGTCTAGATTTTTCATTATGGCTGGATCCAGTTTTGATCCGATGTTGAACCCTCAAATTGTTTCACTTGGGCAATGATGCACCTTTGAACTCCAGATCACCCTCAACAACGCTAAGAATCACTGTTACTTCATAGCGTGGGATTATGCATGGTTTTTTCTTACAAACAATTACATGGACATACGACCAAACCTTCAGCCCCTCTACTCCCTGCTTATTTGCAATCCCCCCGCTTACATGGAATAGTTTGAAATCCAGCACACCCCAGTGCCTACTGACCCAGTACCTACACCAGAGTAGGTACAACCCAGTAGGTATACCCAAGTTCGCCACACAAAAGTACGCTTATTTGGAAGCCCGTGAGGTTTAGGTTTTGCTGAGCTGGTACCGAGTTACTGAGTCTTTAAACTCCCCACAAACCACCTGCGGCATGACAATGACATGTCACATGCCACATTTAACATATTGTGACATGTCACACATGTGACAGCTAGAAAATGAGGCTCTGATAACTTCACCTAATAGTCGTGTGTTTGAGTCATAGCAGCACAGAGCAGAGCGCTCTCGGAGAGATATAAAGTGTGAATCATTACCTGAACAGCTTCACGCCTTATGCGGTATAATGAGGTGCTGTTAATTGTGTGTAGATCCTACTGTCTCACTGCATGTGTATTGTGTGTGTGTACTGTAGTACTGTGTATTGTATGGGTATGGGTATTATGTACATGTGCATGTGTATGTATGTGTTTTTATGTGTTTATACGCATAAAATATACACATAAAATAAACATTCAATGCTCTCAGCCAGTTTGGCATCGCAACATATTTTCTTCCAAGAGGACGGGCTATATAGCAACCGAAATTGACCTGTCTCGCGGGCCGGGCTACATCCGGAGGGGATAGCAAATTTAGTGTCAAATGTTTCGCTGGGCTACGCGCGCCCGCTATACTATACCAGTACCTATACTTTACAGTCTATAGACTAGATACCAGTACACTATACCAGTATGCAGTATTTCAGTTTGGTGCAGCTAACCACTGTCCCTCCCAGGTGATCGCTGGTTTGACGTTCAGTGCCATACAGAGACTCAAGTACACCTGGTGTATTGTCCCTCAAGAGGTAAGCATTCTCTTTTAATACAAACCGTAGAAATGTTTTTGTTTATTCTGGGTTTCAAGTCTCTACATTTTGACTCGGCCAGGCCCTATTCAGTATTCACACCTTTTTTATAACTCTTGAAGAAATGGCTGTAGAAGTTCAGGAGCAACGGCAGGCATATGTTTCATTTGCTGGTTTAAACGAATGAACACGGTTTTATCTCTCTATTAGTTATCCCTGACCAATTAATTCACTCCCATGTTTGCTGCATTCCTTACAATTGGTTACTCATTACTAATTCCTGCAGATGAAGAACGAACTGAACGCCCTGAAGGAAGTAGCATCTGTCAGCAACAGATTCAAAAACATGAAAGCAGAGATCAAACGGTGGGGCACAAATTGCTTTCTCTTTTTCGTAGCTACATACTATCATAGTAACTACATACTAACCCTAACCCTATCATACCATATCATACCCTATCATATCTTACCAGCCCTTTTCCAAGCGGCCTTTTTACTAGGGCTTCTCTAACCGGCTTTTCTTAACACGCCTTTAATCTAATGGTCTCTTAGCCCCTTGGACCAAAATGAAAATTGCACTTGGTGTGATCCTTATGGTCCTTGGTCCGTATGGTCCTTATAACTAAGCACTGATAAGAGATGGTTTTGTTTTATGGAATTTTTATAGTCCCTCTCGGTTTTGTGACCCCCCTATATCTCTCCGTGTGTGACCCTCTGTGTCCCTCTCAGTTTTGTGACCCCCCTATAATTTCTCTCCAGGTGTGACCCCCCATGTGTCCCTCTCAGTTCTGTGACCCCCTATAATTTCTCTCCAGGTGTGACCCCCATGTGTCCCTCTCAGTTCTGTGACCCCCCTATAATTTCTCTCCAGGTGTGACCCCCATGTGTCCCTCTCAGTTCTGTGACCCCTGTAATTTCTCTCCAGGTGTGACCCCCCGTGTGTCCCTCTCAGTTCTGTGACCCCCTATAATTTCTCTCCAGGTGTGACCCTCTGTGTCCCTCTCGGTTTTGTGACCCCCCTATATCTCTCCAGGTGTGACCCCCCATGTGTCCCTCTCAGTTCTGTGACCCCCTATAATATCTCCAGGTGTGACCCCCCATGTGTCCCTCTCAGTTCTGTGACCCCCTATAATTTCTCTCCAGGTGTGACCCCCCCATGTGTCCCTCTCAGTTCTGTGACCCCCTATAATTTCTCTACAGGTGTGACCCCCATGTGTCCCTCTCAGTTCTGTGACCCCTATAATTTCTCTCCAGGTGTGACCCCCATGTGTCCCTCTCAGTTCTGTGACCCCTATAATTTCTCTCCAGGTGTGACCCCCCATGTGTCCCTCTCAGTTCTGTGACCCCCTATAATTTCGCTCCAGGTGTGACCCCCATGTGTCCCTCTCAGTTCTGTGACCCCCTATAATTTCTCTCCAGGTGTGACCCCCCATGTGTCCCTCTCGGTTTTGTGACCCCCCTATATCTCTCCAGGTGTGACCCCCATGTGTCCTCTCAGTTCTGTGACCCCCTATAATATCTCCAGGTGTGACCCCCCATGTCCCTCTCAGTTCTGTGACCCCTATAATTTCTCTCCAGGTGTGACCCCCATGTGTCCCTCTCAGTTCTGTGACCCCTATAATTTCTCTCCAGGTGTGACCCCCCATGTGTCCCTCTCAGTTCTGTGACCCCTATAATATCTCTCCAGGTGTGTGACCCCCATGTCCCTCTCAGTTCTGTGACCCCCTATAATTTCGCTCCAGGTGTGACCCCCATGTGTCCCTCTCAGTTCTGTGACCCCCTATAATTTCTCTCCAGGTGTGACCCCCCATGTGTCCCTCTCAGTTTGTTGACCCCCTATAATTTCTCTCCAGGTGTGACCCCCCATGTGTCCCTCTCAGTTTTGTGACCCCTATAATTTCTCTCCAGGTGTGACCCCCCATGTGTCCCTCTCAGTTCTGTGACCCCCTATATCTCTCCAGGTGTGACCCCCCATGTGTCCCTCTCAGTTCTGTGACCCCCTATAATATCTCCAGGTGTGACCCCCCATGTGTCCCTCTCAGTTCTGTGACCCCTATAATTTCTCTCCAGGTGTGACCCCCCATGTGTCCCTCTCAGTTCTGTGACCCCCTATATTTCTCTACAGGTGTGACCCCCATGTGTCCCTCTCAGTTCTGTGACCCCCTATAATATCTCTCCAGGTGTGACCCCCCATGTGTCCCTCTCAGTTCTGTGACCCCCTATAATTTCGCTCCAGGTGTGACCCCCATGTGTCCCTCTCAGTTCTGTGACCCCCTATAATTTCTCTACAGGTGTGACCCCCATGTGTCCCTCTCAGTTCTGTGACCCCCTATAATATCTCTCCAGGTGTGACCCCCCATGTGTCCCTCTCAGTTCTGTGACCCCCTATAATTTCGCTCCAGGTGTGACCCCCATGTGTCCCTCTCAGTTCTGTGACCCCCTATAATTTCTCTCCAGGTGTGACCCCCATGTGTCCCTCTCAGTTCTGTGACCCCCTATAATATCTCTCCAGGTGTGACCCCCCATGTGTCCCTCTCAGTTCTGTGACCCCCTATAATTTCGCTCCAGGTGTGACCCCATGTGTCCCTCTCAGTTCTGTGACCCCCTATAATTTCTCCAGGTGTGACCCCCATGTGTCCCTCTCAGTTTGTTGACCCCCTATAATTTCTCTCCAGGTGTGACCCCCCATGTGTCCCTCTCAGTTTTGTGACCCCTATAATTTCTCTCCAGGTGTGACCCCCCATGTGTCCCTCTCAGTTTGTTGACCCCTATAATTTCTCTCCAGGTGTGACCCCCATGTGTCCCTCTCAGTTTTGTGACCCCTATAATTTCTCTCCAGGTGTGACCCCCCATGTGTCCCTCTCAGTTTGTTGACCCCTATAATTTCTCTCCAGGTGTGACCCCCATGTGTCCCTCTCAGTTCTGTGACCCCTAATTTCTCTCCAGGTGTGACCCCCCATGTGTCCCTCTCTCAGTTCTGTGACCCCTATAATTTCTCTCTCCAGGTGTGACCCCCATGTGTCCCTCTCAGTTCTGTGACCCCCTATAATTTCTCTCCAGGTGTGACCCCCATGTGTCCCTCTCAGTTCTGTGACCCTCTATAATTTCTCTCCAGGTGTGACCCCCATGTGTCCCTCTCAGTTCTGTGACCCCCTATAATTTCTCTCCAGGTGTGACCCCCATGTGTCCCTCTCAGTTTTGTGACCCCTATAATTTCTCTCCAGGTGTGACCCCCCATGTGTCCCTCTCAGTTCTGTGACCCTCTATAATTTCTCTCCAGGTGTGACCCCCCATGTGTCCCTCTCAGTTCTGTGACCCTCTATAATTTCTCTCCAGGTGTGACCCCCCATGTGTCCCTCTCAGTTCTGTGACCCCCTATAATTTCTCTCCAGGTGTGACCCCCATGTGTCCCTCTCAGTTTTGTGACCCCCTATATATCTCCAGGTGTGACCCCCCATGTGTCCCTCTCAGTTCTGTGACCCCTATAATTTCTCTCCAGGTGTGACCCCCCATGTGTCCCTCTCAGTTCTGTGACCCCCTATAATTTCTCTCCAGGTGTGACCCCCATGTGTCCCTCTCAGTTCTGTGACCCCCCTATAATTTCTCTCCGTGTGTGACCCCCCATGTGTCCCTCTCAGTTCTGTGACCCCCTATAATTTCTCTCCAGGTGTGACCCCCCATGTGTCCCTCTCAGTTCTGTGACCCCCTATAATTTCTCTCCGTGTGTGACCCCCCATGTGTCCCTCTCAGTTCTGTGACCCCCTATAATTTCTCTCCAGGTGTGACCCCCCATGTGTCCCTCTCAGTTCTGTGACCCCCTATAATATCTCTCCAGGTGTGACCCTCTGTGTCCCTCTCAGTTCTGTGACCCCCTATAATTTCTCTCCAGGTGTGACCCCCCATGTGTCCCTCTCAGTTCTGTGACCCCCTATAATTTCTCTCCAGGTGTGACCCCCATGTGTCCCTCTCAGTTCTGTGACCCCCTATAATTTCTCTCCAGGTGTTACCCCCCATGTGTCCCTCTCAGTTCTGTGACCCCCTATAATTTCTCTCCAGGTGTGACCCCCCATGTGTCCCTCTCAGTTCTGTGACCCTCTATAATTTCTCTCCAGGTGTGACCCCCCATGTGTCCCTCTCAGTTCTGTGACCCTCTATAATTTCTCTCCAGGTGTGACCCCCCATGTGTCCCTCTCAGTTCTGTGACCCCCTATAATTTCTCTCCAGGTGTGACCCCCCATGTGTCCCTCTCAGTTTTGTGACCCCCCTATATATCTCCAGGTGTGACCCCCCATGTGTCCCTCTCAGTTCTGTGACCCCCTATAATTTCTCTCCAGGTGTGACCCCCCATGTGTCCCTCTCAGTTCTGTGACCCCTATAATTTCTCTCCAGGTGTGACCCCCATGTGTCCCTCTCAGTTCTGTGACCCCTATAATTTCTCTCCGTGTGACCCCCCATGTGTCCCTCTCAGTTCTGTGACCCCCTATAATTTCTCTCCAGGTGTGACCCCCCATGTGTCCCTCTCAGTTCTGTGACCCCCTATAATTTCTCTCCGTGTGTGACCCCCCATGTGTCCCTCTCAGTTCTGTGACCCCCTATAATTTCTCTCCAGGTGTGACCCCCATGTGTCCCTCTCAGTTCTGTGACCCCTATAATATCTCTCCAGGTGTGACCCTCTGTGTCCCTCTCAGTTCTGTGACCCCTATAATTTCTCTCCAGGTGTGACCCCCATGTGTCCCTCTCAGTTCTGTGACCCCTATAATTTCTCTCCAGGTGTGACCCCCATGTGTCCCTCTCAGTTCTGTGACCCCTATAATTTCTCTCCAGGTGTTACCCCCCATGTGTCCCTCTCAGTTCTGTGACCCCTATAATTTCTCTCCAGGTGTGACCCCCATGTGTCCCTCTCAGTTTTGTGACCCCTATAATTTCTCTCCAGGTGTGACCCCCATGTGTCCCTCTCAGTTCTGTGACCCCCTATAATTTCTCTCCAGGTGTTACCCCCCATGTGTCCCTCTCAGTTCTGTGACCCCCTATAATTTCTCTCCAGGTGTGACCCCCCATGTGTCCCCTACGTAGGAGTCTACCTCGCTGACCTCATCTCCATAGAGGAGGGAGTTCAGAACCTCAACTCCAACGGACTCATCAACTTCGCTAAGATGAGAATGGTATATTTATGTCGAAACTTTAAATATATTATTGTAATAATATAAAATGTACATATAACTTAGGGAACACAACACAGCTTAGCCATAATAGCAGTGTTCCCCTTAAATTATACCAATCAAATCATATTTGTATGATAATCATAGATGCTGCAAAATAAATAGTAAAAGTGCCCATATTTATTTCATTTAAAAACGTTAAGATATTATAGTTCTCACCACCTCCATGTAGTTAGTCGTATGAAGTGGACACGTATAGAAAATACCGTTGCTACAAAATAATAGGTATTCGGTCATTTGGCCTAACTGGACATCTGGCCTAACACTGGTTAGGGTCAGGGGAGAGAGATAAATTCAAAATTTCTTGAGTATTTCTTGAGTTTAATGCGTTAGGCCAAATGTCCAGTTAGGCCAAATGACCTAGAACCAAAATAATAACCTCTCCACACCCGTCAGCATCATTGCCACACTCATGACTAATTAGCAACACCTCTAATGCTTGTTAATTTCATCAAAACGACAACTTTCAGAAGTTTTACTTATCAAATGCAATAATCCCATAATGCAATAATGCAATTATAATGACTAAAAGAGCGTGTAACGCGTGCAATATATCTCGCATAAGGTGAAACAGTAGAATGTTAAAAACTCTGTATTATTTCAGCTGGCTCACACCATTTTGGAGATAAGACTTTACCAGCAGACTTATTACGATATTGAGGTAAGCAGTTGCCGGAGTCCTGTTTTAATCACACTCTTCAAATCTTCAAGTTTACTTTCAGACCATGTGATTTTAGAATTTAGAGGATCCTACCTACTTCACTTGTTTTTTTTTTGCTTGTACCGATCTTAGATCGTGGCTTTTTATGTTGTGGTTTATAGATTGTAGGGCAAATGGACACTGCAAAATCCTCGACTCGGCGCCGATCGGTGATTTTTCTTGCGGTGCCCAATGTAATCGTTAAATACCAACAATCTAGAGTCTGCAAGTGGGCACTGCAAGCAAAATCACCGATCGGCGCCGAGGAAGGTTCTGGTGGAACTCGGATGAGGTTCTCCAGTCAGGGCGCGTCAGGAAGGTGTGAGGTACCCCAAGGATGTTGAAGAAGACTGTCGTCCCTGGACCAACGAAGTCTGGGATGGTGGAGCCTGTAGCGACCTTAGGAAGGGTAGGCTTCTGGATGGGAGGCTGGTCCTCTGTGAAAGCTCGTTGAGGGTGTCCTCTAGTAGGTTGGCGTTGAAGAGAGACAAGGGGATGAGTTCTTCTGCAAGACGTCTTCTGCAACCCCAGCCATCTTCTTGTGGACCTTGGAGAACTTTCTGATTCTGGTGAAGAGTTCCAGGTCAGAGGCGGCAGCACTGAGGAGGAGTGGAGCCGTGAACCAGGACTTGAGGCACACGAACACGATGGAGAGGGACATCTTCTCCGGCTGTTTCTTCCTGTACCAAGGGAGAGTGGTGAGGGAGGAGGAGGGTGACTTTTAGGGTGTGGAGGGCCTTGCTCATCCAGCGGGCGTGGTGATCTGCTCCCGGCCGGTGTAGGGTGATCTGCTCCCGGCCGGTGTAGGGTGTAGGTGCCTCTCTTCCACATCTCCCCCAACTTTCCCAGCTCCAGAAACTCTCTGTAATCTTCTCTCGGACGCTCTTGTCAGGAAGGAGACAGCTTTGGATGAAGGACCTCAGGAACTTCAGATCTTCGGCAGGGTGATGTTGAGAGGTCCAAGGATTGCCATTGAGGCTTCAGGAACTTGAAGAAGGACTGTAGGATCGTGCAGGCTCCCTTGTGCACACCAGTGTTCGATGCTGTCGTGTCGAACCCACAGGCAACAATCTTCTCTGCAATTGACCAAGAGTCCAGGGTTGCCTTCTCAGCTTCCACCTTCCCAGTTGAATCCTCTGTCTGCACCAGCCCCAGCATCTCCTCCTCCTGCACCAGGACCACAGCCTGTTCACCTTCTCCATCCCTCCAAGTTCCTTGAGAAGCTTCCCATCTGACCTGCCCCACTTCACACTGAAGGCTCTCTCTGATCTCCTCTGCTCCTGCCGCTCTCTTCCGTGACCTCCGGGTCGGATGACTTCGATAGGGCAAGGTTGTCGATGTCCCCTCCTCCGTGGTTGGTGATGACAGCAGTCATGACAGTCAGCTGGTTGTTGGAGAGCCCGAGTCTGTCGGCAGTGGGTCCAACTTTCTTGGACCAAAAATCGATTTTTCGTATTTTTACCTGTATAAGAAAGTCAAAAAACAGGGCGTGGCCATGTGCAGGGGTCAAATTTTCGACTTTCGACCGAAATTTCTTTTGGTGGCTATTGAGCCCCTTGGTCAACATATAATCACTGTCTGAAATTAATTCGAGTAAAAATTATTTTTTGAACCTCCCTATTAAATGTTGGTATCTAACGATTACATTGTCCAGGTACTCCCAGATGTTATCAAGCAAATTCTAGTGAACTGCAGCAACGCCCTCTCAGAGGACAAGATATTCGAAAGAAGCTACACTTTAGAACCTCGCAACCAGAGATCCCCAGTGGCTCCAAACATTGAACACTCAGTGTCTGTTGCTTAGCAACCCTGCATTCAGTTTATGTTGCTTAGCAACCCTGCATTCAGTTTATGTTGCTTAGCAACCCTGCACTCAGTTTATGTTGCTTAGCAACCAAGTATTCCATATCTGTTGCTTAGCAAGTTACATCAGCGTACAATGTTGCTTGTGAACTATGTTGCTTAGCAAGAATTTTATATCCGTTGCAAAAGCAACATTGAAGTATTGAACATTTAGTATCCACAACGTTAATAGAAAGTATTATGAATCGCATCATCTCATTGGTTCATCGCGCGCAAGTCTGAGTTTGGGTTGGGTTCATACCTTCTATTATATTTTACACCAGGCCACTCCAGGAGTTATTTTTATCAAAAGTTTCGCGGTGGACTAAAGTGCAGTCCGCAGTGAAACCGGTAGGTCTGCCGCAGACTAAAGTGTACTGATTTCTTTAGCCTAACTCTGAACCTAACCCTAACCCAGACTCTAACCTTTGCTCGGAGTTGAAATATTACGAGGTTTAGTGTCTTGAGATCAAATGTTGTGTGATCAAATTTTATGTACGGTTCCTGGCATTTCTCAGCTGAAAGTTCGAATATTTAAGCTATTTGAGTATTTGAAATTTTTGTCGCAATTTTGCCGAATCACAATCGGCCTATGGGACTGTCTTAATGCGTGTTTGTTTGCCAGCACGCATCAAATAGAGGCAAAATGGTACCACTGAAAGTACATGCCAAATATTAGCCTCCATTAGCCTCCACTGAAGAATTAGCCTCCATTAGCCTCAAAAATTAGCCTACTGCTGCTAAATTTTGAAATTAGCCCCAATTTAGCCTCCACTCAGCCTCCATGGAAGCTAATTTTGGGCATATTTTTGTGGTACCATTTTGCCCAAGAGTCAATGTTTTCGAGCTTTTGGAACAAAAGTGGAACAAATTTTTGGACAAATGTTGACATAATATGTCCCGGGCCATTAAACGTTAAGTATCGACGAAATTATCACTCAGATTGGTTAATAAATAAGCATCTTACTTAGTTACAATTTGAATGTTTGTAGGTAAATGGTTGCCATTTCAATTTGTAAACATTTGTCCTAATTTTGTTCCGATTTTGCGGAAACATCATATTATGTTGCCCAATGTGGATAAATGAATGTAGTGATTATTGTCAGCATAAATTGGGCAAAAACGTGAGTAACGTTTTCAAGTAACGTTTTCAATGACAGCATTTCTTACCATGTGGAATAGATATATTATTATGTTCAACACAGTATTATATTAAAATTAAATTTAAAATTTAGGTGGGGACTTTAGTTCACGCCCCCACGGCGGACCCGCAGTGTGCGACAGTCCGCTGCGGACTCCGCTGCGGACTCCACTAAAGTCCGCCAAAAAAATTCGACGGACTCCCAGCGGACTTTTTGAAAGTCCACCGTGAAGTGGTGGATTGCCAGACGTTGTCTGTCCCAAAGTTTCAAGGCAACGCGCAGGGGGCCAGGCAAAGCCTGGCAAGTGGTAGATACGCTCGTTGGTCTGCCGCACACTGGGGAAATTTCATTAGAAAAGTCCGGCAGTGAACTCCATCATCGGACTTTGGTCCACCGGCAGAGACCACTAGAGTTGCCGCACTGAGACATAGTGTTGATCGAATCACTGCTACTCTGTACTGTGTGATTAAAATGAGTTCCTGAAACAAGATGATAAGTTATAATATACAGAAGTTTTAAAAAGTCCGCTGGGAGTCCACCAAATTTTTTATGGTGGACTTTAGTTGAGTCCGCAGCGGACTTGCCGCTGACTTATTAAGTCCACCGAGTTTCTAGCCCTAAAACCATTAATTTATCGCTTCATATGTTTTACTTTTAATCAATTTGTGTATCTAGTTTTGTGTTTGAATATCATGGTTTTAATTTCATCTCTCCACACCTCTGCCCGAATGATCGATGATTATTTAGTACAATGATTGAAAACCCTGCCATTATAATTGTAAAACATTCACAGATTGTTTACAAATAGCTTGTTGTGGTTTCTTTGTTTTCATCCTTCTATGTTGGTTGGCAAATGGCTGTCCTCTGAAACTGTTCAAGATCTGATCACGAAATCATACTAAATACGGAACGCGCGACGCCAAAATCGTGATACGCGCGTGCATGTCAAATGTTTTATTGTTTTCTGACCATTTGCGCGCGCGCCCGCCGGCCGAAGGCGAGGGGGCCTTGTCAGACGTTGTCGGCGGACGCGCGCACCCGCCGAAGGCGTAGGGGTCAGACGACGTCTGACAAAGGGGGCCAGTCGGACAACGCGTCGCATGGCAGTAATATATCAATATGGGCCGCCAAAATTTATCTTGCAGTATTGTAGGATGTTACCCTACCCTCCGCCGCGCACGCAAGGTTTTCCTAGTATGCAACACGACCCTCCAAACCTCCGAGTGTTGCGCGCAGGGATGGGAGAAATCCATCAACTGCAAGGAAAAAATTTGCCAGCCTATATTAAATAAATATAGGCTGGCAAATTTTTATTATAATAAAATATTAATATTATTAATTTGCTCTAACCAGATCCTGACTAGTCTCCCATGTAAACGGGAGCCTTCATTATCTATGACAATGACGTCACTCAGAAAAATATAATTAAGCGCATCTAGCGCTTTAACCATTAAGGTTAGGGTCAGGATTTGTTAGGTTTAGGGTAAGGATTAAGGTTAGGGTTTTGGTTAGGACTATGGTTAGGTTTAGGATACAGAAAAATTGACGTTTAGATCTGTGACGTCACTCAGCCCCGTTTACATGGGAGACATACCCAGATCCTATAAGCCCGCATAGGTTGTCCTATAAGCCTGCAAAGGTTGTCCTATTTAAAACCAGCCTTGTGGACAAAAATTGAACCATTTTTGAGCCAATGAACCATTTTAACAAAAAAATTTAAGCCATTGCCAAACCAAGAAAACTTTAATTTTGACTCAAAAATAGCCACGAAAACGAAATTACACTTTGAAGTTTGAATCAGTGAATTTCATCAAAAATCCCGGTCTAATATTATGATTCCTAAACCCGCATAGGTGTGTGTACGCGCCGCGCGCTTCCCTACGGGAAGCGCGCCGCGCGAGCCACACAGGGATATACGTGTTTAGCAAATATTATGAGTCAGGTTGGATTATAATTTTAGATTCAGGTGAGCTCAGTGGAAGTCGTTATCTAAGCTGATGGTGATAGCATGTTATGTATTACCCTGTAGACTATATTTTCAATGATGACAGTTGATCGAATTTGTTAATTCTGAGTACCATGTTAAGGTACATAATCAAATGATTAAGTGTTTTGAAGAATGATATGCATTGAACTGTGTTGCCCAATTGGCAAAATTCTTTTATTTATTTATTTATTTGAACAGCATGTTTAAGGTTTCATTAGATCACTATAAGAACAATACTGAAATGCACTCTCCTAGTAAGTTCTGGTATATATCATCAGTTGTGCTTGATAAAATTGAAGGCGTTAACTATTTAACTAACAAATTAAAGTTCAATGAATTCTTAAGAAATAATCCTTTTGTAGCCAAGAAGAAAGGTATCAATATTTATACTTGATAAATTAAATTGCATATTTTCTATTTACTCTACCTTGTGGTAATATTTGACCATGTTTATTTGACTAACTATTTTACTGGCTTTTCAGTGTTTTTATCATTTTTGGTATTTTGTCATTGTGGAAGTTAAATTTGATTTTATCACATTGAATAACTTCTTATTTGTTTACTGTAAAATTGCTTTTTAATGTTACTATGGAATGGGCACCGGAGTGAAATGGTGCAAAATAATTGTTAATATTTGTTATTGATCAATTGGGTATGCGATTAGAGATGGTTTAATACCATTATACTTACTTTACTTTACTTTACTTTAAGGAAATAAAGCTGAGAGGTTGCGTTCAGTCAGAACAGCTATTGTGTCAAATGCAATGTTTCCCATCCCTGATTACGATCATGAAACCAAAAAAAATCATGAAACCAAAAAAAATGAGAAAGAGAAAGAGTGAATTGCTGCAGGGTACAGTAGTTTGATTTAACTATCTTTGTTTGAGCTACAAAGTAGTGAAACATATTGATGAGAAGAATGTTTGAATACTTTTATGTCTTCTTTGTAGAACAAATACAGTCATCTTTGTAGTCAAGCTTTTATGTCAGAATTTTATGTCAGAATTGTGTTGGTAAGTTTCCAAAACTTTTGTTTTGTATTGCAATTCCTATGCCACACTTCTCCTCCCATATTAAATAAAATATACTTCCCCAGTTCCAACCAATCTTGGAATTTAAATGTTCAATAATAGCAAGCAGATATTGATAACATAATACTTAAACTTGTCTGATCTTAATAATACTTGTAGTAGTGTGTTGTGTTGGTGTTGAGTAGGTTCCACCAATAAAACTTTTTAGAAAGTAAGTAGATAAGTTGTCTTAGAATCAATTCTAATCTGAGTAAAGACAAAAAGCAATTTTTAGTGTCATTCAGGCAGGTGGTCACAGCTCTTGATGGTGCTATACCCTGGTACCAGGGGGTGACTGCTGGGGGCCTACCTTGTGAAAAGCTCTCGAAATTTAAACACCAAAAAGCTGAGGTAGATATTGAAATGATGATGACTGCACACCACTCATCTTGGTGTGACTCACTTGGATTTAGCTGTTCTTGCTTAGTATTTCTCAAGGAATCATGCTCAAGTCCAAGTCCAGAGGTGGAGAAAAGTCTTGCAGATTGATGTGTTTTAAAGGATTCGTTCTTTAATTGTTAATATCTTTAATATAAAATAAATTGAGTGTATGGAATTTGTGTTGGCGTGTGTGGGACTCAGTGACGGCATCATAGATTAGTCTTAGTCTTAGTAAAACAGCCACAGTTGGTTTAATCAACCAGGCCGGTGGCAGCCATGCTGAGCATGGAGACTATCCCTAGTACGCTAGGCTAAGGGTGTGCACTTATGGGTGGTTTTTCAGGCCACCCAACTGCCAGAGATATCCTGGGCTGAGAGTAGCCTACCCCTCCAGGACCTCACTGGACCAGCAAACTACCAACACCCGGTGGCTTCAAACAGACTACGAAACAAGTCAGTGCTTGCCTGCAGATTAAGTCGGAGATCAGCTGGAGGTGGCTATGTACCACCTCCCTTCGTCTGACTGAGCCACAGGGAGGTCTGACCCAACCAGACTGTGTAAGGGGCCATCCATAAAGGACGTCCACAAAATTTCAGCTAATTTAGACCCCTCCCTCCCCCCTTGTCCGCAAATGTCCGCAACCTGAAACCCCCCCCCCCCCTCCGGACGTCCGCATTTTCATTGGAAATCTTTTCTGTCATCATTTTCATGCCCTTTTTCTCAAATATGGTGACAAAATCAACTTTATTATTCGACTCAATGTCGAAAATCTAAGTCAAAATTCTAAAAATCGACTATTTTCAAATGGAAAACTATTCAAATTGACCAAAATTTTCATAAATGCGGACGTCCGCATTTAGCCAAACACCCCCCCCCCCCTACGTCCGCAAACGTCCGCATTGCCCAGACTCCCCCTCCCCCCTCTTTGCGGACGTCCTTTATGGATGGCCCCTAAATAATTTTCCCATTGATTGGAGTTATGCTGGGATCAATGGGCAAAGCCCAGCTATGGGGTACTTCCTGGAAAAGAAGAGAGGGAACTGATTGTTAGTTTTGGTGATGGTTTTGGTGTTGAATTATTGTTCATTAATCATGGTAATGTTGCTAAATCAGATTTATTAGGAGGGGACATCCTTTCGAAATGGGCTGCAGTTTATAGTATTTATTTCTATGGGTCTATATGTCTAGCAAATCACTACAGGGTCAGCTGACTTCTTCAAACTACCATGACCTCTACCCTAGAGCTATGCTAGGGGGGAGAGATTGTACTCTTAAAGCGAGTACGCTTATAAATTGTACACATACCTGAATGGGAACATGCCGACCCAGGTTTCTTGAAGGGTATGGTCGTGCATATATGTCCTCCAAATCCGTGGAGTTGGGGGCACTACTAGTCTAGGCTAATATTGCCAATGACCCGAGACTACCACCTAGCAAGCTGAAAATTGGGAGTTATGTCCCTTATGGTGTCCTTGTTCCCCAAGAAAAAGTCTACCAACCGATCTTTGTCGGAAGTGGTCAAAACGGGCCACGCCCTTTTTTGACCATGGGAATTTCTGGGAAAATTGAAATTTCAAGATTTTGAGGTCTACAAACAAGATTATACACTAAACCCACATATTTTGGCACGAGAAAAACGATGTGAGTGTCCGTTTTTGGATATGGCCATCATGGAAGCCGATAATGGGCCACGCCCTTATTGACCGTGGGAATTTTAGTGAAAATTTGGAATTTTAAGATTTTGAGTTCTACAAACAAGATTATACACTAAACCCACTTATTTTTGTATGAGAAAAACGATGCAGGTGCCCATTTTTCGATATGGGCATCATGGAAGCCGATAATGGGCGACACCCTTTTTGACTGTGGGAATTTTGGCGAAAAATTGAATCGTAAGACAATGATCTTTACAAGCAAGATTATACACTAAACCCATTTATTTTGGCACGAGAAAAACGTAGCAAGTGTCCAATTTTGTCTATGACCATCATGGAAGACGATAATGGGCCACGCCCTTTTTGACCGTGGGAATTTCCGCAAAAATTTTTGAGCTTTTAATTCAGGATTATATACTAAAACCACTTATTGTTGGACGAGATGAACGATTCAAGTATTTATTATTTGAGCCATGACCATAGTGAAAGCTGATATAATAGGTTGCGCACTTTTGACTGTTTGTTAGACACAGATTTGTCATTGGCAGTGTTGATATACCATGTAGTCTTATTTTATGTATCCTTGCAAACTCTACAACAGGCTGACAGCTGAAAATTCTTCAAACTCAAAACACCAGTTTGTCACTCTTGTACTACCAACTCGTCACTCGAATATGTGGTGAACAACATACGATATAATAGGTTAGTTTACCTAAACTATGTCCACTCTTCTGCTGAGTAACAGTCATGGAAAGTGGAAAAGAAATTTATGGCCGGGCAAAAGAGATTTCGTTCATATTGCCAAAACAACCAGTACAACACTTGCGAAATCAACAGCCCGAAACTAGCAAAACGGCCATCCGCTATTGGGACAATATATCAGTCCATTGCCTGATCTATTGATAGAGTGATCTTCATATTCATCACAACTTAAAGTTGGGGGTCAAGACACATGTTGGGTAATAAAATGTTGGAGTGCCTATTGCCTATACTGTTGGTGCAAGAAAGAAGGAGAGTGTATCCATCTATCAAAGAATCAATGCCGACTCAACCTCATGAACCTGGTATTGATGTATTGGGCATAAGGCGTTGTGAGGTCCAGTGAGGTCATCTTATCTGCTTTAAGCTCAGTAAATTGGCCAAGGTCACATCAACTGGCCGGTTTGATTAATGTTACCTTGGCAAATGACGACCATACCACTTTAGTAGACTTAAGGTTCGCCGACTTCCCTTTGAAAGTTTCAAGAAGACCACGCTAGAAGTCACGAGAGATGACACTAGAGGATCAACATTAGAGGAACAATGTCGAAGGACCTGTTTCGTGGCGTCAACAAGAACAGCTTCCATTCAGGACCTTCCTGCGACTTGTCTTCTACTTCAGTGCACAATCCATGACGAACCTGGAAGTTGTTGCCCCCACTGGACTCAGTGACAAGTGTGTGAGAGAGTGGAATCTCCGCCCTATATCTCCTTCTTCACTTATATCCATCTATGATGGCAAAGTTCAGATCCAGACCTGCCCCTCCCGCATCTGCTTCACCTCCACCCACCACCCTCCTTCTCATCTCATTCATCAGTCTTCACATCAGCTTAACACTGCTCCTAACATAGACCCTGCTTTTACAGACCCTGCTATCCCTGCTCCAACTGATCCTAAACTTGCTGCTGTACAACTCTCTCATACAGTATACACGGATCGGATGATTAAGGCTTTGCAGACTATGTATAATAATGTCTCAAGCTCTCAAGTAGCCAAGTAAACCACTTGATTGCTAGCGATGACCCACTTACCAAGGCTGAGAGGTGAAAATCGGAAGGCAGTATAGTAACAGACTTCACGGGCACAGAGATCCAGAACTCAGTACTTCGCTCCAATCCCGAAAAGCGTCAAACATTATGACGTAGAGAAGTATGTTATAACATGCTTGCTTGATATTAGTCAGATATGATTTGTAGAACCACAGATGGATTACCATCAATTTCCTTCGGTGCAGGTCTGACCCTTTGGCTTTCCCCCTGTAGAGCTGTGATGTCAAAGTTGCCATTGATCGGCTCATTTTTGGCTTTCACGATGTTTATAGCTTAAATATTAAACACTTGAATCGTTCATCTCGTCCAATGATAAGTGGGTCTTGTGTATAATTTTGATAATAAAATCTTGAAATTTCAATTTTTGCTGAAATTCCCACCGTCAAATGGAGAGCAGTGCAGTTCATTATCGGCTTCCATTATCGTCCTACTTCATTGCCAAAAATGGACGCTTGCATCGTTTTTCTCGTGCCAAAGTAAGTGGGTTTAGTGTATAGTCTTGCTTGTTAAAATCATGGTCTTACGATTCAGTTTTTTGCCAAAATTCCCACGGTCAAAAAGGGCGTGGCCCATTATCGGCTCTCCATGATGGCCATATCCAAAAATGGACACCTGCATCGTTTTTCTCGTACAAAAATTAGTGGGTTTAGTGTATAATCTTGTTTGTAGAACTCAAAATCTTAAAATTCCAAATTTTCTCTAAAATTCCCACGGTCAATAAGGGCGTGGCCTATTATCGGCTTCCATGATGGCCATATCCAAAAACAGATACTCACATCGTTTTTCTCGTGCCAAAATAAGTGGGTTTAGTGTATAATCTTGTTTGTAGAGCTCAAAATCTTGAAATTTCAATTTTTGTCCAGAAATTCCCACGGTCAAAAAAGGGCGTGGCCGGTTTTGACCACTTCCGACGGAGATCGGTTGGTGGACTTTTTCTGGGTGAATAAGGACACCATAAGGGACATAACCCCCAATTTTCAGCTTGCTAGGTGGTAGTCTCGGGTCAAGCCCTATTTTGGCAATATTAGCCTAGACTATACGGAGGCTTTAGTAAGCCTACCGTCTCATATAATAATCTTATATATAATTTCGTAAGAGCACGTGAATTATGTCTGCTTCCGTACACAATTAAATTTGAGCTTGCCAAGAAAATATCAGGAGAAACGAAGGCTCAACCGGGCTAAGTCGCGCCGTTGCTATGGATACAGGTATTCTGCATGTGCAGATTATGATCAGTTCTATGCATTGTAGCGTTTAAAAGAACGATGTGTTTACTGTTTTGTATTTGAAATTCAAGATCTAAAGATAGAGAATGGGTATAAGCTGGCATCGTGGAGGCTCTTTCCGATAGCATCTCTTGATAAATCTGTGGCAGACGTCGGTCAATTTAAGTCAATGCTAAGTTGATGATCACGGATAAATGTGGATTTAGAGCAATTTAAGATCGACCAAAAGCAAAATCAAATTGAATCGAATTTGGGCATAGCACATTGCGAATTTGGAAGACTGCTCTTGGCGTGAATCAATGCATTTAAATTGAACGTTCAGTATGAGTACGATACTCGGTTTTAATTTTCAGATTTAATCTCATCATACAAGAGCAAAGTATAATAATCAAAACTTGCACGGTCCAGCATTACTAAAACTAACCAACAAATAATGGTTAATTTTGCTCCTTCATAAACTTTCTCTGAGCTTATTATTTGGTTCTGTATTATCTAGCAGGTCCAACGGGCTTTTCTAGTATTAATAATAATAATAATAATATGTACAGAAATTTGTTGCCTGACAGAAGTGGGGAGGTAATGGGACTTAGCTGGTTTGAAGTACGGAGTACCCAGCAGGTGAGGGTGATGAAAGTGGGAGATATAACGAAATAAAATGTTGTTTACTAATTGGATATAATATGGGAGAGTTGGGCAGTGGGCTAATTTTTATAGCAGTAAGAGGGTTGATAATGCAGGGGTAGCCAATGTAACTGCTGATTCCAGAATGAAACAAAATTTATTTCATGATGGTGCTCGGCATCATAGATTAGAATGGAAAAACCGTGTGTATGGGCACTGTGTCCTTGTGCGTATGGATTTTGTGTCAGAATGCACATGCAGATTGGGAAACGTAGTTTTGTTACTATGGTAACATGTGAAGTGTGTGAATTTCCTTCTTGCTTTGTTTAATTTGTTACACTACTCACCTTATTAACCTGTGACTTTGGTTCTGATTCCAATTTTTCAATGCAGTAAAAGGTTTTTTGAATTTGAATTGCAATTGTCGAAATTTTTGAATGAGGTGCTGCCAAGCAGTGCCAAGTTAGCTGTGTATTAGCAGGCCTAACAGGTGTATTAGCAGGCCTAGTTCTAAATAGAAGTTTTACTGGCTACCCATTACAACAATAATTCTAATAGTTAATTCTAATAGTTAATATTTTAATAGTTTCTGTTTTTGTTTCATAAATAGATTTAGCCTTGTCAAAAATAGAAGTAAACAGAAATAAAATTTCACATTGCTAGTTTTAATGGACTGATTTTCTATAGAATTTTCTATCTGCCACACTTGAATGGCTAAAACTCTAAAATATTGCTTTCAGGTTATATTTGATGATGTCTAAGCATGTAACAAATAACTTGATATTATTTATTTATTATTATTATTAATCAGAATATTGCTAAGGCACCTGCATCCTTCCAGTCAATTGAATGAACTGATCAAATGATAAATGCACACATACTTGCAGTTTTGCACAGATGTGCAGTATGCTTTTTCTCTTTTTTTCGTTATTTGATCAGCCAATTTAATTGAAGGAGAATGATGAAACCACCTCAGATTTATTTTATAGATTTTAGAATGCTTGCCCTCACCAGAAAATTAGTCACTGAGCCTGTTTGTGTTCAATCCTGCAGGTTCCTGTCTTCTGAAAAAAGTCCTCCTAGAACGCTTATTACAGGTACTGTGGGTAAATTGAGTCTCATTGGTATTCAATATTTTCTGTTATGAACAATGTGTAACATTTAACCAATATTAACCAAGATTATTTCAGGAAGCCTTGGTCAGCTTGGACTCACACTTGCTAAAGAAATGAGGTATGCTTCATTTTAAAGTTTTGGAACTATTCTCTGCATTTACTTCAACATTGAACATGTGATTATTTTTCCAAAAACCAAAAAGGATTTGGTCTGCGGCAGTTTTAAAGCATTCTTCATTAAAACACTCATGATATGAGAATGAATGGGACTGTCAAAACATCTGCAATGTCACTTCAAAATATACAACATTCACATAAATACATAACAAATGCTTAGGAAAAGTGTCATTGGACTATTGGAGCAGTTTCAACCATCACATTCTTTCTCATATCACGACTTTTTCAATGGAGAATGCTTTAAAACCATCACAAACCATCACAACCAAAATATTTTTGGTTTTTGGAAAAATATCTACTCTATGGTGGCTCAAACTCATCACCTTGATTTTTTAATGAAAAAATTTGCATCAGATGCAATCTGAGATGGTACCATTATTGTTGAGGATTTTTGGCCCTTTTCTTAAAAGGTTCCATTTTTGTTGTGCCATTTGTTGTACCATTTTTGCCCAATTTTGTCTATCCACTTTATCCATGGGACAGTCAAAATCCAATTTAAGAAGTGTATGTAAAAAATGGACATAAAAGTGGAAATAAAAATGGACATAAAAAAGTGGACATAAAAAAGTGTACAACATTACAGATTAATGTAATTAACCCATGTTTTAGTGTCTGAATGGCTCACTGTTCCTAAGTTTCTGTATTGCAGATCCCGGTACGGCACTGAGAGGGTAGTGTGTACGGACATCAGGAAACCTCCTAAATCCGTCCTTCAGAGTGGTGAGTGGGCTAACATGTCTTTTTTTTTCTTTCTTTTTTCTATTTTTTAATTTGAATTGCAAAGCAGTGCCCAATGAGCTGCGTATTAGCAGACCCAACAGGCCTGCTAGTAATATATAAATTCAATCATCAATGAACATCTATTTCAAAATAGTTGCTAAGGGTTTGGTCGAATTCAGGGGTGAGGTACCCAAAGGGACGAGAGATTGGGGATTTTGAAAAGGAGACCGAAACAGGAATCTCATACCATGTCACTCGGCTGCTGATAAACTTAAAATTTCTTGGGACTATGATCCTTACATGGAAAGATTAGGAAAGATTAGCTTAATAACCATAGCCTCTTTTTTCATAAAACAAGCAAAATGTTGAATGTTGATTGTATTAATATTATGATATGTGAAAAATATTTCCCAAGAGATCAGACAAAACGTTGAATTTGTTAGGAACAAAAAGCTAAATCTTTATATTGAGGTAGAGTACTTTCGTAACACTGACATCATCAGTACCTATAAAGAATTATCAAGATAAGAAAGGGTACCAAGAAAAGTGTAAGAACAACCTAAAACATGTGCTAAAAGATGGAAAGAAAATGTAAGATCATGAAAAAGGAAAAAAAACTCATTCTAGAAGTGGAATTCCAAAAGGATCCATCGAATTAATACCAAAAGGTTTTATAGTTTTAAGTTTCTGTATCCACTTGTGTTCATTAACATCAAGTGACCGAGGACTACTATTTGAAAGAATAAAAATTTGGTAGTGGCTATTGAAATCATCCCTATTAGAACAGCAATGATCATCAATAAGATGTTTTCCTAAACAATAACTATCAGGGTCACCAGAGTCAATATCAGAATTAGGGTCACTCAAGATTTTATAGAACTTTCCCTATGTTCATTGACACATTGGCGTAATATTCGGGTAGTTCTACCCACATAATTCTTATTACAAAATTGGGCATAGATCCGTTTGCCACTTTGTCCAGGCGCCAGTCTAATGCAGGTCTAACGCCGGTTTAATGCAGGTCTAACGCCTGGACAAAGTGGCAAACGGATCTATGCCCATTATTATATAGAGGTCCTCCGTATAAAAAAGGTAAGAAAAGCTATTACGCGGGATATTCATATGGGATTTGTGGGCAATATGCGCATTGTGCAGTATTAAAAATGGTAGGGGGAAAACTCTGAAAAAGTGACTTTTTCAAGAATACCCAAATTGTTCACCTCAAATTCTCAAATTAGGTTACGTTATTGATTATTAGCTTGAAAATACGGGAATATTTTGAAAACATGTCTTTTGATGATCTGCAAAACTATTATGGGCAATTTGGTAATTATGGGATGAAATTGTGCTGCAGAGAATCCATGATCCTCTGTTATTAAACGTTAGGTATTAAACATGATATGGTGATATTGGACGAATTGTACCAATGCAAATTTAATACTTGAATAGCAAGTTACTTTTATAAGCCAGAGATTTTTGCAGATCTAATTTTAAGCCCACCAGTTCTAGTTTAAATGATTCAGCACAAGAAGAATTGTGCCTGCCGGCATAATCACATAATTCTTTTTTTCTGTTGTTCCCATATTGAGCCACTTAATTTCCCTTCCCTAAGGTGCGTGATACAACATGCAGTTCTCTATTTCACAGAGCCCCATAGTAAAAATGTTTTTTGGATTTTCTCGGAAAACAGGTGTTGAAAATAGCGACTGTAATACCTGGTACTGTGATCGGCCTATTGCACATATTATTTTGGAGGTTTGTATCTCAAAAGGAAGCCGAGATATCGCCATTTAAAGTTTTAATCCAGCACAAGTAAGAAGGGGTAACAAGAAATGCGCCTGCCGGCTTATTTCTTGTGCCCGTGTTCCCGTAAGCAGGCGCTTAATTTCCTGTTCCCTGGAACTGGTATTAAAACGCCGTCATTTGATCGACAATCGTTGTCCGACTTATTTACTGACATGATGAGTTGACGATAAAGCATGAAAGTGACCATCCAAATCATGATACAATCGCGCTTCTTCTATCAATTAGTGTCACATCGCAATACTAACATGATTGAATCAATTTCATAAATCTTCGTTGTTATGCGGGCGCTATATATTTCTCTCTCCTAAAAGTTTGAATGAACGCGCGCAGATAAAAATATCACGTGGGCGATATTGTTCCACGTGCCAAATGTTCGCGCGCGCGTTCCCGCCATTTCATAGAACTCTTTGAAGATTCGTTTAGATGCGCGCCGTTCAGAGTTTCATAACTACGATCACCATTTTCCTTACGCGTTACGTTTTCTTATGTGTTGCGTTGCAGATATCAAACTGATGCAATGTTCGTTATCGTTTTACCCCGCCTTAATTGTTTTTCAAGATTGAGATACACAATATAATATTTACTGAACAAGATTAAGACAAAAGACTCAGATATATCATTATCTTACTACTTATAATTCTTCATCATATATAAATAAATAAATATATATCTGTCTGTCCGGTTTATGATTTCTTTCTGTCCGGTGGCTTATATATAGACACAGATTTTTCTGACACCACTCAGTACCCAATCAAGCATGCCGATTGCCGATGATCGGAATGTTCATACCAGTGACGTTTGACACCACCTGACATATAGACATCACATAGAGGAGTAGGCACACCCGATTAAAATATGACCTCATCACTGATAAAAACTACTGCATTATACTGTACGAATTGCTGAAGCAAAAAAAAATTGTGAACGGTGGCCGGAGGCCACGGGCCCTGCTAGTTATCAATAATGGACCGAGACAAACTCTCATGTCTTTCTTTCCTCTCGTCAATTCTTTAGATCATTCATAACTGATTGCACTTATACTGCCCATTGTAAATTGTCCGAGTTGCCCGCTACTTAAAGAAAGCCAAATGAGTATGTGATTGAAATCCAATCAATTATTTGATTTATTCCGTGAAAATTGATAAAGTTTTGATTTCATGATTAAAGAGTTGTTAAATTTTTGAGAGAGAATTAATTTCAACATCAGAATTGACAGAGCAGAGCATTGAACTCAAATATTTACAACGCTGTTAGCTAGCTGCAACCCACAATGCAAAGGATGCCACTACACCAAGCTACTCTGACGCGAGTGATATTATAAAGGAGCAGTTGGATGCTTGAAAGTGTACCACCAACCACCACCAACGACATACGGTCGCGCGCAGCACCACCTATTTCAGATTTTACAGTACGCGTAAAGGTAGTATACACACAACCCCCACAAAACACGATCTCTGCTAACCTTTTCTCAATGCTTTTTTGTAAAACAAAAACGCGATTGGGAACAGGAAAAAATCAGGGTTCCCAAATAATTTTTTATAACTTTATTTGGGGCTTCTATGACTTATTGATAAGTACCGAAAAACGTTCTAGCATCTTTGTAACGGGTCCATCCCGTAAGTCCATAAATCATTATGAAAACTTTCAAATTGGTACCTATAACCTAAAATTAGCACTTTAATAACGGAATCTTACTTATAATTTCGTAAGAGCACGTGAATAATGTTTGTTTGTGCTCCCGTACACAATTAAATTTGAGCTTGCCAAGAAAATATCAAGAGAAACGAATGCAAACGGGAGAAAGGAGGTGCCGTTGCTATGGATTTGGATATTTGCGCACGTGCAACATAAAGTAGTTTGTAAAGTAGTGTTGATACTTTGATATTACGTTAGTGATTCAGGCTGCCGAGATTTCGCTTTTAAATGTCGGTGTTTTTAAACTTTAAAGTTCATGAGGCATGTAGGAATATTTTGGACGACAGTTATCGGAAGTTTAGGAAAGTGGGACGTTATTACAAAAAATCTCTAAGCAGTAGAGTTCAACCGATGAAAAAAAAAATTCTAATCGAACAATGTCCGTACGTATCGGCGTGTTTCAAAATTATTGAGAGTTTCACTGCACTGAGTTCGATTCAGAGCACTTCACGTAAACGTAAGGGAAAACAAAACTGTTGAACTAACGAAATGAACAAAATGCGGTGCGCGCGCATTGTAATATTGCGCGCTGAAACTCTGCGCGCGGCGCTATTTTTCTGCACAAAGTTATTTTAGATCGACTCACATACGTACTAGAGGAAATGCGCGGCGTAAAATTATGAATTTGATTTTGCTGTGCTTAGTCTGAACGCGCGCCACGCAAGGCCTAAAATTAATCTTTAATTCATTTCCACTTATAACGCAGCTTTATTCAACGTATACAAATGAAGGAAAATTAATAATTCACGGTAAGACCAGTCAAACATTGCGTTAGTGTTCCCTAATGCCTAACCACGCGCACGTCAGTGCGTCGCAATTTTCGTCGTTTGGTCCTTTGAGCCATCAGACAACGCACTTCGGCAACTTCAGTTCCTATCAACCTATCTTTTTACTTACTTAATTTTGCTGGCTCTTGGTTTCACCTAACCAGATGCTTACGCGCGCGCGGCCTGCCGCCTGAGGAGGAACGACGGCGCGCCGCGCAGAATAGGACGCTGGTTAGGGCAAGCTGTTGTTAACTTGGTAAGAATTTGGGTATGTCTCCCATGTAAACGGCTCTGAGTGACGTCACAGATCTAAACGTCAATTTTTCTGTATCCTAAACCTAACCATTGCCCTAAATACCCTAACCTTAATCATTATCCTAAATCTAACAAATCCTGACCCTAACCAGAATCCTATCCTCACTGCTTAGAGCGCTAGAAGCGCTTAATTATATTTTTCTGAGTGACGTCATTGTCATAGATAATGAAGTCTCCCGTTTACATGGGAGACTAGCCAGAATTTGCGAACGAGGCGCCGCGTAGCGCCGCCGAGTGAGCAATGTAATAGCAGGCCCACCGGGCCTGCTAGTCTTATATATAATTTCGTAAGAGCACGTGAATTATGTCTGTCTGTGCGGGCGAACAGTTTAAATTTGAGCTTGCCAAGAAAATATCAAGAGAAACGAAGGCTAAGATGCGCATAACGGTACCGTTGCTATGGATACACGTATTTTGCACGTGCAGATTATGATCAGTTCTATGCAAGTGCTTTCTATTACGCTACGACTGTTTAATGCTGTGCTGTAGCTTTTTGAGATTTTTTGACGTTTCCTTAACTTCAAATTTAAGATCTCAAGATGGGTAATGGGCATAACTTGAATAACGGAGGATATTTTAGATGGATTGCTTTCGTTGTGGCAGAGGTTGGTCAATGGTTGATAATCAAAGTTGATTTGGTGATAACTGTAGCTACGAAATTTAATGTTTAAAGCAATTTAAGGTTTAAAACCATCGAATATAAGTGTAGCAGGTTACGAAGACAGTTCCTAGCCTGGATCAATGAAAAAAAACAACAAAATTTGTCCAATGTCGGTATGAGAATCGGTTGTCAGAATTAACATCATCTTGCAATCAAAACGTAACAAAAGTCGCATCGTTTAGCACGACTAAAATAAACCGAAGGACAACTCTTCACTCTGCTCCTTCATAAAACTGAAAATTTTATTTCGTTGATAACTGACCGGATTTTTTGATGTGGTAAAAAGTATCCAATCGCTTTGATTGGTAGTGTTTAAAATTGGCGAAAGAGAAGCTTTGTAGCAGCGTCAAGTGAGATGTGTTTTTGCAGGCCCAAGGCCCAAACGGGCCTGCTAGTTTTATTATAATCCAAACACATTCCCATCATTGTATTTTTCTTTGGCAGGGCCATACAGGTATGCTAACATTCTCAATAAGAATGGACTAGAAGAAATTCTTGTGGAACATCGTATTGATCAGGTTTGTGTCATTTCACTACATCCACAAGGTAATATACTAATATGGGTTTGATGATGCCTCTATCAGATTGAGGGATCGTGCTGTGTAACTCTGCGAAATTGTTGCTATGTTAACATAGTTTTATGTTTTATTGATTATAACCTTATTTTTCTGCATCAAGGTTCATTTTTGGGCACTCATTTTATTAATTGGATATGAAGAGTTTGCCTCTCAGTAATATCATGTGATTTGGCTCCTTCTTACCTTCCTTATTTAATCTTATTTTTACACCTCACCGACCATTCCTCCTGACACTGCAAAACCCTCAAACCTGAACTAGGCCAGTGATTCTGCTACTATTGTCGAAAATCAGTCCATTATTACTACGATACGAGGATGAAAAGACAATAGAGATACTCAGGAATAATTTCAAGGATATATAATGAAAAGAAAAGCAGTGGTGACGGCATAAAAGGCACCCATTCACACCACTAACCCCCGGTGTATAAGGTGTGTGGAGCATATATTCATTGGTGAGATGATGTCATTATTATAGGACAAGTGGTCTGTTGATAACGTTGATGGGCTTATTTTCACGCTCATTGCGATTAATATAATATTATTTAGACGCAGAGCTGCATGACTAATAATAAAGTTAGATCTGATCACCAAACAAAGGGTTAATTGCATCTACAATGATGACTCTCCACTAGTTTTCGAACAAAACAGGTTGATTAGAAAGTATTAGAAACGCAGAGGCAGTCATGTAAAACAAACGGATGGAAATATTTCAGTGAATATCTAATGGCGAACCATAGAGTTAAAGCACGATAAAAACGAAAATATAAGAAGACGTCTTCTATGACATCTCAGAGTTGACATTTGAGGGGTACAGGGAGGAAATGCAAATTTGAAGTGCGTTAACCAAATCGAACAAAAGTAAATATTAAACGTCAAAATATGGACCGGCATAAACAGAAGGAACGGCATAGAATGAGTGTATGGAACCAACGATGTTGGAAGATGTCCTGAAGCAGTAGGGCCACTTTTGACGCAAAAGTGGTCACGTGACGTCATGTCACGTGACTTAACGTCACGTGATCATCTTGAGAAATTTTGGCAAGGCACTAAAAATCAATGTTGCATCTAAACGTTTATTCAGTAAATTCAGTAAATGCCTTATCACTATTCACTTTCATCTTAAAGGAAACAAGTAGGTATTTTTATCTACTAACCACAGTACAGAATTGCTGTACCCTGATCAGTCCATGTCTTTATAGTTAGTAGGCAAAAATAATAAAAAGAATGATTTAAAATCATGCTCATAACATGATTCAATGATGTTAAAAATAATTTAAGGCCTAAAAAACCAACAAGTGCTCTGGGCTAACAAGGGGTCATCAGTTGGGCAAGGGTGATTATGAGGCACAAAATGTACCGCTTTACGGTTTTTCGGCTCCCTAGCCCAAGAAACCTACACCCCGGGAGCCATGGATGATGGAGTCATGGACACAGACAGTGAGCACACTGTACTACATCCATCCCGAACTGAAACCAAACTCAATAAAAGATCGCACAAATACATGAAAAGCATGTTAAATGTTAACCCTCCTAAATCCGACCTTTTTGCCTGCATCGAGATCCCGACCCGATCGTATATAGCACACGATCATCTTAACAAGAAATTCGAGACTCCTTCCGACCACCACTCATCAGGCATGACATAATAAGATACTATTGCCTTGCGATAGCCCGCTAAGGTCATGAGTTAAATAAACACTATATGCTCTGATTGCTGTATTGCTAACCAAGTTTACAGTTACATTCTAGTGAAATCAAATTAGGTGAGATAAAAGTATGGGAACTGCCCTGTCGATACTGTACGAAACATGGAAAAAGAACGAAAATTATTGTATAAATCTATGTTTTCTGGCCTTGAAAAGCAGTAGGGCCAAAGTATACTTTGGCCCTACCAGCCTGAAACGCAGTAGGGCCATGGCCCTACTGGCCCACCCACTTCCTACATCACTGTTCAAATATGTTTCATTGATAGCTTCAGAAATCATGCAATAATTGTCAGCTGATAGTGAATGATGGAAAGCAGCTTAAACATGTTTGATTGAGTGGTGTCTGGAGTGGATGGAGGGTATCTGGTGGGTGTCAGCTGTAACTTGAAAATTAAGTATACAATAACTAGCAAAATAATAACAAAATAATAACAAAATAATAACAAAATAATAACAAAATAATAACAATTATCTTTGCAATAAAAGTACAGTCATCTTTGTACAGTCAAGCCACAAAATAATAACAAGACAGAAAATGGCCTTAGTGGTTGAAGGTGTGGAGTTGTGGACTCTCGAGTAATTAGTTTGTAGGTTCGAAGGTAGGGGAAATCCTAGAGAGGATGGGGTTCCAGAGTGAACTGCACTTGCCAGTGCTCTCTGTTCTGTTCAAGAAGAGTTTCCTCAATAAAACAAATATTCAATAAAACAAATATTCAACATGGTGATGGCAGTCTGTTCTGTCAAGTCAAGATGTGATCTGTGGAGCTTTATGTGGTTCCAGGCAATGGAGTGCCCTCTACTGGTGGAGTGTGGAGCAGGAGCTGACTTGAATATCTCTGTTGTTCCATCTGTAGCATGATCATCCATTCTGTCGAGGAGGGGTGCCTTTTGCACTTTGTTGGAGGAATAGTAGTCTATGGTGGGGCCAGCTATGGTGGGGCCACAGAGTTACAGCAAAGCCCAGAAGTGGCATGAAATCTGTAATATTTATTACCCTTCAGTCAAATGTAGACTTGTGGAATTTCAATTGATGAAATAATGTTAGTGTATACTTTGGAATGAATTGGAATAATGAAGCAGCTAGATAAGACACACAGTCACAAGGGATCATTCACACATTACATAATCAATTTTTCAAATTTAATTTCCCCTCCCCCTGTAATCAAGTTTACAGTAGTTGTTACAGTATTTCCAGCTTAAACCTCTTCCCTAAATAAGTTAATACACATTGCTTCTAGAGTGTATAAGGTGAATACTTGAAAAATCTCATTATAATCAAATATATCACAAGAATAGGAAATAGCATAACAATCCAAAGTCTTATAGGTTGATAAAGTTACATGTATAAAGCAATACCAGGAAATTTAGCTTAAATGGCACTATATCATGGTTGCTGGCTACAATAATACTTATAAGTAATCCTTACTAATTCTATTCACATGTCATAGGTGCAATGGGGACTTAAGCATGCTACTCAAGGAATGTCCTACAGACAAAATGAACCCCAGGTATGGTCATTATTATGATTTTCATTAACTATCTACCTATACCATTGGAAGCTATGTTTTGTCTTGTCAAATGCCTTCAATTGATAGGTTAAGGTAAACAGTATTTATGTCAGTAGGTAGCAACTAAACTTTAGTGAGTAAGTGATGTCATGCTTCCAAGAGTGGTATCAAGATCATTCACATGACCCAAATTTTGGTTTGAATTCAATTATGTAAATTCAATTTATGAGTTACAAATTTGATATTCTCTACATTTTATCATTATTATAATTTGGGAGTTTGTTTGTCTGCATTTTTGGTCCCTTTTTAGGTCATTTTTGTCCCTTTGCAGACAATGTTGAGCTGTGCATAGGTCCACTCATGTTTTGAAATTAATGAGTTATTTCAAACTTATCCATTATTTAACTCTATATCATTTACCTACATCCTATTATTTGCTATTGCTATTGATTTGTAACATGTTTACTTTTTGAGGATAATAATGTTGGCTACATGGATTTTGGCCGTATCAGTAGTCTAAAGAAATCTGATGATAAATATGTAAGTTAAATAAATGCAGTATTGATGCAGATTTTGCACTTAACCATCCATTATACCATATTTTTATGAAAGCCTTTCAATTCAATCACAATTTTCATTTGTAATACAGATTTAAAGTCTGGTGTTGGACCTCATTGCTAGAAAACTATAACTTTGATGCATGAATAATTGTTTTGCAGCTTCCACAATCAGATTTGAGTAAACTCCAGGACAACCGAAGGCAGAATGGGGATGTTTACAGACCTCGCTACCCAAGCAACTCCTCTGATGCTCGTGACCGGGACTTCAGATACACCTCCAACAATCGAAACAAAGCTCCCCCTGAACCAGTGAACAACAGACCAGCTGACCAGCAGTACCGCAATGATTATCACATGGAGGCAGGCAGGAGAAGTGTTGGTCCTTCAGTTAACCCTGACCAAGCAGCCCACAATAGAACTGCTGAGTATCAGATGTGGGAGCAACTAAATGACAGGATCAAGGATTGGAATGCAGAGAGGAAGGAGATATTCCACATGAGCTTCCCTGACAAGGTGACTTGATCATTGATTTAGGAACTTATGTTTGTTTTGGCACTTTTATTGTTTGAATGTGAAGTTTCTAGTAATTCCCCTTAAATTTGAAAATAAAAACAAAAACTGGCCATGGCATGCCTCGATTGATTCTGAGAAGCCCTGACAATTTACATTCTTTGTTTCAGTACATGGAGTACTTTGGAGTAGTGCAAGTGTTCCTCCAAGAGTCAGAGCAGAGGTACAGTAGTAAGTGTGTCAGGATATCCAGCATCACTGACTGCTATGAGTTGAAGTGCATCCTGAAGGAGAAGTTTTCATTGGATCGAGACCTTCACCCCCAGAACCTGTCTCTCTTTGAAGTGCACATGGGACAACCTGAGTAGCCGATATTCATGTCAAAGCTAACATGTAGTCTAGGCTAATATTGCCAATGACCCGAGACTACCACCTAGCAAGCTGAAAATTGGGAGCTATGTCCCTTATGGTGTCCTTGTTCCCCAAGAAAAAGTCTACCAACCGATCTTTGTCGGAAGTGGTCAAAACGGGCCACGCCCTTTTTTGACCGTGGGAATTTCTGGGAAAAATTGAAATTTCAAGATTTTGAGCTCTACAAACAAGATTATACACTAAACCCACTTATTTTGGCACGAGAAAAACGATGTGAGTGTCCGTTTTTGGATATGGCCATCATGGAAGCCGATAATGGGCCACGCCCTTATTGACCGTGGGAATTTTAGTGAAAATTTAGAATTTTAAGATTTTGAGTTCTACAAACAAGATTATACACTAAACGAACCCACTAATTTTTGTATGAGAAAAACGATGCAGGTGTCCATTTTTTGATATGGGCATCATGGAAGCCGATAATGGGCCACGCCCTTTTTGACCGTGGGAATTTTGGCGAAAAATTGAATCGTAAGACAATGATCTTTACAAGCAATATTATACACTAAACCCATTTATTTTGGCACGAGAAAAACGAAGCAAGTGTCCATTTTTGTCTATGACCATCATGGAAGACGATAATGGGCCACGCCCTTTTTGACCGTGGGAATTTCCGCAAAAATTTTTGAGCTTTTAATTCAAGATTATATACTAAAACCACTTATTGTTGGACGAGATGAACGATTCAAGTATTTATTATTTGAGCCATGACCATAGTGAAAGCTGATATAATAGGTTGCGCACTTTTGACTGTTTGTTAGACACCGATTTGTCATTGGAAGTGTTGATATACCATGTAGTCTTACTTTATGTATCCTTGCAAACTCTACTACAGGCTGACAGCTGAAAATTTTTCAACTCAAAACACCAGTTTGTCACTCTTGTACTATCAACTTGTCACTCGAATATGCGGTGAACAACATACGATATAATAGGTTAGTTTACCTAAACTATGTCCACTCTTCTGCTGAGTCATGGAAAGTGGAAGAGAAATTTATGGTCGGGCAAAAGAGATTTTGTTCATATTGCCAAAACAACCAGTACAACACTTGCGAAATCAACAGCCCGAAACTAGCAAGACGGCCATCCGCCATTGGGACAATATATCAGTCCATTGCCTGATCTATTGATAGAGTGATCTTCAATATTCATCACAACTGAAAGTTGGGGGTCAAGATACATGTTGGGTAATAAAATTTTGGAGTGCCTATTGCCTATACTGTTGGTGCAAGAAAGAGGAACAGTAAAGGAGAGTGTATCCATCTATCAAAGAATCAATGCCGACTCAACCTCATGAACCTGGTATTGATGTATTGGGCAAAGGCGTTGTGAGGTCCAGTGAGGTCATCTTATCTGCTTTAAGCTCAGTAAATTGGCCAAGGTCACATCAACTGGCCGGTTTGATCAATGTGACCTTGGCAAATGACGACCATACCACTTTAGTAGACTTAAGGTTCGCCGACTTCCCTTTGAAAGTTTCAAGAAGACCACGCTAGAAAACACGAGAGATAACACTAGAGGATCAACATTAGAGGAACAATGTCGAAGGACCTGTTTCGTGGCGTCAACAAGAACAGCTTCCATTCAGGACCTTCCTGCGACTTGTCTTCTACTTCGGTGCACAATCCATGACGAACCTGGAAGTTGTTGCCCTCACTGGACTCAGTGACAAGTGTGTGAGAGAGTGGAATCTCCGCCCTATATCTCCTTCTTCACTTATCCATCTATGATGGCAAAGTTCAGATCCAGACCTGCCCCTCCCGCATCTGCTTCACCTCCACCCACCACCCTCCTTCTCATCTCATTCATCAGTCTTCACATCCGCTAACACTGCTCCTAACATAGACCCTGCTTTTACAGACCCTGCTATCCCTGCTCCAACTGATCCTAAACTTGCTGCTGTACAACTCTCTCTCATACAGTATACACGGATCGGATGATTAAGGCTTTGCGGACTATGTATAATGTCTCAAGTAGCCAAGTAAACCACTTGATTGCTAGCGATGACCCACTTACCAAGGCTGAGAGGTGAAAAATTGGAAGGCAGTATAGTAACAGACTTCACGGGCACAGAGATCTAGAACTCAGTACTTCGCTCCAATTCCAAAAAGCGTCAAACATTATGACGTAGAGATTATGTAATAACATGCTTGCAATATTAGTCGGATACGAGAACCACAGATGGATTACCATCAATTTCCTTCGGTGCAGGTCTGACCCTTTGGCTTTCCCCCTGTAGAGCTGTGATGTCAAAGTTGCCATTGATCGGCTCATTTTTTGGCTTTCACGATGTTTATAGCTTAAATATTAAACACTTGAATCGTTCATCTCGTCCAATGATAAGTGGGTTTTGTGTATAATTTTGATAATAAAATCTTGAAATTTCAATTTTTGCTGAAATTCCCACCGTCAAATGGAGAGCAGTGCAGTTCATTATCGGCTTCCATTATCGTCCTACTTCATTGCCAAAAATGGACGCTTGCATCGTTTTTCTCGTGCCAAAGTAAGTGGGTTTAGTGTATAATCTTGCTTGTAAAGATCATGGTCTTACAATTCAATTTTTTGCCAAAATTCCCACGGTCAAAAGGGCGTGGCCCATTATCGGCCTCGATGATGGTTATAGACAAAAATGGACACCTGCATCGTTTTTCTCGTGCCAAAATAGATGGGTTTAGTGTATAGTCTTGCTTGTTAAAATCATGGTCTTACGATTCAGTTTTTTGCCAAAATTCCCACGGTCAAAAAGGGCGTGGCCCATTATCGGCTTCCATGATGGCCATATCCATAAATGGACACTCACATCGTTTTTCTCGTGCCAAAATAAGTGGGTTTAGTGTATAATCTTGTTTGTAGAACTCAACATCTTAAAATTCCAAATTTTCACTAAAATTCCCACGGTCAATAAGGGCGTGGCCCATTATCGGCTTCCATGATGGCCATATCCAAAAACAGATACTCACATCGTTTTTCTCGTGCCAAAATAAGTGGGTTTAGTGTATAATCTTGTTTGTAGAGCTCAAAATCTTGAAATTTCAATTTTTCCCAGAAATTCCCACGGTCAAAAAAGGGCGTGGCCCGTTTTGACCACTTCCGACAAAGATCGGTTGGTAGACTTTTTCTGGGTGAATAAGGACACCATAAGGGACATAACCCCCAATTTTCAGCTTGCTAGGTGGTAGTCTCGGGACGTTTTCTGGAGTCTGAGAGCTATCCTCTCAAGATACAGCTGGAGTGGGATGTCAATGCCGAGGGCCGCTTTGTCCTCAAGCTAGACAACATGATCCCTACGTCTAGTGATGTGTTTGGGGATGTGGCGACCTTCAAAAAGGCTGACAGTAACGGTAAGTCATATTGATCAGTGAAAAGTGACTACTGTTACTATCTTTCAGTAGCATGAATGCAATGCGATTGCTCAGTCCATCCTCTGTTTTTGCAATCTAATAAACTACCAAATAACTCACGATATATTTCAGACCTAAGACTCCGCCGGCAACGTAAAGTCCTCGACCAGAAGCTCCGATACTTCCTCAAAGACTCGTCAGGAGGACCACTGCGCGTCCACGCAGACTCCATCAACAGCAACCAGCCGTACAAGACGCTGTCTGTCTCGAACACAGACAACGCCTGGTTCGTGCTCAAGGAAATGCTGGTGAAGTACGATATTAGGGGCTGTGGTCCGGAGGAGTTCGCTCTCTTCCAGATATCAGTGAGGGGCGACACTGGCAAGGTGGGCAATAAACATGATTTACTGTGCTGTTTAGTGCGTCTTTATTTGTCTTGTAGTACTGGCAAGGTAGGCATGTGAGGATTTGTGTCTGTATTTCTGTCTTCGGCTTTTCACTTTGCTGTTTAATTCCATGGCTTGTCTTGTGGGCTCTGTGTTTGATGTGTCTCTACTGGAGTACTGGCTGTATACTTCTTCTTTATAGCAGCAATGTGATGCATCTGTTCTGTTTCTTCTTGTGTCTGCGCCGTATGCTTAGAACTGCGGTAATTCAAGAAAATTAATTTCAGGCACACCTACAATTAGAAGGCATTGTGTGCTAACTTAGCTGTATTCTTATATTATCCTTACTCTCTAACTCGCGTATAATATTATGTATTCCCATTCTGCAAGACTCCTTATAGAGAGAGCTTTCTAACCGTCGTCTCCTGAAATAGAGTGTTATTCGTGTGTTAGCAATCTCCTGCTCTACTTGTGTAGAATATATTCAAGTGTTATATGCACTGGTTAATACACATGTGTTAGTGTTCGTGTTTTAGTGATGTTTTGTAGTGAATGCTGGTATCAATGCATACGTCCGACTTTCATATATATCACTGCTTGGTGAGTTCATTTCGACGCAATTAATAACTCTTCTCGTCAGTAAAACTTCATCTCGAATTCATCTTCAGTCCCATTCATTTCATTTTGAACTCTCCTCCAACTCCACTCTGCTCCTTTACCCTGCATCACTGCTTAATCCCACTCAACCTCTCCTTCCACTTCCATTCCCCTCGCCCTTGACTCACAGCCCCAACTCACGCCACCTTTTCCTTCTCTCAATCCTCCTTTATCTATAAGCACCACTCTCAACTCCCACTCTCTCATCGTTTCTCTTATCCTCTTCCCCCTCAGGCAGAAGAACACCTGCTCAGTAACTCGGACTGCCCCATGAAGATCCTAAAGAGTCAGGACCCTGAGACCAGCGTGACGTTTGAGATGCGTAGGAGACCCCTCAACGCCTTCCCTGACATTCCAGTGGAGTTTGATGAGGACCTGATGCAGGAGAGGAATGAGGGAACCCTCAGCCGACGGGTGGGTTGACGGGTTGCGGGAGGGTTTCATAGGGGGTTCATAATGTGTGGGTTGTGGGAGATTTCGTTGAGGTTGGGCGGGTAATGGGAGCGGAGTGGGACCCTCAGTAGAAGCTTGGTGCACTGTGAGAGAGTTTCATTATGTGGGGGCTGGGTTCATTGAGAGGGTTGCATTGTGGGGAGGGCTTCATGGGGAATTTCATTGTGTATGGATTGTTAGAGGATTTTATTGTCATCACAACTGTCTCTCCCCCAGAGACCCCCTAACTACGCGCACAACGTACCGTACCTCCTTGAGATCAATGCTCGGCAAGGAGAACCTCCCATCATATTCTACCTAGATAACCACATCACAGAGATAGGGTCCCTCAGACAGAGCAAGTTCAACTACCTTCACCTACCCGGGCCAGATGTCGATCAGGTACAAATAGAGTTATATACGGGAATTTTAAATAATCAATGACATGTTATCCAGGCCCTTGCTGTTAGAATTTTCCCTTTTGGCCACTGCAAAGCAATGTATCTGTCGTAGTTTCCAGCTCCGAACCATACCAGTCACACTTCATATTCTATATGGCTTATACAACAAAACAAACACTGTCCCTCAGGTACATTGTGTGATAAAGCAGGATCCCTACTGCATGATCATCTACCCTTGCTCCTCCGAACCCACCTTTGTAAACGGCACCCGGATTCCTGACTCCGTGCCCCTCCACCCTGACGACGTGATCACCATCGGACGCAGCTACAAGCTCCAGTTCGTCGTACCGTACTACGAACGACCGGACGACGGTCGGCCCATCCCCCGGAACAGGGCCCAGCCGGACCAGTATTACAGGGGTACGATCAACTCCTTCACTGGGGAGAGTCCGGTCAGTGAACGAGGAGGCGGCGAGGAGAGGAGACCGAGGGAGGGGAGGGTGGACCCCTTAGAGAACGTGATGAAGGACATGGACTCTGTGTCATCGGAGAAGTCAGAGACGGTGTTTGGGGTGAAGGGCAGTCCTGCTTCTACCTCGCATAAGGTGTGTTGTGCTTGTGTCATTCGCTTAAACTTTCAGTGTCCACCAAGAGACATCTAAACATAACTATGGACGACCGTCGACCAATTCTCTTAGTTTTACGATTACGTCATGATCATAATCCGGTTTCAAAGAATACTTTACTCAAATGAGATTTACGGTAAGAAGCACTTAGCGCATTCTGCGAATTGCTCTGACACTGTACTCAACCGTCCTCTCTTCCATCAGGACAATGATATCAGCACAGCCGATGATGACGTGTTCAGCGATAGTATCATGGCTCCAGTCATAAGGTAATGTAGTTTCTGTGACAACACATCATTTTAGTATTAATTTATCAATTAATCCATTTATATCCGTTTGAACTTGGATATATTGCAATCAAAGTCGTTATCACCAATCAGATTGAAAAGATTACTATATGTAAGTTTAAGTTTGTAAAATGATTATCATTATCAGGACTAACGGTCAGAGAAGCATGAGTCCGGATGAAGAGTCGGAATTCCCCGTCAAAGCCCGGCCTCCTGCGGACGTGAGAAGAGACAACATCCCAGTGGATCCGAGAAGAGACAACATCCCTGATAACATGACCCCTATCCCTGAGGAAGCACAGAGGCTGACCCCCTCCAACCCTCCATCAAGCGTGCAGTTGACAGACTCACACCCCCGAGATAGACTTGCTAACGAGAGGATAGGGGCAGACCCTAGACAGACAGGTTCCAGAGAGAGGATAAACCCTGCTGCAGACCTTAGAGGATCCAGAGAGAACTCTGTGGATCGGTTACCAGCTCCAGCAGACTACAAGAGACCTGATGGGATGGGTGAGAGGCGGCGTGATGTACGGCCTGACAGCGACACTCGATACCGAGATCCCAGGGGGTACAGGGATCAGGATCCCAGAGCGTCAAATCACCTGGATCCAAGGCTCGACCAGGGATCTGGAAGCAGAGACCGCTCACCCTCGGACCGTCATGTGCTAGATGTGGACAATCCTTTGGACAGAAGGAACAACATGGCACGACACCCCTCTGAAGAATTCCCCAGATCCCAAGATCCAAGGTACGAGGGTAGAGATAACCGGGGTCGGAGTGAAGGGAGGAACCCGCGACCCTCGGCAGGAGAGGATATCAGAGGAAGAGATGATCCGAGGAGGAGAGATGGTCCTGATAGAAGGGATAAATCAAGGGGGAGGGATGACGAGCGAAGACCTAGAAATGGACCTGACAGAAGAGAGGAGCCTAGGAGGAGGGATGACTCTCGAAAGAGGGATGACTCTAGGAAAAGAGATCCTCCAAGGAGACAGGGGGATCCTAGACGGAGAGATGATTCAAGAGGACGGGATCCCAGAAGATCAGATGATTCAAGAGGACGGGATCCGAGGAGAAGGGACGAGCCGTCCCGGAGAGAGGACCCCAGGAGGCGGGAAGGGTCCCGGGGAAGAAGTGACCCTCGCAGAGATCCTAGAGACCCTGATCCCAGACATGAGAGTCCTCGGAGGCGAGGCAATCCTCGGGAAAATGGTTCTCAGGCTCCTCCAGTCCCAAGAGACGACCCAAGAAGTCAGAGAGATCCAAGGAATGGACCGTCTAGAAACGGACGGGAGGCACCTCAAGATCATCCGGATAGGGATGAAAGGCCTAGAAACCGACCTAGGGATAGTCGGGACCCCAGGAGTGGTCGGGACCCCAGGAATGGTCGGGACCCTAGGGATGATCGACAGAGAGATGCTCCTAGGGACGCCAGACCAGACCCCCGGGACGATCCGCGCCTGGATCCCCGTGAAGTGAGACTGGAGCCGGAGTTGAGGGATCCCGATCAGATTCGTTTCCCATCTCCATTGCCAGAGACACCACGCGACCCCAGTGAACCTTACAACAACAAACTGGGGAGCAGTAAGAACAGTTCAGACAAGGAGGATGAGCCCATATATTCTCAGGTTAGCGTAGACACCGACAAACATTATTATTATTTGCCATGAGCAGCAAGCTCTTTACTTTTCCATTCACAGCTTTAAAACTCTTTTCACTTTTTCAAAATCAAAGAAGGAAAAAATATCAAATTACAAATCTCGAAAACTCCAATAGATTTTCCGAACCAGGTCTGTTATTTCAGATCAACCCGTTCACCCGCAAGAAGAACCTAAAGGGCGGCTATCCCCCTATTCTATCCGACATCTCGGCAGAGGGTGGATATCCCCCAATAATCCCTGACATCTCAGCAGAAGAGCCTTGGCTCCAGGATCCCCCACCACTCAACCAGGATATGATTGTACAGGACTTGCAGGATTTGTACCCTGACGTAGATCCTGCCTTGTTACAGGTTAGAACCTACTGAAAAGATGGTATTGAATTTGACGACTACTATGGTTACAATCGCTCATAACACAGAGTTATCACACCTCCCGAATTATCACCTTATTTAGTCTGGTTTGTTTCCCTCAAAAGTTGAATTGAATTCACAATTTACTCTGGTATCAGACTATCATGGACATTGGACGGAATCGTATTCCTGTTTCAGGCGTAGGATGCCCTACAGATATCGTATACCCCACCGTTTGCTTTCAGGTATCAGAGTCAGTCCTCCGACATTAACTCAGTCCCTCCT